>JAIEZT010000107.1:22032902-22107902 GCA_019594935.1 Periophthalmus modestus | reverse complement strand
CTGCTGCTGTCAGACTCATTTTGGTCTTAAATGTTCAGAATTAACCCTCTATAAAACTCTCGATGCTTTATTATTATCGATTTTTTATTCTTCATTTCGGGTCACGTCACACTCATTTTTAAGTTTTACAGTCCTGCGGTTTCAAAATGTTTCAGTTAGGCTTTAGATCTACAAACAATTAAACAGGAAGTGAACCTGTTGAACACTTTTAGATCAGTACTATGGTTTAAAATAATGATCAAACCAGACACGCTGTCAGAAGTTTGGACACGGCCCTCGTTTTGTGTTTTTTTCCTTATTCTTCCTACATTTTAACACGCACAGAAGACATCAGCTATATGAAGTAAGAAATATGGACGTATGTAGTAAAGAAAAAGTTAAATCTACCAAATATTGCTTTTATATTTTATCTTCAAATCCTCAAAATGGCCGCCCTGGGTTTTGTCAAAACGTATTTATTAGAGCTATTTGACTTTTCTCTTTCCTACATAACTCCTTAAATCTGGCTTCACATATTTGACGTCTTCTGTTATTTTTACAATGTAGAAAGTGGTAAAATAAACATAGACTGAGAGTTTTTGTGGTTGTGTTTGTTAAAATGTCTCTTGTCTCTTTTCGCAGGTGCAGCTGAGGCGCAGACAGACGACTCTGACTCAGACGATGCAGGAGACGCTGAGGAACATGGAGGAGCTCAGAGCGACGGCAGACGTCCTCAACAAACACCTGATCCTGGAGCTGGAAGCTGAACTGTGCGAGCTTCAGAAGAGCCACGAGCAAATCCAACGGCTCCTGCGCAACGAGCACAGCCTCAACTTCATCCAGGTGAGAAAAAGCTGCACCCTGGAGCTTTTCTGCTGGAGCCTCTGTCAGTGACCCGTCTCTGTGGAGATGTCAATGATTTACCCGAAATGTTCAACAGGATCTGCCGCTAAAGGAGCTGGACCGATTTTTTCTGCCTTCACATTCTCATAATTACTCACCACGATGAGTTTATAACACAGACTGTTTATATAAATGCACATGGCTAACCTGCTAGCATACACTGTTTATATAAATGCACATGGCTAACCTGCTAGCATACACTGTTTATATAAATGCACATTGCTAACCTGCTAGCATACACTGTTTATATAAATGCACATGGCTAACCTGCTAGCATACACTGTTTATATAAATGCACATGGCTAACCTGCTAGCATACACTGTTTATATAAATGCACATGGCTAACCTGCTAGCACAGATTGTTTTCTTTAAATGCACAATGCTAACCTGGTCGCCGCCGTGTTCCATTTTCTTTTTGTCACTCTAAATCTAACAACTAGCATGCTAACAGATGTTAAAACACTTTATAATCAGACATATTCTGGCCTCGAAGTTTGCGTCGTTTGCGCCGTTTGCGTCGTTTAACTTTTATTACATGAAAAATGTGGTACGGCTCCTTTAAACTCGTGTCTCTTGTGTTTATTGTGTTAATAAACTTAAATACTTAATTTTTTTTCCAGAGTTTTCTGCTCACGGCTCCATTATGACGGAGGGACGGACACATCAAGTTTTATTTTTATTTACCATTTTTTATTTATAAAACTGTGATTTTTTTTTGTAAATATTTGAAATATAAAAACTGTGATTTTTTTTTGTCCGGATAAATTTACATTTATCTGTGAATTATTTTTATATCTTTGTTGATAATTTATTCAATAGTATTTAAAGTAGCATCTGTAACATGCGCCTCCTGCTGGCTGAAACACGCCGCTACACCCACACTCACTGAGTCGTTTTGGGTCGAGCTGGATTTAGTCGAAGGATCTGGCAACCCACAGTGAGGCTGGCTCTGCGCTCTGATTGGATGATGGTCATGTGACGGAGTAAACTCAGTATTTGATTTGTTTGTGTCACATATAAAGTCACGTGGAGTAAAATCACTGGTGTCTTTGTTTTTGGTTTTGAAAAACTCAAAGAGCCTCATGGAGGTTTTTTTTTTTTAAATGTGCAGAACTTTCACTTTAACAAGAAACTGAGACTCTCTGCTCCAGATTTACACACGAGCTTCACACACACACACACACACATACACACACACACACACACACACACACGCACACACACACACCACACACACATGGGGGGTCAACACACACACATGGGGGTCACACACACACACACATGGGGGTCACGGGGGTGTTGGGGGGTCACGGGGGTGTTGGGGGGTCACGGGGGTGTTGGGGGGTCACGGGGGTGTTGGGGGGTCATGGGGGGTCACACGCACACACACACACACACACACACACACACACACACACACACACAGGTACCCACACGGGGGGTCACACACACACACACACGTGCTGTGGTGATGGGGGGTCACGGGGGTCATGGGGTCACTGGGGGGGGGGGGGGGGGGGGCGAGGGGGTCACTCGTCTCACACATGGTCACTCATCACAGTCATATGGGGTTACAGGAAATAATTTAAGGGTCATATAACGGGGGGTCACACATGGGTTTGAGTCTCACGGGGGTGTGGAGGTTATGCGGTCTGGGCTGTAGTGGTCTCCAAAGATCAAAATGCTCTGTTTAAAGTCCACTCACACATGTGATGTCATGTCAATTGTGGTAGTTTTATAACTTAACTCACACAGCTCCTTTTACCTTTCTCCAAAGTTCAGTCGTAGATAAGTGACAACTCCAGGACTGACTCCAGGACTGAAATGATCCAGATGATTCTAGTGAAGGTGGAGTTTAAAAACACAGTGGAGCACTTCCTGTATCACCACATGATGACATCACAAGGTGGAACAGAGTGTTTTCTGTTTGAGAGAAGAACCTAAATCTGCAGGTTTGTGTCTTAAATATGAGAATGAAACAAAACACAGCTCCAGGTCTGTGTGTGGCAGGCCTCTGACGGGAAAAGTTCCACAGTGCACCTTTAAACAAGATGTGAATGAAAAAATGGCTGTGTTGGCAGAACATTTAACCACATCAACACAGAACAGGTTTAACTCGACAGGACACGCCTTAAAGAGGAAAACAAAACTCATTATTTGCATTTGCACAACAGTGAATAAAAAAAAAAAAAGAGTGTGGAGGGAGGAGTTTAAGCAGAAATGAAACTGGAGACGCAGCAGTGAGTCTGAGGTCTGAGCTGCAGAGTTTAAGGTAAGAACACAAACTTTTATGACATGAGGATTCATTATTCATGTTACTAGTTTATTTAGTTTATTTTAAAGATGTGGGTAAACTCTCCACTGCAGGAGTCATGTGACCAGTCCAGTGTCACACTCTCTCGTTCTATGTTTTGATTTATTTTTGCTGCTTTCTACATTTATACGACATTTATACAACAAAAGATGTTTCGTAGAGTTATTACACTTTTTCTTTTATATACACTGAGTACAATAGAACAAATCTAATACAAATATCTGCTCAGAAAGACTCAGGATGATTTCACTCTGTATATAAAGGGACGATTTCACTCTGTACAGGACGATTTCACTCTGTACAGGATGATTTCACTCTGTACAAGATGATTTCACTCTCTGTACAGGATGATTTCACTCTGTACAGGACGATTTCACTCTGTACAGGATGATTTCACTCTGTACAGGACGATTTCACTCTGTACAGGACGATTTCACTCTGTACAGGACGATTTCACTCTGTACAGGATGATTTCCCTCTGTACAAGATGATTTCACTCTCTGTACAGGATGATTTCACTCTGTACAAGATGATTTCACTCTGTAAAAGATGATTTCACTCTGTAAAAGATGATTTCACTCTCTGTACAGGACAATTTCACTCTGTAAAAGATGATTTCACTCTGTACAGGATGATTTCACTCTCTGTACAGGATGATTTCACTCTCTGTGCAGGAAGATTTCACTCTGTACAGGACGATTTCACTCTGTACAGGACGATTTCACTCTCTGTACAGATTTCACTCTGTACGGGATGATTTCACTCTCTGTACAGGAAGATTTCACTCTGTACAGGATGATTTCACTCTCTGTACAGGACGATTTCACTCTCTGTACAGGATTTTCACTCTGTACAGGATGATTTCACTCTCTGTACAGGACGATTTCACTCTCTGTACAGGACGATTTTCACTCTGTACAGGACGATTTCACTCTCTGTACAGGATGATTTCACTCTCTGTACAGGACGATTTCACTCTGTACAGGATGATTTCACTCTCTGTACAGGAAGATTTCACTCTGTACAGGAAGATTTCACTCTGTACAGGACGATTTCACTCTCTGTACAGGATGATTTCACTCTGTACGGGATGATTTCACTCTCTGTACGGGATGATTTCACTCTGTACGGGATGATTTCACTCTCTGTACAGGAAGATTTCACTCTGTACAGGAAGATTTCACTCTGTACAGGACGATTTCACTCTCTGTACAGGATGATTTCACTCTGTACGGGATGATTTCACTCTCTGTACGGGATGATTTCACTCTGTACGGGATGATTTCACTTTGTACAGGACGATTTCACTCTGTACAAGACGATTTCACTCTGTACAGGACGATTTCACTCTGTATGGGATGATTTCACTCCCTGGATAGGATGATTTCACTCCCTGGATAGGATGATTTCACTCTCTGTACAGGATGATTTCTCTCTGTACAGGATGATTTCACTCTGTACAGGATGATTTCACTCTGTACAGGACGATTTCACTCTGTATGGGATGATTTCACTCCCTGGATAGGATGATTTCACTCTCTGTATAGGATGATTTCACTCTCTGTACAGGATAATTTCACTATGTACATGATGATTTCACTCTCTGTACAGGATGATTTCACTCTCTGTACAGGATGATTTCACTCTGTACAGGATGATTTCACTCTGTACATGATGATTTCACTCTTTACATGATGATTTCACTCTGTACATGATGATTTCACTCTGTACATGATGATTTCACTCTCTGTACAGGATGATTTCACTCTCTGTACAGGATGATTTCACTCTGTACATGATGATTTCACTCTGTACATGATGATTTCACTCTCTGTACAGGATGATTTCAGTCTGTACAGGATGATTTCAGTCTGTACAGGATGATTTCAGTCTGTACATGATGATTTCACTCTATACAGGATGATTTCACTCTGTACATGATGATTTCACTCTGTAAAGGACGATTTCACTTTGTAGAGGACGATTTCAGTCTGTACAAGATGATTTCACGCTCTGTGCAGGATGATTTCACTCTGTACATGATGATTTCACTCTGTATAGACTGATTCCACTGATTGTTGTCTGTTCTTGTGTGTCCGGTTTAACAAGACGCAGTTATGTCAGTCACATCCAAATCTCAAAGTCTAATCATTACAAAGCTTTTATGAACGTAAACAGATGGAGGTCTGCGTCATAAACTGTTTATAAATGGACATAGCTAAACTGCTAGCTTCTGCGTTCCAAACAGGAAGTGATCATGGGCGCACTTCCAGCTCCATTGACTCATGATCCTCGGTTTTTTATTTCACAATTGTGTCTGTAAATCAACATATGAACATTAATAACAGACAAATGAGGCACCTTCTTTCCTCGAGGTCGCTCCTGTTAGCGTTAGCAACAGGTTTGATTGACAGTGTTGCTAGGCGCCCCAGATAAAACATGTGTGACCCGGACCTGGCACGGCTGAGATTCAAGAGTAAAGATTGCTTAGATTTCACCTTAACTCTGCGACATCTGGACTTAATTGTCTATGGAGGAATCATGAGCAGTTACCATGGTGACAGAATGCACACAGCCTGGAACCTTCAAAACAGAATCAAACACATGTCAGGAGCCTGTGATCAGTCTGAGCGTGAAGACTTTTGGCTGTTCGTCCGAGTCTCTTCTTCAGTTCTGGTCAGATTCCTGCTGGACACTGCCTGATATCTGTCTGAAGGAGGCGCTAACGACACTGAAACTGTAAACAGCTTTTGTTCATATTTTCGGCCTGAATGTGCCAGCATTCAGCCTTAATGGCCCTAATGGCTCGCTTGATTGTTCTCTTTGTCTCCTTTGTTTGCTTTGGGTCTGATGATGGAGTTATAAATTGGAGATTTAGTGGCTCCTTTGAAGATAGTGAGGTTCTGATCTGAGCCAGAGAAAATGGTTTGAGAGGAGAGTTAAAGAAGATATTTTTGTTAGGAAAGACAATCCTTCCTTGAACAGGAGCCTGAGACATAATCTCCCATTTATAACGTCATCCTCAGACCCAAAGCAAAGCCCCTCCCTTCACACAGATATAAGTCGGTGTCCAGCAGTAATCTGACCAGGACTGAAGAAGAGACTTGAACAAACAGCCAAACGTCTTCACTCTGAGTTGAATTTTCTTTCTGTCTGGATCAGACCTGACTGAGGGTTACACAGATGTTCTTTGGTTGAGTGCAGAAAACTGGCCTTAACGAAAACTAATTCATTACTTCCTTTTTCAGACATGGCATCCGGTTTTTCCAGTTCTGCCCGTCCCCCTCCAGCTGACCCTCTGGAGAGGCAGCTCGCCTGCTCCATCTGCATGGACATGTTTGTGGAGCCGGTCACCACCAGCTGTGGTCACTCCTTCTGTAGAGCATGTCTGGACAGGAGCTTAAGACTAAACAGCTCAACATGTCCTCTGTGTAAGGGCTGGTTAAACAGAACACCCGACGTGAACATCGTAATGAGGAATGTGATAGAGGAGATAAAGAAAGAGAGAGAGGAGGAGGAGGTGAGGAGGAGAGAGAGAGAGGAGGAGGAGGTGAGGAGCAGAGAGAGAGAGGAGGAGGAAGAGATGAGGAGGAGAGAGAGAGAGGAGGAGGAGGTAAGGAGACTGAGAGAGGAGGAGGAATTGAGGAAAGTGAGAATGGAGGAGGAGGTGAGGAGGAGAGTGGCAGAGGAGAAGGAGCTGTGGAGGAGAGAGAGAGAGGAGGAGGAGAAGAGGAGAAAGGAGGAGGAGGAGAGGAGAGAGTGGGAGAAGCAACAAGAGGAAGAGAGGAGAAAGAGGGAGGAGGAAGAATGTGATCCGAGGAGGTTCAGAGGGAGACCAGGACAAGTAGCCTGCAACATCTGCACCAAGATGGCCGCCACAAAGTCCTGCCTGATCTGCCTCGTCTCGTACTGTGACGAGCACCTCCAAATACACGCAGCGAACGGAAGGTGTGTAGCAACCACCGACTCTTTATATAAATGGACATAGCTAACCTGCTAGCCACCGTGCCCCAAACAGGAAGTGATAATGGTGCACTTCCTGCTCCATCTACTCTGGCTCCAATTCACTTTCTGTGTAAAAACTGTGTCCCCTCTCTCTGTAACTGCTGCTGAAAAATCAGGCACCTTCTTTTCCCCGAGGTCACTCCCACTAGCGTTAGCAACAGGTTTGATTGACAGTGTTGCTAAGGGGCGTTACCTTCAACAGCCTCACTCCTGATTGGCTCTTTGGTTGCTTTGATACTCACAGTCTCCACATTTGTCTGTTGTTGTACCTTCACCTAGTTCAGATCTGACACAGTTTACTTCCAGGTTGAAGGGGCACAAACTGGTGGACCCGGTGGAGGATTTGGACCAAAGGGCTTGTCTGACTCATGGGCGCCCCCTGGAGCTGTACAGCAGAAAGCAGAACAAGTGCATCTGTGTGCTGTGTATGGAGAAGGGCGAGGAGGGGGTGGTGTCCACAGAAGACGAGTGGACCAACAAGATGGTAAACACAGAGCTGGTCATAATCTGATTTGTGGGGTAGTCGGATTATGGAAATGAAACAGGTCTGATGTGGGCAATCTGATTTCTCTCTGATTGTTTTTTGAAAAATACTCAAAATAAGTTTATTTGTTTTTATCTTTATATTCAACATGGCGTCTTTGTTCAACAGGCGAAACTCAAGGACACGATCGAGGACCTGAAAGAGAACATCATGAAGAGGAAGACCAAGATGGAGGAGATCAATGCTTCTCTGAAAAGCTGCAAGGTGTGGAGAACCAAACAGAACCAGAGAGAATCAGAGAACCAGATAGAACCTGACAGGACCTGACAAAGCTAGACAGAACCTGACAAAACCAAGTGTACAATACGTTTGTCAGTCAAAAGTTTGGAAACGCCATATCATTCAGAGTTTTTTCTTACTTTTTACAACTTTCCGTGAAGTAAGAAATATGGAAAACAGGTAAATAAGTCTCCAAGTGGAGGTGCCCAGGCTGACGGGGTTTCACACTGTAGAACTTTCCAGTTTGGTTTGCTCCAAAGTCCAGGTGTGAAAACCTCTCTGGACCATAGACCATTGTCTGGACTAAACAAACCAAATATTAGTAACTCTTTAAACCCACTTAACGCTGCTTCTGATTGGTCTGTTCTCCAGTCAGTCTGTCTTTTAGCCAATCGCAGTCACAAGAGTCTTGACTTACATCCCAAAACTAAACTTTTCATTCAACTCCTCTATGTTCCACATTCACAAGGTGTGGCCCCTTTGTCATGACAACATCAGAGACAATTACAGGGTCTCAAAAGTCCAGAAAAGAGACTTGTCACATTCTAGGTCACAGCCTTGGTGCAGACTTTCAGGTGTAAATCCGCCCTCAGAGATCTTCAGATAGAAATGCCTGTCTTGCCCCCTGGACCTTCTCTGCTGGTCTTCTTATATTTTTGACTCTTGTCCGTGGCCTTCAGGATCAGCTGGACACTGAGTGGTGGGACATTGATGCCATCTTCTCTGCGGCGTTGGCTGCATTAGAAGCAGCTCAGGCCAAAGCTCTCAGACCGGTGGAGGAGAGGAGGCAGCGTCTGACCCAGGAGGCGTCTCATCTGTGTGAGGCACTGCAGACCGAAATGACCACGCTGGAGATGGCCATCAGCGAACTCAATCACATATCTACGTTTGAGGATCACGTGCTGTTTCTGCAGGTGAGAACAAGGCACCGATCCAGGGTTTTCAGTTACGATACCAATTCTAATACTAAAGCTTAAAGTATCTGCCGATATCAACCGATGCCAGAGACTGACAACAGCTTTTATTTCCTTTAAACAAAAATAAAATAAGACAAAACTGATCCAAATCTATTATGTAGATGTTATTTCTCTTTTAAGTAATGATGGAACAACATTCTGAGACTTTCTGGTCCGACTACGACCTGTAAACTGTCTTATTACAACAGTTTAAATGTCCAACCAGGATCAACTGGGCCGATATCTGGAAGCCAATATCTGATCCAGCAAATGTTTCAGTATCAGCTCCAATATCTGACACCAGTATCAGACCTGAGCGTCCATAGCGAGAATGACAACACAAGTTTTAGCCTCGTTTTGTCAGAGTTAACTAACCGGAGTTTAATCAGGATCTAAATTCATTTATTTGGAATTCAGTGATCAGCTGAGATCTTCTAAAAGGCTCTGTACCTGATTTTGACTGTCTTAAGAACGTGAAAAACAGAACTGGTTCATTTTAAACAGTTTGCAGTGGTCCAAGGTTGCTCCTCTCTGACCTTATGCATCAGAACATCCTGACTATTCACCACGATGGGTTTAGAAGAGCATCCCACAACTCTCAGAGACCAGCTTTTGGGGTCTTTCGAGGTCTTTTGTGGTCTGTTGGGATCTGTTGGGGTCTTTTGACTTCTAACGTTTGGGCTCTTCTCTGGTCTTTTGGAGTATTTTGGGGTCTTCTGGGGTCTTTTGATATCTTCTGGGGTCTTTTGGAGTTTTCTGGGATCTGTTGGGGTCTTTTGGAGGTCTTCTGGGTCCTTTTTGAGGTCTTTTTGGGTCTTCTGCAGTCTTTTTGGGTCTTCTGGGGTCTTTTGGGATCTTCTACAGTCTTTTTGGGTCTTCTGGGGTCTTTTGGGATCTTGTGGTCTTCTGGGGTCTATTGCAGGAGTAGCTGCATACGTTTGATGTTTTGTTTCTGGCTTTCCCGATGATGTAGAAATATCCTTCCGTAAAAGAACCTGGGGTCAAAGACTGGACGGCCGTGGAGCTGGACACTTGTGTGAATTTTGGCTCTTTGAGAAAAATTACAGCTGCAGCGATGGAGCAGATTCAGGGTCATCTGGACGATCTCACGGCTCTGGGTACGATACAAGCACACAGACTCAGAACAACCTCAAAATTATGTTTATTCGTGTTTTTCATTAAAGGTTTGTTTGATTTTCTTTGTAGAACTCAAGAGGCTTATGAAATTTGCAGGTGAGTCCTTTGAATGCTCGGGATCCAATATATTTGTGGTAGCTGAGAGGAAGGGTCAATACTAAAACTAATTTCCCCACTGACCCGAGAAGAAGACAGGAATTATTGTTGTGCTACGCCACCGTGAGCCCACTCTAAGAACTGCAGATAATGAGGACTGAATGAACAAGAGACACGAACCATAGGAAAATGTACATTCTTTATTATATTTTTACAAAGACATTTTAACTGAAGTATTAAACTAAAATAGACCTTCCTATGAGTGGACTTGCATCTCCACAAACCTGACTCTTATTTGTCCTGGAGGAAGGAGTCCTCCTGCTTGTTTCCATGGAAATGTTGTTCCTTTTGGCTATAATAATCCACAGTACGGTATAAACACATCTATCTCTATGGAGAATGTTCCCAAGTATGGTTTTAAATTTCTGTTTCCATGGAATCATGCCTCACAAAGTTCCCTGGTCTTACTTTAGTGTCTTACAAAACAAAAGTGAGATCTTCTATTTCTATTTCCTTCTAAACTTGGTCCTTTGACTCGTAAATACATTTTAACTATAGCGATGATCCAAAACCAAGCAAACCACCTCTGGAAGATGGAGAGAAGGTGAAAAAACTTTCCTCTCAACTCAAAAAGCGGCAAAAAGCTTATCAGGTTAACTTGAATGCCAAATAAAGTACTTGAACTTTGACCTCTCTTTGGCAGTGGACGTGACCCTCGACCCGAACTCAAGCCACAAGCGCCTGGTTCTGTCCAAAGACCAAAAAGAAGTGATTGACGGAGATACGGAGCAGGAAGTCAGCGACGACGTGGAGAGATTCGATGTTTTCGGGAGCATCCTGGGGACTGAGGGGCAGGACAGCGGCTCCAGGGCCTACTGGGAGGTGCAGGTCGGGGGCAAGAGCGGCTGGGACCTGGGCGTAGCATCGGCTAAAGCTAACCGCAAAGGGAAGCTAACACTGAGTCCAGACGAAGGGTACTGGGCTATAGTTCACTACGACGGGGATAAGTACGCAGCCCTGACAGCGCCCCCTGTCTTTGTGCAGCTGAAGCACAATCCGCAGAAGGTGGGAGTGTTTTTAGACCACGACGAAGGGCTGCTGTCTTTTTACAACGTGATGGAGAAAGCTCATATGTACTCTTTTACTGAAGCTGATTTTAAAGGGGAGGTGTTACCGTACTTTAGTCCACATGTTAAAAATGAGACAAACACAGGGGCCTTGATCATTTCTACTCTTAATTCCAGTTAAAGATATATTATGGATTTTTCTTTCCTCATTTGTGTAGCTGTACATAGCTAACCTGCTAGCCACTACGTTCCAAACAGGAAGTGATCATGGGTGTCCTTCTGACTCCATCAACTTGGTTCAAATTCACTTTCTTTTTCATTTTGGTCTTAAATGTTCGTATTAACCCTCTACATGATCCTGGGGTTTTTATTTCACTATGTGTCTGTAAATCGACATCTGAACATTAATAACAGACAAATCAGACACTTTGCTCTCACTAATGTTAGCAACAGATTTGATTGACAGTTGCTGTGTCCCAATTCGACCTTCGAAGGGCCTGGCCGACGAAGGTGCTCCTCTGTGGACCGCAAAGACCTCGGCGAAATGAGACAGGTCCACGCCACAGAGTGTACGCCAACCGCTGTCTGTACGCTGACATTACATCGCCCTGCAGCTGTGACGGCTGATCTTTACTCATATTTTAACAGTTTCATGTAGCGCTGTTGTAGGTTAGGTAAACCAGTACTTACATTTAAATTCCGTAGCAGACGTGGACTGATGATGGGATATAGAAGAGCGTAAAGTCTGCTCAGATGCACGCTTCAGTCACGGCCGATCTCCATGGAAACGCAGGTCAAATTTGTCGGCCGCGTTCTTCGGCTGCATGAAATGGGACGGGTCTTGTCGCTCCGGAAGTGACGTAAGTGCCCTTCAAATGCAGCCGACGAATTGAGACACGGCAAGTGTTGCTGACCAGGGGGCGTTACCTTCAACAGCCTCGCTCTGGATTGGCTCTTTGGTTGCTATGATACTTGCGATCGTAATTCCAAATATGAGACTTGCCTCCAAATCGTCCCTGTACCTGCTCGAGCCTCGATGAGCTTCATTTAACTGGAGCTGAACGTTGTTGATGTTGTCACAGTCACTCAGTCCACTTTTTTATACAGTCTGTGGTTGATATTAACACCTTTTTGGGGAAGGAAATCACATGTACCACTTTAAGACAGATATGAACCCTGAATCCTTCTTAATAAAACATTGGCTCATGATGACTCAGGTGTTTCTTGGTGTTTTTTTAGTGCAGTTATAGGAGGCAGGTTCTGACCACATTAAAACCATTACATGATATTCAAATACTCAGGTTTTAGTCCTGAGTCTGAGGAAAAATGACAAAACATGTTTCAATGCTTGAGCGTTTTAATCACATTTGACAGAAAAAGAACAGTGAAGTCAAAGCATCTTTCAAATCCGTTCGTCCAGGTCTGTGTGAGGTACAGGGACCTCAGAGCAGACCTCACCTCCTCCTCTCCCCTCGGACCCTCTCACGACTGTAAGCCTCAGCAGGAAAAAGAAAAACTGATGGAGTTGATTTTTGCGCTTAAATCAGGGTTTATGTTTGTGGAGCTACTTCTTCTCACAGACATAAGGGGCACTGACTCTGCAGTTGTAGTCATCCCAGCACTTCTGACCTGTGGAACAAACATGGAAGAAACAAATTTTAACCATAATGATACAAGACGCTGTGCAGAGCCATGAAGCTGAGAGGGGAAACGTACAAGGCAGTTACAATTTGAGATCACCAGAGCCAGTTTCCTGTATTCTGTCCTATAGCCGTTAGCATTAGCACTTCTGAGGAGTCAAGTCTAGTTTAAGTACAAACCACATGTAAAAGCCTCCATAGCTGCCCAAGTAGATGTAGCTACAAAGGCTAATTGCTGAAACTGTTCTAGACTTTAACGTGGGGACTGGCTTCATTCATTTGTGAGGAGTGTTTGATTTGAGGAGCATCGCCGCAGAGGGATGGAGCTGAAGCAGTGAGCAGAGACTTTGTGTCTATGAAAGTCTCTGTGGTGAAGTGAGTGTGTCAAACACATCAGTTGAACCTTCGTGTTTGTGATGGTGACTGACCGGTCATGTTGATGAGGGCACAGTGCTGCTGACCGCCGGCGTTGTTGGGTTGTCCATGGCAAAAGTTATAGAAGGTGACCCGGTCGCCGTTTATCCAGAGCCAGATCCTTTCCTACAAAAATGTAATTGTTGTTTTGTGAACATGAAATCAATGGTCAAAAGTTGTTGGCGTTAAAGTGACTCACGTATTGGGCGTCAGAGATCCCGATCCAGGCAGGTCTCCCCTGAGCGACGCCCTTCACAAACTCATTCTCTGCAGAGTTACGAATCACGGCCAGAGTTCCTCCCAGACCCTGACAGTGCAGCTGTAGAAACAGAGACAACTTCAAATCTACACAGTCTTTGTTTTATACTAAGACTTTACTATCTTTATCCTCTCCGTCAGGCTCCTCCCCTCACTTCTGTGTCTCCTCCCACTTTGTCTTAACTGAGCTGATGGCCGACACACCTGGATCCATTTCCTTCGTTACCTGCAGTGTAAGACCCTGGTTTCTCATCTGCTCCTCGCAGGTTTGTCGTTGGTTCTTCTCCCGTTAGTAGCTGCGTTTGACTCCACAAGGTAAGTTCACTTTTTTCAGTGTTTTTGTTCTACGATTGTTCTGTGTCCAGGTGACTGTCGTCGTTTTTGGAAGCTGCCTGTCTGTCTCCTGTCTGTCTGTCAACTGGACAATCGGACAGCACTAAAAGTGGTGTGACTCCTAAATAGCGCCCCCTGTAGGGAGTAGTGTGCGTTACCTGAGCATGAGCCCAGGATCTGGCAGTACTGATGTAAATATATTTACTCGATCCGCGGCTGCACCACTGTCCAGGACGACAGCAGGAACTTCGAGCTGGAAAGTTATTCACAAATATGTTTATTATTTATTGCTGCAGATGTGATTATGTCACATTGTGATGATGTCACATTGTGATGATGTCACATTGTGATTATGTCACATTGTGATGATGTCACATTGTGATGATGTCACATTGTGATGATGTCACATTGTGATGATGTCACATTGTGATTATGTCACATTGTGATTATGTCACATTGTGATGATGTCACATTGTGATGATGTCACATTGTGATGATGTCACATTGTGATGATGTCACATTGTGATTATGTCACATTGTGATGATGTCACATTGTGCTCACCCGTCTCAGCAGCCTCGGCCTCTTCCGCTGGAAAAACAGATTGTTATATTTTACTTGAACGAAGGAGTTTGTCAGTAACTTTTAAAAACAATTGTGAAGAGTAACTTTAGACGCCTGTAAACGGTTCAAAATGAGCCGTAAACAGCAGGTACCGCACCTTTAAGAGTCACACTCACCTTCAGAATCAGAATCGGATTCATTCAGGTTGGTCCCAAACTCTGACTCTGGGTCTGGGTCTTCGACTTCTGCAGGTGAAAAACATGAAACTTTTACCTGAGCAAGTCTGACTTTAATGATTTGAGTTTTTATTTCTCAAGTTTTACTCTTGGTTTTGTTAAATTCAAATGGCAAAGACCCCAGAGGTGAAGGTAACACAGTAAAAATACTTAAGTACTGTACTGTAATTCTGAGGTATCTGTACTTCATATGATTTTTGAGTTATTTTACCATGTTTGTGGAAACATCCTGAATAAAGTTTAAGAGTCATATTTTTTTCTGTAAAAAAATATGAATCATTTACAATGAATATCTCCACATCTACATCTAACAAATGAACAGCACTTGTGTGAAATACTTTGACTTTTTACTCTTAAAGTACATTTTTAAACAAGTACTTTAATACTTTTACTTAAGTAGATTTTTTCAAGTGATTCTTTTACTTTTACTTAAGTAAAAGTACAGACACAGAGGTAAAAAGTTACTTAAGTAACTAAATGCAGTACTTCATCCTCTGAAGGACTCACTGCTGCCCCCTGTGTGTGTGGAGGGGACTCACCTCCAGAGTTCATCTTGTCCTCAGATTCCTCTGCTGTGGGACAAAAACATGAAACACAAAGTGAAAATATTTAATGACACAGTGGATTTGAACATTTGTCTGTAACCTGCACTCGGACAGTTTAAAAAATGATCATATCTGAACCTCCAGAGCCTTGACCTGCAGAGACACATACAGGTGTGTCCACAACCTGCAGAGACACATACAGGTGTGTCCACAACCTGCAGAGACACATACAGGTGTGTCTCATTCTCAGTTTATGGACAGGCCTCATGTCCAGAACCTCCAGATTCCCTCCCTGAGCTGCAGAGGCTGCACTAGCTCTGAGTCCTAGGTTAGGTTTAGGTTTAGGTTTAACTGAATTTCAGCTTTGAACCTGGCAACCCAAATGAGAGAGTCATGTGAGGCTCGTTCTCCGTTCTGATTGGATAATCGTCTTGAACGAAATCACCAAATTATAAGTAACAGGTCATATTTATCACATTTAAAATCAAAATGTTACACAGAGTCTCTTTTAAACTGACCTGTTGTCATGGTGACCACAGCCCCAAAGAGCAGACACAAAACCAGCAGCTTCATGGCGACGACGCAAACGACAAAACCCAGGCTCCTGTAGATCATCAGAACATGTTTATTACAGAAACACAGCAATCTTTTCAAAAGGTTCCTGATCAGATCTGTGCGGTGGAGAGCAGTGAGGAGAGACTCACCTGTTTGAGGATCGGCTCAGTCTGAGGTGTCGGACCTCACTCTCCTCTTTTATACCTGAAGTTCATCCTCCTGTCGCTGTGATCTGTTTGGGTTGGTCTGTTTGCAGGTGTCACATCACTGTTTGACTTCAGAAACACCCAGATCCACTTTCATCTCCTCACGCCTGAGGTCACAGAGGTCACAGAGGTCACAGAGGTCACAGAGGTCACAGAGGTCACAGAGGTCACAGAGGTCAGACGCCTGTTCTATGGTTCAACTGGCAAAGGGAAGTTTATTCAACCTTGGCGTTTAATGTGTTGTGGAATTTCCATCCATCCATTTTCTTCCTCTTATCCGGGGCCGGGTCACGGGGGCATCAGTCTAAACAGGGACTCCCAGACTTCCCTCACCCCAGACACGTCCTCCAGCTCCTCCGGTGGGACCCCAAGATGTTCCCAGGCCAGAGAGACATAGTCCCTCCAGAGTGTCCTGGGTCTTCCCCGGGGCCTCCTCCCGGTGGGACATGTCCAGAACACCTCCCTAGGGAGGCGTCCAGGAGGCATCCTGAGCAGATGCCCGAGCCTCAGCTGGTTCCTCTCGACGTGAAGGAGCAGCGGCTCTACTCCGAGCTCCTCCCGTGTGACTGAGATCCTCACCCTGTCTCTAAGGGTGCGCCCAGCCACTCTGCGGAGGAAACTCATTTCAGCCGCTTGTATCTGTGATCTTGTCCTTTCGGTCATGACTCTGGGTCTAGCTCATGACCATAGATGAGGTGAACGTAGATTGAGGTAAATCGAGAGCTTTGCCTTTCGACTCAGCTCCTTCTTTACCACAACGGACCGATACAGCGACCGCATCACTGCAGACGCTGCACCGATCCGCCTGTTAATCTCGCGTTCCATTCTTCCCTCACTCGTGAACAAGACCCCGAGATACTTGAACTCCTCCACCTGAGGCAGAGACTCCCCACCCGGAGAGGGCACCACCTTTTTCCGGTCGAGAACCATGGCCTCAGACTTAGAAGAGCTGATTCTCATCCCAGACTCTTCACACTCGGCTGCAAACCGGCTTCCCCCTCCTGAGGCGTCGGACGGTTTGCCAGAATTTCTTCGAGGCCGACCGATAGTCCTCCTCCATGGCCTCCCCGAACTCCTCCCAACCCCGAGTTTTTGCCTCTGCGACTGCACGGGCCGCTGCACGCTTGGCCTGACGGTACCTGTCGGCTGCTTCAGGAGTCCCACAAGCCAGCAGGGCCTGATAGGACTCCTTCTTCAGCCTGACGGCATCCCTTTCTTCCGGTGTCCACCACCGGGTTCGGGGATTGCCACCGCGACAGGCACCAGAGACCTTGCGCCCGCAGCTACGCACAGCCGCATCGACAATAGAGGTGGAGAACATGGCCCACACGGACTCTATGTCTCCAACCTCCCCCGGGATATGGGAGAAGCTCTCCCGGAGGTGTGAGATGAAGACCCTGCTGACAGAGGGTTCCACCAGACGTTCCCAACAGACGCTCACAATGCGCTTGGGTCTGCCAGGTCTGTCCAGCTTCGTCCCCTGCCAGCGGATCCAACTCACAACCAGGTGGTGATCAGTTGACAGCTCTGCCCCTCTCTTCACCCGAGTGTCCAAAACACGCGGACGAAGGTCAGATGACAAGACTACAAAGTCGATCATCGACCTCCGACCTAGGGTGTCCTGGTGCCACGTGCACTGATGGACCTTGTGTTTGAACATGGTGTTCGTTATGGACAAACTGTGGCTAGCACAGAAGTCCAATAACAAAACACCGCTCGGGTTCAGATCGGGGAGGCCGTTCTTCCCGATCACGCCCCTCCAGGTGTCACTGGAATATAATGAACAGAATTTCTAGGCGCAGTCAGGGGCTGGAGGGGGTCTGGTTCGGGAACCACAGGATCTCATCTCTGCTGTTTGCAGATGATGTTGTCCTGATGGCTTCATCGAACCAGGACCTGCAACAGGCACTGGGGCGGTTTGCAGCCGAGTGTGAAGCGGCTGGGGTGAAAATCAGCACCTCCAAATCCGAGGCCATGGTCCTCAACCGGAAAAAGGTGGTTTGCTCTCTTCAGGTGGGTGGAGAGTCCTTGCCTCAAGTGGAGGAGTTCAAGTATCTCGGGGTCTTGTTCACGAGTGAGGGAAGAATGGAACGCGAGATTAACAGGCGGATCGGTGCAGCGTCTGCAGTGATGCGGTCGCTGTATCGGTCCGTTGTGGTAAAGAAGGAGCTGAGTCGAAAGGCAAAGCTCTCGATTTACCGGTCAATCTACGTTCCTACCCTCACCTATGGTCATGAGCTCTGGGTCATGACCGAAAGGACAAGATCGCGGATACAAGCGGCTGAAATGAGTTTCCTCCGCAGAGTGGCTGGGCGCACCCTTAGAGATAAGGTGAGGAGCTCAGTCACACGGGAGGAGCTCGGAGTAGAGGCGCTGCTCCTTCACGTCGAGAGGAGTCAGTTGAGGTGGCTCGGGCATCTATTCCGGATGCCCCCTGGACGCCTCCCTAGGGAGGTGTTCTGGACACGTCCTACCGGGAGGAGGCCCCGGGGAAGACCCAGGACGCGCTGGAGGGACTATGTCTCTCAGCTGGCCTGGGAACGCCTTGGGATCCTTCCGGAAGAGCTGGAGGAAGTGTGTGTGGAAAGGGAAGTCTGGGCCTCCCTACTGAAACTGCTGCCTCCGCGACCCGGCCCCGGATAAAGCGGAAGAAAATGGATGGATATTTATGGTATGGAACCGGTGACAAAGGGCAGCCCTGGTGGAGTCCAACATGCACCGGGAACAAGTCTGACTCACTGCAGAGAACACAGCTCCTGCTCCGGTCATACAGGGACCGGACAGCCCTTAACAAAGGGCCCCAGACCCCATACTCCTGGAGCACCCCCCAAAGGACACCACGAGGGACACGGTCGAATGTCTTCTCCAGATCCACAAAACACATGTGGACTGGTTGGGCAAACTCCCATCAACCCTCGAGCACCCGATGGAGAGTGTAGAGCTGGTCCAGTGTTCCACGACCAGAACGAAAACCACACTGCTCCTCCTGGATCCGAGGTTCGACTATCGGACGGACTCTCCTCTCCAGTCCCTGGAATAGACCTTACCGGGAAGGCTGAGGAGTGTGATTCCCCTGTAATTGGAACACAACTTCCAGTCCTTTTTTCTTATACAGAGGGACCACCCCGGTCTGCCAGTCCAGAGGTACTGTCCCCAACCACCATGTGATGTTGTAGAGACGTGTCAGACAAGACCCACAACATCCAGAGACCTGAGGTACGGATCTCATCAACGCCCGGAGCCTTGCCACCGAGGAGCTTGCCAACCACCTCAGTGACTTCAGCCAGGGTGATGGACGAGTCCCCAGTCTCTGTTTCCTCCTCGGAAGATGTGACAGTGGGATTGAGGAGGTCCTCAAAGTATTCCTTCCACCGTCCAAGAACATCCCCAATTGAGGTCAGCGGTTCTCCACCTGCCCTGTAAACTGTTGGTGAAGCATTTCTTCCCCCTCCTGAGGCGCTGAACAGTTTGCCAGAATTTCTTTGAGGCCGACCGATAGTCCTCCTCCATGGCCTCCCCGAACTCCTCCCAACCCAGAGTTTTTGCTTCCACGACAGCACGAGCCGCGGCACGCTTGGCTCGCCGGTACCCGTCAGCTGCCTCAGGAGTGCCACAAGCCAACAAGGCTCGATAGGACTCCTTCAGCCTGACGGCATCCCTTACTTCCAGTGTACACCACCGGGTTTTGGGGTTGCCGCCGTGACAAGCACCGCAGACCTTAAGACCACAGATACGAGCAGCCACATTGACAATAGAAGTGGAGAACATGGCCCACTCGGAGTCCATATCCCCAGCCTCCCCCGGGATCAGAGAGAAGCTCTCCTGGAGGTGTGAGTTGAAGACCCCCCTGACAGAAGGCTCGACCACACTTTCCCAACAGACCCTCACGATACGCTTGGGCCTGCCAGGTCTATCCGGCTTCCTCCTCCGCCAGCGGATCCAACTCACAACCAGGTGGTGATCAGTTGACAGCTCTGCCCCTCTCTTCACCCGAGTGTCCAAAACACACGGCCGGAGGTCAGATGACACGACTACAAAGTCGATCATCGACCTCTGACCTAGGGTGTCCTGGTGCCACGTGCACTGATGGACCTTGTGTTTGAACATGGTGTTTGTCCATAACAAACTGTGACTAACACAGAAGTCCAATAACAAAACACCGCTCGGGTTCAGATCAGGGAGGCCATTCCTCCCAATCACGCCCCTCCAGGTGTCACTGTCGTTACCCACATGGGCGTTGAAGTCCCCCAGGAGAACAACGGAGTCCCCGGTGGGTGCACTGTCTAGTAGCCCCCCAGGGACTCCAAGAAGGTCGGGTACTCTGCTGTTTGGCCCGTAGGACGACACAACAGTGAGAGACCTGTCCCCGACCCGAAGGTGCAGGGACGTGACCCTCTTGTTCACAGGGATGAACTCCAGGTGGAGGTTTGTGGAGGTTTGTGGAGTCTTGTGGAGGTTTGTGGAGGTTTGTGGAGGTTTATGTGGAGGTGTGTGGAGGTTTTTGTGGGGGTTTTTGGAGGTTTGTGGAGGTTTGTGTGGAGGTTTTTGTGGAGGTTTGTGGAGGTTTGTGTGGAGGTGTGTGGAAGTTTGTGGAGGTTTGTGGAGGTTTGTGTGCAGGTTTGTGAAGTCTTGTGGAGTCTTGTGGAGGTTTCTGTGGAGGTTTGTGGAGGTTTGTGGAGGTTTGTGGAGGTTTGTGTGGAGGTTTGTGGACGTTTTTGTGCAGGTTTGTGGAGGTTTGTGTGGAGGTTTGTGAAGTCTTGTGGAGTCTTGTGGAGGTTTGTGTGGAGGTTTGTGTGTATGTTTGTGTGGAGGTTTGTGGAGGTTTTTTGGAGGTTTGTGGAGGTTTGTGGAGGTTTGTGGAGGTTTGTGGAGGTTTTTGGAGGTTTGTGGAGGTTTGTGTGGAGTCTTGTGGAGGTTTGTGGAGGTTTTTGGAGGTTTTTGGAGGTTTGTGGAGGTTTGTGGAGGTTTGTGTGGAGGTTTGTGGAGGTTTTTGGAGGTTTGTGGAGGTTTGTGTGGAGGTTTGTGGAGTCTTGTGGAGGTTTGTGGAGGTTTGTGTGGAGGTTTGTGGAGTCTTGTGGAGGTTTGTGGAGGTTTTGTGCAGGTTTGTGGAGTCTTGTGGAGGTTTGTGTGCAGGTTTGTGGAGTCATATGGAGGTTTGTGTGCAGGTTTGTGGAGTCTTGTGGAGGTTTGTGTGCAGGTTTGTGGAGTCTTGTGGAGGTTTGTGCAGGTTTGTGGAGTCTTGTGGAGGTTTGTGTGGAGGTTTGTGCAGGTTTGTGGAGTCTTGTACAGGTTTGTGTGTTCTCCTGACACATGAAGCCGGATGTGGTCCTCACAGTGACTCGTGTGTAAACTCTGTGGTTTACATGACTCTGTGTCTCTGTGTTTAGTGACATGTGAACCTCGTTTGTTCTGGACGTTTCTAGAGCATCATTTTACTCCTGCTTGAGTAAAAGTGTAAACCTCAGAGGAACATGAGCGTTTGGGTTTGTGTTTGAGTTTGAGTCTCTTATTTCATTTCCTTTATTTTATTTCGTGACAGTTTGAAGAGACACGTACAGCTTTGGTTCTGCAAAAACTAACTTAAATTTGCACTAATGTTTCTGATCCAGGGTCTTGCAGTTAATCATCCCCCGTGAGACGATGTACCTGCAATGTTCCACAGTACGGCATTAATCAGTCGCCATGGAGACAGACAAATGACGCTCTCAGGCCGAGTTACGGATCAGATCACACCAGGACGTACGGCAGTAGAATCGTGGACTGAAGGTGAGGCAGATGAGTGTAATGCCACATTCTGTCACATTCCAGGCAAAGCAGTGACATGGTGCAGCTTTAAGTACAAACACGGAATGAGAAAAATAAAGTTTGGCCATTTTTTCGGTTTAAATTTTGACTTCCTGGTTGTAAATCACGACGTCACACTATGGTCCAACTGGTCCAAGACTCTTCACATGTCACAGACGTTAATATTTGACAAATAAAATGATAAGAAAACATCTTTATTTTGTGTAAATATAGATTAAAGTGTCAGAAATATGTGACAGAGCTGAACAATGTGTCTGTGTCACGTGAGCTGGACTTTTACACAGAATCGTGTCTAGTTTATTTTTACAGCACAAGGTTCACAGAGTCACTCAAAGTGTTTTACAGAATAAGAAGGACATTCAAATCACAAAACTACAAATTAAAACATAAATAATCATCATAAAATTAACATTTAAACAGAATAAAACCCTTTCAGTCATAAACAGCTAAACAGTTTGAGTCAAAGTCGAGGCTCGTCTCACATCTTCAGGAGGTCGGGACTAAACCGGGACTAAACCGGGTCTAAACCAGGACTAAACTAACCAGGACTAAACCACTAAACCGGGAACTGAACTAAACCGGGACTAAACCAGGACTAAACCAGGGACTAAACCAACTAACCAGGACTAAACCCAGGACTGAACCAGGACTAAACCAGGACTAACCAGGACTAAACCAGGACTAAACCAGGACTGAAACCAGGAAACTAAACCAGGACTAAACCAGGACTAAACCAGGACTAAACCAGGACTAAACCAGGACTGAACCAGGACGTTACAGTCGTCTAACCTCCTGGAGACAGATGCAGGATCAGTCTGAGTCTGGTTTGGACAGTTTACCTCTGAGTTTTGCTGTTTTTTTTTGGACGTAGCGGCTCTGACAGGGTCACGACTCTTTGTCTTGTTCACTCTGACGTCACAGCTTTGTCACTGTGTTTTAAAACTCTCCACTTCCTTCTCCTTTTGTGTAAAGCTCAGATTTATATTCACAGAAGGTTTTATTCACTAGATCAAGTCATGATTAGTCTTATGCAGGAAAAACAGAAGCAGAAGGTCTGGACTCGTGTGGATTCTGGAGCTGAAGTCAGACTCTTCTTCACATAAAGTCACTTCCTCTCACAGACATAAGGCAGAGGGTTTGTGCAGACGCCGTCGTCCCAGCAGTTCTCACCTGTGGGACAGAAATGTGCCAGTTTGACCCTCATATCAGACACAGAACGCTCTTGTTTAAGTACCATCTGTACTGGAGTAACAGTGCTCTTACTCGAGTAAAAGTGCAGGTTCCTCTCACTGTGAGTGTGTCTAAAGTGAGTTTTTTGTGTGTGAGCCTCAGATCTGATTCAGTTTGGCTCATTTTGTTACATTTGTTTTCATCACTTTCACTTTAATTTATAAATCAGATTTTACTCTTTAAGTTACTTGAGCTACTTTTCATATTTTTTTTCTACTCTTACTTGAGTACTGTCTACTACTTTGTACCTCTATTGAGTAACATTATTTTGAAGTAACGTTACTTTTACTCAACCCAGACTAAACCCGGACTAAACCCGGACTAGACCCGGACTAAACCGGGTCTAAACCAGGACTAAACCAGGGACTAAACCAGGACTAAACCAGGTCTAAACCAGGACTAAACCAGGACTAAACCAGGACTAAACCAGGACTAAACCAGGACTAAACCAGGTCTAAACCAGGACTAAACCGGGTCTAAACCCGGCCCGTGTGAACCCTTCAGACCTTTGTAGTTGATGGTGGCACAGTCCTGTTCTCCTCCGTAGTTGTTGGGTTCTCCTCTGCACCAGTTTGTGAAGCGGATTCTCTCACTGTTGATCCAGAGCCAGACTCCGTCCTGGAACACACGTGTCCTTCATGTTCTGTCCTTTATGTTCTGTCCTTCATGTTCTGTCCTTTATGTTCTGTGTCCTTTATGTTCTGTGTCCTTTATGTTCTGTGTCCTTCATGTTCTGTGTCCTTCATGTTCTGTGTCCTTTATGTTCTGTGTCCTTCATGTTCTGTGTCCTTTATGTTCTGTGTCCTTCATGTTCTGTGTCCTTCATGTTCTGTGTCCTTTATGTTCTGTCCTTTATGTTCTGTCCTTTATGTTCTGTGTCCTTCATGTTCTGTGTCCTTTATGTTCTGTGTCCTTTATGTTCTGTGTCCTTCATGTTCTGTCCTTTATGTTCTGTGTCCTTTATGTTCTGTGTCCTTTATGTTCTGTGTCCTTTATGTTCTGTCCTTTATGTTCTGTGTCCTTCATGTTCTGTGTCCTTTATGTTCTGTGTCCTTCATGTTCTGTGTCCTTCATGTTCTGTGTCCTTTATGTTCTGTCCTTTATGTTCTGTCCTTTATGTTCTGTCCTTCATGTTCTGTGTCCTTTATGTTCTGTGTCCTTTATGTTCTGTGTCCTTCATGTTCTGTCCTTTATGTTCTGTGTCCTTCATGTTCTGTCCTTTATGTTCTGTGTCCTTCATGTTCTGTCCTTTATGTTCTGTGTCCTTCATGTTCTGTGTCCTTCATGTTCTGTGTCCTTCATGTTCTGTGTCTTTTATGACATAATTATAACTGTGACAGACTCACCAGCTGAGCGTCGGAGAACCCGACCCACGAGTCCATCCGTGACGACAGACTCCTCAGAAAGTCGTTTGTTTCTCTGTTTTGAACCACAGCCAGACTCCCGCCCAGACTCTGACACTGGAGCTGCGAGAACAGTCACCTCATGGACTTTATATGAAAACTTTAGTATGTGTCTTTAGCGTGTGTCTTTAGCGTGTGTCTTTAGCATTCGTCTTTAGTGTGTGCCCTTAGCGTGTGTCTTTAGCGTGTGTCTTTAGGGTGTGTCTTTAGCATGTGTCTTTAGCGTGTGCCTTTAGCGTGTGTCATTAGCATGTGTCTTTAGCATGTGTCTTTAGCGTGTGTCTTTAGCGTGTGCCTTTTGCATGTGTCTTTAGCGTGTGTCTTTAGCGTGTGTCTTTAGCGTGTGCCTTTTGCATGTGTCTTTAGCGTGTGTCTTTAGCGTGGACTTTAGCGTGTGCCTTTTGCATGTGTCTTTAGCGTGTGTCTTTAGCGTGTGTCTTTAGCGTATGTCTTTAGCGTGTGCCTTTAGCATGTGCCTTTTGCATGTGTCTTTAGCGTGTGTCTTTAGCGTGTGCCTTAGCGGGTGTCTTTAGCGTGTGCCTTTAGCGTGTGTCGTTAGCATGTGTCTTTAGTGTGTGTCTTTAGCGTGTGTCTTTAGCGTGTGTCTTTAGCGTGTGTCTTTAAACGTGTGCCTTTAGCGTGTGTCTTTAGCCAGTGTCTTAAGCGTGTGTCTTTAGCGTGTGTCTTTAGCGTGTGTCTTTAGCGTGTGCCTTTAGCGTGTGTCTTTAGCGAGTGCCTTTAGTGTGTGTCTTTAGCCAGGTCTTAAGCCAGTGTCTTTAGCATGTGCCTTTTGCATGTGTCTTTAGCGTGTGTCTTTAGCATATGTCTTTAGCATGTGCCTTTTGCATGTGTCTTTATCGTGTGTCTTTAGCGTATGTCTTTAGCATGTGCCTTTTGCATGTGTCTTTAGCATGTGTCTTTAGCGTGTGTCTTTAGCGTGTGTCTTTAGCGTGTGCCTTTAGCGTGTGTCTTAAGCGTGTGTCTTTAGCGTGTGCCTTTTGCGTGTGTCTTTAGCGTGTGTCTTTAGCGTGTGCCTTTAGCGTGTGTCTTTAGCGTGTGTCCTTTAGCGTGTCTTTAGCGTGTGTCTTTAGCGTGTGTCTTTAGCTTGTGCCTTTAGCATGTGCCTTTTGCATGTGTCTTTAGCGTGTGTCTTTAGCGTGTGCCTTTAGCGGGTGTCTTTAGCGTGTGCCTTTAGCGTGTGTCGTTAGCATGTGTCTTTAGTGTGTGTCTTTAGCGTGTGCCTTTAGCGTGTGTCTTTAGCGTGTGCCCTTAGCGTGTGTCTTTAGCGTGTGTCTTTAGCGTGTGTCTTTGCGTGTCTTTAGCGTGTGTCTTTAGCGTGTGTCTTTAGCGTGTGTCTTTAGCGTGTGTCTTTAGCGTGTGCCTTTAGCGTGTGTCTTTAGCGTGTGTCTTAAGCGTGTGTCTTTAGCGTGTGTCTTTAGCGTGTGCCTTTAGCGTGTGTCTTCTTCTAGCGTGTGCCTTTAGCGTGTGTCTTTAGCGTGTGTCTTAAGCGTGTGTCTTTAGCGTGTGCCTTTTGCATGTGTCTTTAGCGTGTGTCTTTAGCGTATGTCTTTAGCATGTGGCCTTTTGCATGTGTCTTTAGCATGTGTCTTTAGCGTGTGTCTTTAGCGTGTGTCTTTAGCGTGTGCCTTTAGCGTGTGTCTTAAGCGTGTGTCTTTAGCATGTGCCTTTTGCATGTGTCTTTAGCGTGTGCCTTTAGCGTGTGCCTTTAGCGTGTGTCTTTAGCGTGTGTCTTTAGCTGTGTGCCTTTTGCATGTGTCTTTAGCGTGTGTCTTTAGCGTGTGTCTTTAGCGTGTGTCTTTAGCGTGTGTGTCTTTAGCGTGTGTCTTTAGCGTGTATCTTTAGTGTGTGTCGTTTAGCGTGTGTCTTTAGCGTGTGTCTTTAGCGTGTGTCTTTAGCGTGTGTCGTTAGCGTGTATCTTTAGCTGTGTCTTTAGCGTGTGTCCTTTAGCGTGTGTCTTTAGTGTGTCTTTAGCGTGTGTCTTTAGTGTGTCTTTAGCGTGTGTCTTTAGCGTGTGTCGTTAGCGTGTATCTTTAGCGTGTGTCTTTAGCGTGTGTCTTTAGCGTGTGTCTTTAGCGTGTGCCCTTAGTTCTGTCTTTAGCGTGTGTCTTTAGCATGTGCCTTTTGCATGTGTCTTTAGCATGTGTGTCTTTAGCGTGTGTCTTTAGCATGTGCCTTTTGCATGTGTCTTTATCGTTCTGTGTCTTTAGCGTATGTGTTTTAGCATGTGCCTTTTGCATGTGTCTTTAGCATGTGTCCTTTAGCGTGTGTCTTTAGCGTGTTATTAGCGTGTGCCTTTAGCGTGTGGGTCTTAAGCGTGTGTCTTTAGCATGTGCCTTTTGCTTGTGTCTTTAGCGTGTGTCTTTAGCGTGTGCTTTAGCGTGTGTCTTTAGCGTGTGTCTTTAGCGTGTCTTTAGCGTGTGTCTTTAGCGTGTGTCTTTAGCGTGTGTCTTTAGCTTGTGTCCTTTAGTGTCTGTGCCTTTATGCATGTGTCTTTATGTGTCTTTAGTGTCTTTAGCGTGTGCCTTTAGCGGGTGTCTTTAGCGTGTGCCTTTAGCGTGTGTCGTTAGCATGTGTCTTTAGTGTGTGTCTTTAGCGTGTGCCTTTAGCGTGTGTCTTTAGCGTGTGCCCTTAGCGTGTGTCTTTAGCGTGTGTCTTTAGCGTGTGTCTTTAGCGTGTCTTTAGCGTGTGTCTTTAGCGTGTGTCTTTAGCGTGTGTCTTTAGCGTGTGTCTTTAGCGTGTGCCTTTAGCGTGTGTCTTTAGCGTGTGTCTTAAGCGTGTGTTTTAGCGTGTGTCTTTAGCGTGTGTCTTTAGCGTGTGCCTTTAGCGTGTGTCTTTGTGTGCCTTTAGCGTGTGTCTTTAGCGTGTGTCTTAAGCGTGTGTCTTTAGCGTGTGCCTTTTGCATGTGTCTTTAGCGTGTGTCTTTAGCGTATGTCTTTAGCATGTGCCTTTTGCATGTGTCTTTAGCATGTGTCTTTAGCGTGTGTCTTTAGCGTGTGTCTTTAGCGTGTGTCCTTTAGCGTGTGTCTTAAGCGTGTGTCTTTAGCATGTGCCTTTGCATGTGTCTTTAGCGTGTGCCTTAGCGTGTGCCTTTAGCGTGTGTGTCTTTAGCGTGTGTTAGCGTGTGCCTTAGCGTGTGTCTTTAGCGTGTGTCTTTAGCGTGTGTCTTTAGCGTGTGTCTTTAGCGTGTGTCTTTAGCGTGTGTCTTTAGCGTGTATCTTTAGCGTGTGTCGTTAGCGTGTGTCTTTAGCGTGTGTCTTTAGCGTGTGTCTTTAGCGTGTGTCTTTAGCGTGTGTCTTTAGCGTGTGTCTTTAGCGTGTGTGTCTTTAGTGTGTGCTTTAGCGTGTGTCTTTAGTGTGTGTCTTTAGCGTGTGTCTTTAGCGTGTGTCTTTAGCGTGTGTCTTTAGCGTGTGTCTTTAGCGTGTGTCTTTAGCGTGTGTCTTTAGTGTGTCTTTAGCGTGTGTCTTTAGCGTGTGTCTTTAGCGTGTGTCGTTAGCGTGTATCTTTAGCGTGTGTCTTTAGCGTGTGTGTCTTTAGCGTGTGTCTTTAGCGTGTGTCTTTAGTGTGTCTTTTAGCGTGTGTCTTTAGCGTGTGTGTCTTTAGCGTGTGTCTTTAGCGTGTGCCCTTAGCGTGTGTTTTAGCGTGTGTCTTTAGCGTGTGTCTTTAGCGTGTGTTTTAGCGTGTGTCTTTAGCGTGTGTTACCTGAGCAAAGGCCCACGGTTTTGGGACAGACATAAAGATGTAGGTCCGTCCTCCAAACGGACACCAGGTCCCGGGGTTACACAGAGCTCGGCTCACTGCCCACGGAGTGTCAGGGTGAAGATGAGGAGGATGAGGAGGATGAGGAAGATGATGAAGATGATGATATTAGTATTTATTTATATACTAAATGTCTGTAACTTTGAACTTTTGGCGAGTGTTGGAGTAACTGAATGTGGAGAACAAACAGTGACACAGACATGAAGCTGTTTTTAATCCTGTTTTTACTATAATTTAACTGTGACTCTGTGTAAAAGTACTCAGAGTACTCAGAACACAGTACTCTGATTGACCCATGTATCCAAGTACTTTACAAAATACATTTTACTGCAGTATTCAGGATTCTGTCACTACATATATTTAAGTATTAAGTATTCTTCCATCATTTTGTATTAAAGGTGTAACTCGAGGCACAATTCCATGGAAACAGAAATTTAAAGCCACACTGTGAAACATTCTCCATGGAGACAGAGCGTTTTGTGCCGTACTGTGGAACATCACATCCAGGCCAAGTAAGAGTCAGGTTTGTGGAGACACGAGGCGACTCACAGTAAAGACGAGACGATTCAATAAACAAAAAAAAAACATGTTTTTTTAAGTGTTTGAAAGTTTCTCACCTCGTTTCACTTTGTTTCCATTTTCAGCTGAAGAAAAACAGAAAATATGAATAAAATATGAACTTAAACATCTGGAAAAACTTTACACAAACAAATGCCAGGTCTAGTCCTGGTCTTTAGTCCTGGTTTAGTCCTGGTTTAGTCCTGGTTTAGTCCTGATTTAGTCCTGGTTTAGTCCTTTTTTAGTCCTGGTTTAGTCCTGTCCTTGGTTTAGTCCTGGTTTAGTCCTGGTTTAGTCCTGGTTTAGTCCTGGTCTAGTCCTGGTCTAGTCCTGGGTTTAGTCCTGGTTTAGTCCTGGTTTTTGTCCTGTCCTGGTTTTAGTCTTGGTTTAGTCCCTGGTTTAGTCCTGGTTTAGTCCTGGTTTTTTAGTCCTGGTTTAGTAGTTTAGTCCTTTTTTAGTCCTGGTTTAGTCCTGGTTTAGTCCTGGTTTAGTCCTGATTTAGTCCTGATTTAGTCCTGGTTTAGTCCTTTTTTAGTCCTGGTTTAGTCCTTTTTTAGTCCTGGTTTAGTCCTGGTTTAGTCCTGTTTTAGTCCTGGTTTAGTCCTTTTTTAGTCCTGGTTTAGTGCTGGTTTAGTCCTGTTTTAGTCCTGGTTTAGTCCTTATTTAGTCCTTTTTTTGTCCTTTTTTAGTCCTGTTTTAGTCCCGGTTTAGTCCTTTTTAGTCCTTTTTTAGTCCCTTTTTTAGTCCTGGTTTAGTCCTGGTTTAGTCCTGGTCTAGTCCTGGTTTAGTCCTGGTCCCTGGTTTAGTCCTGGTTTAGTCCTGGTTCTCGTCCTGGGGGGTCATAGTCTCACCTGTCGTCATGGTAACTCCAGTCCCAAAGATCAGAGCTAAAAGCAGTGGTTCATGTCTCATTCAGACTCAGACTCTCAGACGTCATGGTCAGACTCCAGTCCCAAAGATCAGAGCTAAAAGCAGCAGGTTCATGTCTCTGGTTCAGACTCAGATTCAGACTCAGACTCAGGCTCAGACTCAGACTCAGACTCTCGTCCTTCACATCCACATGTTCATGATAAAAACATGTTTTTCTGAAGCTGTTTCTGTTTCTGACTCGTGTCTGTTCGAGTGGAGCAGGGACAGACCGGCCCCTTCAGACCTCCACCCGTTTGTGCCACTTCAGAAACACCCAGATCGAGTTTCTTTCACAGCCGACACTGATATTCTTGAACTTGCCGAAAGTGGGATTTCAGAGGCAGAAAAACATCGTAAACTTTCAAAAAAAACAGACGTGGTTTTTGTTTTTTGTGACTTGAAATTCAGAAACACCTGAGCGTAGAGCACATCTGTGAGAAGAACTGGACGAGTGAGACGTCACCAGCTTCAGCTCCACATGAAGCTCATCCAGGCCAGAGCAGGTGTAGAGACGAGTATCATAGCAACCAGAGAGCCAATCAGGAGCCAGGCTGTTAACATCCAACACTGTCAATCAAACCTGTTGCTAACGCTAACAGGAGCGACGTCGGGGACAGAAGAACCTGATGTGTCTGTTATTAATGTTCATGTGGGATTTACAGACTCGACTTTCAGATGTAGTGACTCTGAAGTGCTGTATGTTTGAAAGTTTTCTCCCCGACAAAACCCACAATGTCGATGAAACGTTCTGCACCGACAAAAAAATGAACTCAAAATATCAAAAAACAAACTTAAAAAAAAAAAAAAAAATCTAAATAAACTCAAAATAACTCAAAAAATAAACAAAGATTTAAAAAAACAAAACCTCAAAATAACTTTAAAAAAACAACTCAAAAAAAAAAAAAAAAAAAAAAAAAAAAAAAAAAAAAAAAAAAAAAAACCCTCAAAATAACTAAAAAAAACAAAAAAAAAAAAAAGACACTTACGAAGGTTTGAACTTTGTGAGAGAAATGTGAGAAAATGTTAATGTGTGAGAAAAGTGTATAAAGTGTGTGGTGAGGGGTTTTACAGACAAACTTATAGAATAATGTAAAAAATAAAGCTGATACTTCACAGATTTCTCCTGTTGTGGATTATTTTCAGACATAACCCTCGACGACGGACCACTGTTCAGTCTGTTGGTTCACCGGCTTTACGTCGCCTAGCAACCGTGACGGCCGCTGACTCCATTTTCTCCAGAGGAAGTGACGTGTGGTGCATGATGGGACGTAGAGGGGTAGAGGCGTCGTTCACGGCCGATCTCCACGAAGACGGCGGGAACATTCGTCACGAGAAAGTGAGAAACAATCGACCTGGGTCACGGCGCCTGTTCGGAAAGTAGCGTCTCTCAGGTTATGTCCATTTTATAAAATCTATGGTCCAAACTTTTCTCTGGTCGTGAACATAACGACGTCTCATCTTCAGACTCATTAACGAGGATTTGATTCTTTGATTCTTTGATTCTCTGATTCATAAATTAAACTAGACACGTCACTGAAACGTAACATTGGTTTAAACATTTGATAAAAATCGTGTAGTTTTACAAAGTTTGTTTTTGTTTAATTTAATAAAAACATTAGTTTATAATTTTACTTCCTGGTTGGACGAGAGCAGCGTCGTGATTGGTCGATGAAGAAAGACGACAAAGAGACATTTTTGAACATGAGTTTATTTGAAAAAAAAAACATTTAGAATAGAATAATAATAATGATTAAGGCTAAAATTTGAACCAAGTCACTTAAAAAATAAAAAGCACGTTTCATTTCAGATGCAGGTTTCAGCTTCAAACAGACGAGTCGGCGCAAGTCAGTCGGATAAACAAATAAAAAGATAAATATATAAAAATATAAATGAAGCATGATTTTAAAAGACACAGAAGTGACACATTCAAAATGTAAACGATGACATTCAGGAATCACTCTGGGGACGCACCGATCCGGCTCCTTCTGTTCTCATACCGATACCGATACCGATACCAGGGCAGGACCGATATGAACTTTAAACTGTATATATCGACCAGGCCAGTATCTAAAGAGCCGTTATCAACTTGACCAAAAAAACTGAACATCTCGACTGGACCATCAAAACTGGCCCATATCGACGGACCGATATGTGATACTGGATCGTATTGTATCGGTGCATCGACCAGGCCAGTATCTAAAGTTTGTGTTTCTTATTTTCTTTCAGATATTTTGTTTGTTTCATTTTTGAAAATCACATCTGGTGTTATTTAAAGCTCCCGTTTGTTTGTTTGTGTTGTTTTTGTTTGATATTTTGTTTTTTTTTTTGTTTGTTTGTTTGTTTGTTTGTGTTTGTTTGTTTGTTTTTGTTCTCACGTCGGGGGGACACAGGGTCTGCTGCCCGGGGCCCAGGGCTTTAGGGGCCCAGGGCTTTTTAGGGCCCATAATCGGACCTTCATCTTGTTCATTTGTATTAGAGCCTTGAGATTCCTGTGGACCTGCTCACATCCCACCACTAGAGGGCACACTGTCACAGACCTGCAGACGCTCACAGATCTCTCCCATGATTCATCTGGATTCGTTGAGTCGTTCACTGACGGGACTTATACATTGTTTAACTTGTTGCATGACAGCTGAAATGTTCCGTAATATGGCATTAAACTTATTATCTCCATGGAGACAAGCAGCTGACGCCACAAAAACCAGGTCAGACGCTGCTGACTCATAAGTTTAATGCCATACTGTGGAATATTCCAGGCAAAGCCGTAACATCTCCATGGAGACGAAGAGGCTGCAGCTGATCCAGGAGAAAGTGACACCAGATAATCAGAGGAAACTCGTATGTGTTTTAAACGGAACTTCTGCAAAGAACAAACAAATAAATAAATAAATAAATAAATATGAGACTAAACAAAGGCAGATCTTTTGAAACAATCGTAGTTCGAGCATAAAAAGACGAGCACATGCGGATTTAAAACGACATTCGCTTTTCAGACAATCTCAATATTTACACCAGAGCCCCAGGTTCAAACTGTACACAAGACTGGACCGGGTCTGAACCAGGACTAAACCAGGACTGAACGGGACTAAACCAGGACTAAACTGGGTCTAAACCGGGTCTAGACCGGGTCTGAACCAGGACTAAACCAGGTCTAGAACGGGTCTGAACCAGGACTGAACGGGACTAAACCCAGACTGAACGGGTCTGAACCAGGACTGAACGGGACTAAACCAGGACTAAACCAGGTCTAAACTGGGTCTAGACCGGGTCTGAACCAGGACTAAACCAGGACTGAACGGGACTAAACCAGGACTAAACTGGGTCTAGACCGGGTCTGAACCAGGACTGAACGGGGACTAGACCAGGACTAAACTGGGTCTAAACCGGGTCTAGACCGGGTGTGAACCAGGACTAAACCAGGTCTAGACCGGTTCTGAACCAGAACTAAACTGGGTCTAGACCGGGTCTGAACCAGACCTAGACCAGAACTAGACCAGGACAGTTACATAAGAGCCAGCGCTCCCATTCAGACTGAAGTAACAAGACACCAGTGGGACAAAAACCAGGACTAGACCAAAACTACACTACAACTCAAACTGGGACTAAACCAGGTCTAAACCAGGACTAAACCAGGTCTAAACCAGGACTAAACCAGGTCTAAACCAGGTCTAAACCAGGTCTAAACCAGGACTAAACCAGGACTAAACCAGGTCTACGCTGGTCCTTGTTGTGGACAGTTTTAAAACCACGTCTGGGCTTCATATTTAAATAACTTCTAAATATTTCACTTCTAAATCGATGCTAAACGTTGAACAAATGTAAATGTACTTTCACTTTTCAATATTTACTCAAACTTCACCAAACTCTCACGTCTCCAGGTCAAAGGTCAGATTTTATGCTAAGTCGACTTGTTTGGATCATGTGATCATGTCGTTTCTTCATTAAAACACCTGGAGTTGGGCTCGTTTCAGCGCCCCCTACTGACTTTACTTAAGCTAACAGCTATTGTTGTTAGCCTGTTTTAGCTATGAACCCATTTTCCTCCTCAGTGCAGCAGCAGAGAACAAGTCCTTGCGCCCACTGCTGGTAAATACATGTTTTAAATGCAGTCAAATCAACACAATGCTAACGTTTACAGTTAGCCTATTATCGTTATTAAGTATTAAACTGAAAAAGCCCAGACTACAGATTATACAGGTTATTTCTTTTTTCTTTCTGATATTAACTTAAAATTATATAAATGATGTAGATAATTCATTCATAATTTTACATTTTGTTCATGGTAAACGACAATATTCATCCAAAAATGACTCGTTTTAGATGAATATTGTGGTTTAAATTTTAACAAAATGATCCACAGGGGTCACAGATGAGAACCATAGAGACACAGTAGGGCTGGTTTAATGTCCGTTTTGTTTTAAAAGTCCATTTAACACATAATCTAAGACCTTTATGTCTTGGCTTTCTTCTTCCAAAAGGTTGATTGACACTCGCTCCTGCATATCGCTCAGTTCTCGCCCTGACATCAATGAAAGTTCTAGTGTTTTTGGCCATGAAAGAGTGAAGAACGGATCCAAGATGGCGTCTGTGGATCCAAGATGGCGTCTGTGGATCCAAGATGGCGTCTGTGGAGCCAAGATGGCGTCTGTGGAGCCAAGATGGCGTCTGTCTGTGGGATTCAAGATGGCGCGTCTGTCTGTGGTTCCAAGATGGTGTCTGTGGAACCAAGATGGCGTCTGTGGATCCAAGATGGCGTCTGTGGATCCAAGATGGCGTCTGTGGATCCAAGATGGCGTCTGTGGAACCAAGATGGCGTCTGTCTGTGGATCCAAGATGGCGTCTGTGGAACCAAGATGGCGTCTGTCTGTGGAACCAAGATGGCGTCTGTCTGTGGAACCAAGATGGCGTCTGTGGAACCAAGATGGCGTCTGTGGAACCAAGATGGCGTCTGTGGATCCAAGATGGCGTCTGTGGAACCAAGATGGCGTCTGTGGAACCAAGATGGCGTCTGTCTGTAGTTCCAAGATGGCGTCTGTCTGTGGTTCCAAGATGGTGTCTGTGGAACCAAGATGGCGTCTGTGGATCCAAGATGGCGTCTGTGGATCCAAGATGGCGTCTGTGGAACCAAGATGGCGTCTGTCTGTGGAACCAAGATGGCGTCTGTCTGTGGATCCAAGATGGCGCCTACAGTTTCACGCACAAACGTCCTTCTTCTCCTTCACTTTCACCTTTTCACATTTTCAAACGGACCTCGACAGTGAGCGGCAACATCGAGAACGAAAACTCAAATCAGTTGCCCCATAAACCACCTGCTCGTCTCCATGGAGACGTTATCACTTTGCCTGGAATGTCCCACAGTGTGGCAATAAACTTCCATCTGTCTCCATGGAAACAAGCAGGTGACGTCAATGAGCCAAGTCAGGCACCGGGTCAGATCTGTGGAGCGGTGAGTACACATCCCCAAACGTGTTCACTGTAAAACTGCACATTCAAAATCAAATATAATGCCATACTGTGGAACATTTCAGGCACAGCAACAACATCTGCATCTGGGACAAGCAGGTGGCACAGTCTGCAGCAGAGAGGTTACAGAGTGCAGCTTTACGGGTTTATGAGGAGACTGGATGGTGTTTGTTTTGGTGTTAGTGTGATGGTCGGGGTCGGGGTCAGGGGTCAGGGTCAGGGGTCAGGGGTCACTGTAGATATCTGTAGACTTTGAAGCAGTGGTTCCCAGAGTCGGCCACGACCACGTGTCCCTCTGAGGTGAGGGCCAGACCCTGGGGCCCGTACAGAGGGTCAGCAGACGTGTTTATGTAGGACAGGAACGAGCCGGAGCCGTCGAATACCTGCAACACAAACGCAGTAGTAGTAGTAGTAGTAGTAGTAGTAGTAGTAGTAGTAGTAGTAGTAAAAGTCCAAACTCTAACTCTAAAGCTTTAACTCCAGTTTAAACATGAAGTAGTAGTAATAGCAGTGTCAGTAATGGTTGTACTAATAGTGAGTAGTAGTAGCAGGGGGAGGGGCCATGTGAGGTGGGAGGGGCCATGTGAGGGGGGGTCGGTGGGGCCATGTGAGGGGGGAGGGGCCATGTGAGGGGGGAGGGGCCATGTGAGGGGGAGGGGCCATGTGAGGTTTCCCCGGGGCTCGAATTTCTGTGGACGGGTCTGAGTAGTAATATTAATAGCAGTAGTGGTTGTTTTAAGTTATAGTAGTATTAGCAGTACTAGTATTTGTACTTTTACTCACTTGTATCCTGCTGTTGCCCCAGTCGGCCACGATGATGTTCCCGTTCTGATCCACGGAGACTCCGGTCGGAGCGTTAAACTGACCGTTCCCTTCTCCATTTGACCCGAACTTCAGCACCAGCTCCCCCTCCAGAGTGAAGACCTGAGGAGAACCAGGACTGAGCCAGGACTGGACCAGGACTAAACCAGGACTGGACCAGGACTGGACCAGGACTGGACCAGGACTGAACCAGGACAGAACCAGGACTGAGCCAGGACTGGACCAGGACTGGACCAGGACTGGACCAGAACTGAGCCAGGACTGGACCAGGACTGGACCAGGACTGGACCAGGACTAAACCAGGACTGGACCAGGACTGGACCAGGACTGAGCCAGGACTGGACCAGGACTGGACCAGGACTGAGCCAGGACTGGACCAGGACTGGACCAGGACTAAACCAGGACTAAACCAGGACTGGACCTGGACTGGACCAGGACTGAGCCAGGACTGGACCAGGACTGGACCAGGACTGACCCAGGACTGGACCAGGACTGGACCCGGACTGGACCACCAGACTAAACCAGGACCTAAACCAGGACTGGACCAGGACTGGACCAGGACTGAGCCAGGACTGGACCAGGACTGGACCAGGACTGGACCAGGACTGGACCAGGACTAAACCAGGACTGAGCCAGGACTGAGCCAGGACTGGACCAGGACTGGACCAGAACTGGACCAGGACTGAACCAGGACTAAACCAGGACTAAACCAGGTCTAAACCAGGACCAGGTCTTACTTTGACAGAGTGGTTGTGGAAGTCCGTCACGATGATCTCGTTGTTCTTGTTCACAGCAGCGAAATGAGGACCTTTGAAAACAAAACACAGTAACATACTTTTGTCGTCCTCACAAACACATGTTTAAACTGCCCCCTGCAGGTTTATGTGAGAACTGCAGTTTGTATAGAGTTTAAACATAAGACACAGGCTAATCCTCTTTGTAGTGAGTCATGTCCACGTTTCAGTAAAAACGAAGACAAAAACTTACAAATATTTAAACAAAAAACTGATTTAAATGTTTATAACTTTGTGGAGTGTCACGTGAAGAGTCTCTACTCGGGACAGTCTCTGGAGAAGAGACTTTGTTGAATCTAAAACTCCACATTCTGAGTTCCTGATCTCACCGGCGAACTGCTTGTCTCCGGTTCCTCGGGAGCCGAACTTCGACACCAGTTTCCCGCTGATCTGGAAAATGAAGACGGTGCAGGACTTATTATCGACCACGATCACATGACCGTTCTGGTCCACGGCCACGCCCTTCGGTCCCATCAGACGCCCAGAGCCCAGCTTCGCCTGAAACGCACAAAACCACATCGTTCAAGACACTCGCCGCTCGTCTCCAGAAGGTCTCCACGTCAGACTGGGTTTTATTTAGTTATGTTTAGGGCTGATGTGTGGACAACTCATTACATTTTTCTTTTTCATTTCATAATCGGTTGCGTTCACGTTCTACAATTTATGGAGTCATAGTTTCAGATGACGGACATTAAAAAAACTGACAAAAAAGTTTTATGATCAACTGAAAACTCAAGAAAAAATGATTTAAACCACATCTCCATAATCCAGAGCAGAAACAAAGGCGACTTCAGCAACGTCTTTTATGTCATTCAAAAGGAAACAGGAGTTTTATCGATAATAAAACAATATTTCTGTAACTGTTTGAGGATCTTATTGATAAAGGTCCTCAAACTGTCAACTTCCTGGTAGTAGGGCAGCCCCAGACCACTTCAGACCCACCTTGTACTTCCCGTCGGAGGAGAAGATGCCGACCCACTTGTTGTCGTAGTCGGCGATGATGATGTCGCCGCTCGGGTGAACCGCGACTCCGGTCGGTCTCTGCATCTGACCCGGAGACCGGCCCCGGACCCCGAACCGGCTCTGGAACTCCCCCGAAGTGGAGAAGATCTGAGGCAAACCAGAGAGGTAAAGCAGGACTAAAACCAGGACTAAACCGGGACTAAACCGGGACTAAACCAGGACTAAACCAGGACTAAACCAGGACTAAACCGGGACTGAACCAGGACTAAACCTGGACTAAACCAGGACTAAACCAGGACTAAACCAGGACTAAACCAGGACTAAACCAGGACAAAACCAGGACTAAACCAGGACTGAACCAGGTCTAAACCAGGACTAAACCAGGACTAAACCAGGACTAAACCAGGACTAAACCTGGACTAAACCAGGACTAAATCAGGACTAAACCGGGACTAAACCGGGACTAAACCAGGACTAAATCAGGACTAAACCAGGTCTAAACCAGGACTAAATCAGGACTAAACCAGGTCTAAACCAGGACTAAACCAGGACTGAACCAGGTCTAAACCAGGACTAAACCAGGTCTAAACCAGGACTGAACCAGGACTAAACCAGGACTGAACCAGGACTAAACCAGGACTGAACCAGGACTAAACCAGGACTAAACAAGGGCTAGACCAGGACTAAACCAGGACTAAATCAGGACTAAACCAGGTCCAAACCGGGACTAAACCGGGACTGAACCAGGACTAAACCAGGACTGAACCAGGACTAAACCAGGACTAAACCAGGACTAAACCAGGACTAAACCTGGACTAAACCTGGACTGAACCGGGACTAAACCGGGACTAAACCGGGACTAAACCGGGACTAAACCGGGACTAAACCGGGACTAAACCAGGACTAAACCAGGACTAAACCAGGACTAAACCAGGACTAAACCAGGACTAAATCAGGACTAAACCAGGTCTAAACCAGGACTAAATCAGGACTAAACCAGGTCTAAACCAGGACTAAACCAGGACTGAACCAGGACTAAACCAGGACTGAACCAGGACTAAACCAGGACTGAACCAGGACTAAACCAGGACTAAACAAGGGCTAGACCAGGACTAAACCAGGACTAAATCAGGACTAAACCGGGTCCAAACCGGGACTAAACCGGGACTGAACCGGGACTGAACCAGGACTAAACCAGGACTAAACCAGGACTAAACCAGGACTAAACCTGGACTAAACCGGGACTAAACCGGGACTGAACCGGGACTAAACCGGGACTAAACCGGGACTAAACCGGGACTGAACCAGGTCCAAACCAGGACTAAACCAGGACTAAACCGGGACTGAGTTTATTCTGGGTAATAATCTGATGTGAAAACTAAACAAACCAGAAAATTAAATATATTGAAGGTTTTGAATATCACAAAAAATGTACTAATACTTCTACTATTACTACTACTACTAGTACTTCCACTTCTCCTCCCTCTGCGTGTCCCGGGGCGGCGCTGGTACCTGGACGCACTGGTTGTTGCTGTCGGCGATGAGGATCCTGTCGTGGGACGAGGCGACTCCCTGGAGGTTCGTGAACTCGCCTTTATTTCTGCCTTTTGTTCCTGAATTTAAATAAACACATTTAAAAATCTGACACATTCACACCATCATCACTATCATCGTGGTATCGGTATCGAGTATCGAGTCTATTCCTTAGTGGCGTCTCGATACTAAAATGTCAGTGGGTTTGGATCGTGTCCAGTACCCGTCCTGAAGATCAGGTCGTCTTCGATGGGGTTCTGGTGTTTGCGTCGGGGCGTCCCCAAAGCGCTGCTCGCTCTTTTAGATCCTTTCTTCTTCTGACCGGGGGACTTCCCGCGTCTCTTCATCCCGTCCGAGGAGCCCGTCGAGGGGGTGGCGTTGGCGGCGGAGTTGGTAGCTGTGGTCGTGGAAGGAGACACCTGAAAAATAAGAAGGAAACAGGTGAAGTGTCTCTGTCCAAACCTCGGACTGTGAGGACGTGACTGAGCGTGACGTCCCCACAGCGTCCACACACGGACTCGGGTGGAGCGTCTCACCTCCACCTCCGAGGGCTTGTTCACCGTCAGTTTGAACGGGCTGCCTTTGATGTGATGGTCGTAGAGGCGCAGAGCCAAAGAGAAGTCTCCTTCTTTGGGGACGATGTAAACGAACTCGTACGTCCCATTTTTATGATCCAGAATCTCTCCGTCGACGATGCTCCCGTCCGGAGTGAAGACCTGAGAGAAGGTCAGACGGGAGGTTAAAGTCCTGCGTTATAAAGCTGTTCCCTCCTCAAAAACAGACCTGGTAACCTTTTATTATTCGTCTGTAACATCTCCAAAGCTCAAAATGCTCTGTTCCACCTTGTGATGTCATGAAGTGGTAGTTTTACAGCTCCTTTTATCTTTAGTTCAGAGATTCCAGGGCTGAGTTCAAGGACTTTAAAAACACAGTGGAGCACTTCCTGTACAGTATTACCACATGACTTGGAGATAATGACCTAACCCAGCGTCTCGTGAGGTTTTCTTTGGGGAATCTCCGTCCCAGATCAGATTATCCCCCCTGAGCCGGAGGGACCGCCGTTCGCCGCTTTGCCTCTTTCTGACGTGTAAATGCTTCTGGACTCACCTCCGCTGACAGGATGGCGTTCCCGTTCTTACAGGCTCCTCCGGATTTGTCACGTGTCACTATGGTAACAGAGGCTGGATGTCCCACGATGCACTGCTCCAAACCGGCTCCCATGGCCTCGCTCTGACTCGCCACAGCGCTGCAAACACAACAACACCTTGAGTCGACGAGAGACTGAAATACGCCTGAGAACAGGGAGTGTGTGAGGATAAAAAAGGTCACGTCTCAAAGCGGTTTAAGGAAACATGCCCAGAAAAATGGTGGGTTAAGGGTCAGGGGTCAGAGGTCAGGGTCCGGCAGTGGACAGGGTGCTGCAGGGTGGGTTAGGGGTAGAGGATTCAGACCAATCACAGAGCAGTATTGTGTTTTGGGGAGGAGCCAAAGGTGAACCGCCCAAAATTAACCAACGACTTACTTCAGCCTGTTTAGAAGAAAACTGATCGTTTGTGAAAATGAGCAGAGGGAAAGCTCTTTGTGCATCTGTGCAGGGTTTTCTCGGCCTGTACCTCCGCTGTGACGCCTCGACCAATCACATTCAAATATATGTTATAATATATATTTGGACATTCTCTGACCCCTTTGAGCGAGAGCTGTTCCAGACTGATAAAAGAACTCAGAAGTGTTATGTATAAATCTGACATCACCACAGACTGTTTATATAAATGGACAAAGCTAACCTGCTAGCTGCTAGTTCCAAACAGGAAGTGATCATGGTGCACTTCCTGGCTCTCTCTCTGTACCTGCTGCTGTCAGACTCATTTTGGTCTTAAATGTTCAGATTAACCCTCTACATGATCCTGGGTTCATTTTTTTTAGTTTATTTTTTAAAATTTTCCTTCTTTTTTTTTTTTTTTTTGTTGCTTTATTTTATTTTATTTATTTATTTATTATTTTTTTTTTGCTATTTTGATTTTTTTTTCATTTGATTTATTTATCTATTTTCTTGTGTTATTTGGAATTTTCTTTTTGTTTTTTTTTGAGTTTTTCTGTTTTTATTTATTTTATTTTTTTTTTATTTTTTGGTATTTTGAATTTACTTATTTATTTTATTTATTTATTGACTTTTGTTATTTTGAGTTCTGGCAGGTTAATTTTTTTTTGGTAAAAACGTGACAGAAGTATCACCAAGGTCCACTACAGAATAAATATTAACAGTTCAAATTTAAATGAATTCAAGCCCTGTCACTTTCCTGCTTCTCTCTATGGACATGTGACTGGTTTAGTTTGTGTAGAATGTTCCAGAGTGTGGCATTAATAATCCGTTGCCATGGCGCGTACCTGGTGGTGACGATGGTTCCGAGGTTGTGGATGGATTTGCGTAACGCGTCCGTCTCCAGGACGAGGTCGAGCTGGTCGTTTTCCTCTGGGTCTGAACGCACCACGAGCCCCAACATCTGGTCCAACCTCTGCCCCAGCTCCCGCTCCGGCCCCAGGGACGCCACGCTCGCCTCCCCAGCCAGAGCCTCCTCCACCTGGGCCCCGAGAGCCGACATGTCCCCCTCACATCCAGCCAGGCTCTCCATCTGCGCCTGCAACACCTGCACACAGAGCGGGTTTAGTCCTGGTTTAGTCCTGGTTTAGTCCCGGTTTAGTCCGGGTTTAGTCCGGGTTTAGTCCTGGTTTAGTCCTGGTTTAGTCCGGTTTAGTTCCTGGTTTAGTCCAGGTTTAGTCCGGGTTTAGTCCTGGTTTAGTCCCGGTTTAGTCCCGGTTTAGTCCTGGTTTAGTCCCGGTTTAGTCCCGGTTTAGTCCCGGTTTAGTCCCGGTTTAGTCCTGGTTTAGTCCGGGTTTAGTCCTGGTTTAGTCCGGGTTTAGTCCGGGTTTAGTCCGAGTTTAGTCCTGGTTTAGTCCCGTTTAGTCCTGGTTTAGTCCTGGTTTTTAGTCCCGGTTTAGTCCCGGTTCAGTCCTGGTTTAGTCCCGGTTTAGTCCCGGTTTAGTCCTGGTTTAGTCCTGGTTTAGACCTGGTTTAGTCCGGGTTTAGTCCTGGTTTAGTCCGGGTTTAGTCCTGGTTTAGTCCTCCTTCAGACCTTGTGTTTGAGTTCGTGGGTGACCTCCAGTTCCATGAGCAGAACGCTCTTCCTGACGTCGAGCTGTTTATGCAGATCCTCAAATCCTGATTGGATGTCCTCCTCGATGGCCGCTCTCTGATTGGTCAGCTGCTGCAGGATGTCTCGGACCTGGGACAGAGCTTCGGACACCTGCGGCTGCCTGGACATCGCAAGAAAGACGACAGAATAAGTTGAAATCCTGAATAATTTGAATTCATGAGCTGCAAGTCTGTGGGAGAAATATCCAAACTTATGCTCCACAAATGTTGAATTATCAGTTTAAATGAATCAGCTCCTGTCATGGAGGCCATTTTGAGGACTTCTGGCTGAATTGCTATGGTATTGGACGAGCTCTTTTAAATGTTTCCATGAACCCAACCAGTTCAAACCCAGGTTTCAGCGTTGTGGTCCTCAGAGGAGCCGTACCTGTTCTTCAGAGCCGTGAGCCGCTCCTGCAGCTGGACTCTGGTCTGGTCCAGACCCTGGTCCAGGTCCACACAGGAGTGACCCTCATGCCCCACACAGTCGTCACACACGGGGCACAGACACGACTGGCACCAGCGCTCGGAAACCTGCCAAACAGGACGAGACTCGGGTCAAATCATCGTCATCATGAAGAGAAACGCTGCTCCAGAGACGTACAAGAGGAAAAGGTTTAAGTCCAACTCAGAGTTTAGATTCAGAACATCCAGGGTCTGGTCCATGAAGAACCAAAGATCTTTTTGAGCAGATGAAAAGCAGCAGACCTTCATGCACATGTGACTACATCAGTCTGAGACTCTGCTTCAAAATGTGCTGGAGCCAAATTTAACTTTGGTCCAAGTCCTGATCCAAGTCTGAATCTTTCTGGTTCTATTTCAAGTTTCTGTTTGGCTCTCGGGCTCAAGGAGCAGCTGTTCTTTGGTGATGTTTGGGTGATAATCGGGTGGTGTTTGGGCGATGTTTGGCCGATGTTTGGATGATGTTTGGATGATGTTTGGGCGATGTTTGGGTGATGTTTGGCCGATGTTTGGGCGATGTTTGGGCGATGTTTGGGTGATGTTTGGCCGATGTTTGGGCGATGTTTGGATGATGTTTGGATGATGTTTGGGCGATGTTTGGGCGATGTTTGGGCGAGTGTGGAGTGATATTTGGATGATGTTTGGATGATGTTTGGATGATGTTTGGGCGATGTTTGGCACGATGTTTGGGAAACCTGCCAATGATGTTTGGGTGATGTTTGGGCGATGTTCATCATGTTTGGGCGATGTTTGAGTGATATTTGGATGATGTTTGGATGATGTTTGGATGATGTTTTTGGGCGATGTTTTGGGTGATGTTTGGCCGATGTTTGGGCGATGTTTGGGTGATGTTTGGGTGATGTTTGGGGCGATGTTTGGGGCGATGTTTGGGCGATGTTTGAGTGATATTTGGATGATGTTTTGGATGATGTTTGGGTGATGTTTGGGTGCTGTTTGGCCGATGTTTGGGCGATGTTTGGGTGATGTTTGGGTGATGTTTGGGCGATGTTTGAGTGATATTTGGATGATGTTTGGATGATGTTTGGATGATGTTTGGGCGATGTTTGGGTGATGTTTGGGCGATGTTTGGGCGATGTTTGGGCGATGTTTGGGTGATGTTTGGGCGATGTTTGGGCGATGTTTGGGCGATGTTTGAGTGATATTTGGATGATGTTTGGATGATGTTTGGATGATGTTTGGGCGATGTTTGGGTGATGTTTGGCCGATGTTTGGCCGATGTTTGGGTGATGTTTGGGTGATGTTTGGGCGATGTTTGGGCGATGTTTGGGCGATGTTTGAGTGATATTTGGATGATGTTTGGATGATGTTTTTGGTGATGTTTGGGCGATGTTTGGGCGATGTTTGGGCAGTGTTTGGGCGATGTGTTGGTGATATTTGGATGATGTTTGGATGATGTTTGGGTGATGTTTGGGTGGTGATGTTTGGGCGATGTTTGGGCGGTGTTTGGGCAGTGTTTGGGCGATGTTTGGGCGATGCTTGGGGCATGTTTGTGATGTTTGGGTGATTTTGGATGATGTTTGGGTGATATTTGGATGATGTTTGGGCGATGTTTGGGCGATGTTTGGGCGATGTTTGGGTGATGTTTGGGCGATGTTTGGGCGATGTTTGGGCGATGTTTGGGCGATGTTTGGATGATGTTTGGGCGATGCTTGGGCAGTGTTTGGATGATGTTTGGGTGATATTTGGATAATGTTTGGGTGATGTTTGGGTGATAATCGGGTGGTGTTTGGGTGATGTTTGGGTGATGTTTGGGTGATGTTTGGGTGGTGTTTGGGTGGTGTTTGGGTGGTGTTTGGCTGGTGTTTGGCTCTCACCTTGCTCGGGTGCAGGGGGCAGCTGTTCTTGGGTGCTGCCTCCAGGACGGTGCACTCTTCGCTGCTGGAGTCGGGGGAGTGTTGGTGGGTGTCCATGGAGCTCTGAGGGGCTTCAGACCACAGCGTCTTCAGACCAGAGGCTTCAGGGCTTTAAGTTTCACCAAAGTCACAGATTTCTTTTCGTCCATGTCCACGATACAATCCACATTCACAAGAAGTAAAACTAAAATAACACCTCCACAGCCACATGTGACATGGAACGACTGTCTGTGAGGGACATTTCTGAAGAAGATTTAAGTGATTTTTTAAGATTTAACGGAAAAACCTGGTTGTATATTTAGTTTGTCTTTTGATTGTATTTAATTAAAGTTATAGTTGCCCTATTCTAAGTAATAAACATTCAACTTGTTTGGTTTTAGCTCTAAAACAAAAATGGTTTGATCATAGACTGAAGCTGAAGCTGAAGCTGAAACGTGGGGGAAGCGAGGACAGTCCAGAAGCATCGAAGTGTTTGACACCTGCAAGAAACAAACACAGAAAACATGAAAAATACAACCGATAAAACCAGGAACGAGATAAAAACTGAACCAGGACTAAACCAGGACTGAACCAGGACTGAACCAGGACTAAACCAGGACTAAACCAGAACTAAACCAGGACTAAACCGGGACTAAACCGGGACTAAACCAGGACTGAACATGGACCTGCACTGTCTCACTGTACTTTGTGTTCTTCTTTAGTTTCTTAAAGCTTTCACACTGTTTGTTTCTCTTCCTGTTTCCAGACATTTTGAGGACGTTTCACCGTTCAAAAGACAGATGTGTTTTGAATTGTTTATTGCCACGGTAACGGTGCTGCGTCTTCATCACTCTCTGAAACTGATGTTTAGGTGATGTTTGGATGATGTTTGGGCGATGTTTGGACGATGTTTGGTTGATTTTTAGGTGATGTTTAGGTGATGTTTGGGTGATGTTCGGGTGATGTTTGGATGATGTTTGGGAGATGTTTGGGTGATGTTTGGGTGATGTTTGGATGATGTTTGGGTGATGTTTGGGCGATGTTTGGGTGATGTTTGGACGATGTTTGGTTGATTTTTAGGTGATGTTTAGGTGATGTTTGGGCGATGTTTGGATGATGTTTGGGTGATGTTTGGGTGATGTTTGGGCGATGTTTGGGCGATGTTTGGGTGATGTTTGGGACGATGTTTGGGTTGATTTTTAGGTGATGTTTAGGGTGATGTTGGCGGGTGATGTTTGGGTGATGTTTGTTTGGGTGATTTTTGGGTGTGATGTTTAGGTGATGGGTTGGGCGATGTTTGGGATGATGTTTGGGCGATGTTTGGGGATGATGTTCGGGTGATGTTTGGGTGATGTTTGGGTGATGTTTGGGTGATGTTTGGATGATGTTTGGGTGATGTTCGGGTGATGTTTGGGCGATGTTTGGTTGATTTTTAGGTGATGTTTAGGTGATGTTCGGGTGATGTTTGGCTGATGTTTGGGTGATGTTCGGGTGATGTTTGGTTTGAATTTTAGGTGATGTTTAGGTGATGTTTGGGTGATGTTTGGATGATGTTTGGGTGATGTTCGGATGATGTTTGGGCGATGTTTGGATGATGTTTGGGCGATGTTTGGTTGATTTTTAGGTGATGTTTAGGTGATGTTTAGGTCATGTTTGGGCGATGTTTGGGTGAGGTTTGGGTGATGTTTGGTTGATTTTTAGGTGATGTTTAGGTGATGTTTGGGTGATGTTTGGGCGATGTTTGGGCGATGTTTGGGCGATGTTTGGGCGATGTTTGGGCGATGTTTGGGCGATGTTTGGGCGATGTTTGGGCAATGTTTGGGCGATGTTTGGGTGATGTTTGGGTGATGTTTGGGATGATGTTTGGGTGATGTTTGGGTGATGTTTGGGCGATGTTTGGGCGATGTTTGGGTGATGTTTGGGCGATGTTTGGGGATGTTTGGGCGATGTTTGGGTGATGTTTGGGCGATGTTTGGGCGATGTTTGGGTGATGTTTGGGTGCTCTTTTGCTAATGGTTTACTCCCTGATTAAAGAACACATCGTTTCATAATTAGTCACACACATGTTCTTAAATAAATGGTATAAATGTCACACAGCCCCTTTAAACAGGACTAAACCAGGACTAAATGTGGACTATCCTGACCCTAAACCAGGTCTAAACCCTGACTCTACCAGGTTCAAACCAGGACTCTTTTCACATGAATATTTGATGGAAGCCCCTCCCCCTCGGCTGCGTCTGTTGCCATAGAAACCTTTGAAGTTTTGGTTTGGCCTACTTCCTTTCATTCCACCAGATTTTGGTTTGGCTTTTCCACACTGGATTCATGGTGCGACTCTGAGGGATTAAAGCCCGTTTTATTTTTGGAGCGTCAAGAAATGATACTGAAATAAATGGCCCACACTGTTGGGAATGAAATCAAAATTCTCCAATAAAACCCAAAATAAAATAAATATTTATATAATTTATGTTTTATGTAAAATGTCCCTGAAATTTCCATATTTAGTCATATTTAGTTAAATCTTTGACATCAGTGAACCACACCCCCACTCAGCAGTTACACAGACGTTTATGTGGAGAGCGGGATTCAAACCACCAACCATCAGATCACAGGATAACTGCTCTACCGACTGAGCCACTGTGGCCCCTGTAAATCCCTCTGTCCCTGTCGTCCATTATTAGACCAGAAAAGAATCTGATAAGAATCAGAACAAATAAATGTTTGAAGCTTTTCAAAAGTGAGACAGTCCACACGGCCCTGGATCTGTCCTGCTTCAGATCCTCAGTCCTGGTTCAGTTTCAGCCCCGTTTTGGTCCCGGTTCAGTCCTCATTTAGCCCTGTTTCAACCCTGCCTCGGTCCTGTTTCAGCTCTGTTTCAGACCCTGTTTCAGCCTGTTTCAGCTCTGTTTCAGACCCTGTTTCAGCCTGTTTCAGCCCTGTTTCAGACCCTGTTTCAGCCTGTTTCAGCCCTGTTTCAGACCTTGTTTCAGACCCCTGTTTCAGACCCTGATCCAGACCTTCATTCAGTCCTGTTTCAGACCCTGTTTCAGCCTGTTTCAGACCTTGTTTCAGCCTGTTTCAGCCCTGTTTCAGACCTTGTTTCAGACCCTGTTTCAGACCCTGATCCAGACCTTCATTCAGCCCTGTTTCAGACCCTGTTTCAGCCTGTTTCAGCCCTGTTTCAGACCTTGTTTCAGACCCTGTTTCAGACCCTGATCCAGACCTTCATTCAGTCCTGTTTCAGACCCTGTTTCAGCCTGTTTCAGACCTTGTTTCAGCCCTGTTTCAGACCCTGTTTCAGCCCTGTTCCAGACCCTGTTTCAGCCCTCCCTCAGTCCTGTTTCAGCTCTGTTTCAGACCCTGTTTCAGCTCTGTTTCAGACCTTGTTTCAGACCTGTTTCAGACCCTGTTTCAGCCTGTTTCAGACCCTGTTTTCAGCCTGTTTCAGACCTTGTTTCAGCCCTGTTTCAGACCTTGTTTCAGCCCTGTTTCAGACCCTTGTTTCAGCCCTGTTTCAGACCTTGTTTCAGGCCTGTTTCAGACCCTGTTTCAGCCCTGTTTCAGACCCTGTTTCAGCCCTCCCTCAGTCCTGTTTCAGCTCTGTTTCAGACCCTGTTTCAGCTCTGTTTCAGACCTTGTTTCAGACCCTGTTTCAGACCCTGTTTCAGCCTGTTTCAGACCCTGTTTCAGCCTGTTTCAGACCTTGTTTCAGCCTGTTTCAGACCTTGTTTCAGCCCTGTTTCAGACCTTGTTTCAGCCCTGTTTCAGAGACTTGTTTTCAGGCCTGTTTCAGACCCTGTTTCAGCCCTGTTTCAGCCCTGTTTCAGACCTTGTTTCAGCCCTGTTTCAGACCCTGTTTCAGACCCTGTTTCAGCAGCCCTGTTTCAGACCTGTTTTCAGACCCTGTTTCAGACCTGTTTTCAGCCTCTGTTTCAGACTCTGTTTCAGACCCTGTTTCAGACCTGTTTCAGACCCTGTTTCAGCCCTGTTTCAGCCCTGTTTTTCAGACCTTGTTTCAGCCCTGTTTCAGACCCTGTTTCAGACCCTGTTTCAGCCCTGTTTCAGACCCTGTTTCAGCCCTGTTTCAGACCCTGTTTCAGCCCTGTTTCAGCCCTGTTTCAGACCTTGTTTCAGCCCTGTTTCAGACCTTGTTTCAGCCCTGTTTCAGACCTTGTTTCAGGCCTGTTTCAGACCCTGTTTCAGCCCTGTTTCAGACTCTGTTTCAGACCCTGTTTCAGTCCTGTTTCAGACCCTGTTTCAGCCCTGTTTCAGCCCTGTTTCAGACCTTGTTTCAGCCCTGTTTCAGACCCTGTTTCAGACCTTGTTTCAGTCCTGTTTCAGACCCTGTTTCAGCCCTGTTTCAGCCCTGTTTCAGACCCTGTTTCAGCCCTGTTTCAGACCCTGTTTCAGACCCTGTTTCAGACCTTGTTTCAGCCCTGTTTCAGCCCTGTTTCAGACTCTGTTTCAGACCCTGTTTCAGTCCTGTTTCAGCCCTGTTTCAGCCTGTTTCCCTGCTGTTGCTGGCTGTGACGTTGTTAGCAGCAGATGCTAACAGGCCTGAGCATTGATCCTGATCTATTTTCTCACATTTTCGTTCAGATCTTTCCTCCATTTTAGCTTCGTCATTTCCCAAAACATCAAATTGTTTTTCCAGCCTGATCCTTTGTAAATCCCTGGTGTTTTTTCGTCCCACGCTGCAGCAGATTTTCTCTTTCTCTCTGTACATTTCAGATTGTCTCTGTCCTGAAACGAGCCTGTGCACATCCAAAAACCTCCACATTTTCAGAGCAGTGAGGGTCTTACCTGATTTTGCAGTGTTTTTCAGAGGAGCATCCATGTCCAGACCTGCTGTTCGGAGCCTGGTGTGGGCGGGACGAGGATGGAGAGAGGAGGAGAGAAAAGAGGAGAGGAAGAGGAGAGGAAGAGGAGGGGGAGGAGGCAGCAGCAGCAGAGGGGGAGGGGTGGGACCAGCACACGGAGCCTCGTGATTGGTCGAGGAGTGTGTCAGTGGAGATGTTTCAGTCAGAGCTCGAGTTTGAGGATTTTAAGAACAAAAAAGAGGAAAGAAAATCAGAGCTCAGAGAATTTAAACAGAAAACCAGTGACGAGTCTGAGACCAGAGGCCAGTCTTGTCCCGGTTTAGACCTGGTTTAGTCCTGGTTTAGTCCTGGTTTAGACCTGGTTTAGACCTGGTTTAGTCCTGGTTTAGACCTGGTTTAGACCTGGTTTAGTCCTGGTTTAGTCCTGGTTTAGACCCCGGTTTAGACCCTGGTTTAGTCTGTTTGAATAGTTCCAGTCCTGGTTTAGTCTGATTTACTCAGGTTTAGTCCTGGTTTAGACCTGCAGAACCTGGTTTAGACCTGGTTTTCCTGGTTTAGACCTCCCTGGTTTATCCTGGTTTAGACTTGGTTTAGACTTCTTTTAGTCCTGGTTTAGTTGGTTTAGTCCTGGTTTATTCCTGGTTTAGACCTGGTTTAGTCCTGGTTTATTCCTGGTTTAGACCTTGTTTAGTCCTGGTTTAGTCCCGTTTTAGTCCTGATTTAGACCTGGTTTACACCTGGTTTAGTCCTATTTAGTCCTGTGACTCACACTGATGCAAAACCTGGAAACTGCTGCAAAACAAATCTGCAGGTAAAAAAATCACCTGAACCAGAACCTGACCCTGTCTCTGCCGGTGACGTCAGGTCGTCTGGAGCGAGGACACGAACATGTGGAGATGTTCTTTGGTTCATGGAGAGACTTGTTCAGGACACATGTGTGAAGTACTTCACCTGACACAGGACACATGTGTGAAGTACTTCACCTGACACAGACACATGTGTGAAGTACTTCACCTGACACAGACACATGTGTGAAGTACTTCACCTGACACAGACACATGTGTGAAGTACTTCACCTGACACAGACACATGTGTGAAGTACTTCACCTGACACAGACACATGTGTGAAGTACTTCACCTGACACAGACACACATGTGTGAAGTACTTCACCTGACACAGACACATGTGTGAAGTACTTCACCTGACACAGACACATGTGTGAAGTACTTCACCTGACACAGACACATGTTCTGAAGTACTTCCTGGTTCTAGTCAGACTCTCGCAGCGATGTTCTGGATGTTCTGGATGTTCTGGATGTTCTGGATGTTCTGGATGTTCTGTTCTGTCTCGTTTGCAGAGGCCAGTGAGCAGGACGTGACAGATGCAGGATAAGTCTCTCTGAGTCTGGTTTAGATGAACCTTAGATCCTCCTCTAAAAGATTTGCATGATGCATTTAAACTTCTAGTATTTTCAATCATACAACTTTATTTTACATTCACAGATGTTGCTTCAGCTGCTCAGACTCTTCAGTTTTATTTCATTGATGCTAAATCTGTGTTTTCCAAAGTAAAAAGTCCCTAAACTCTGTTTCACTGGTTTATTCCAGTTTGTTTCACGCTCCAGTCCTGGTTCTTCTTGGTTCTTGTCTCTTCTGGTTTTGCTGTTTGGTTCCTGCAGTTCCCTCTCACGCCGCTGTGGGGCGCTGTTGTTCACAGTATTAAAGCTCACACAGCGCGTCACTTCCGCATTCAGCCCCCGGACCCGCACAGAGCGGCTCTGTCTCTGTTCTGAGGTAAATATTCAAAAACGAGCTGCTTTTCTTTCAACATATCGACTTTATTTTATTGTCAGGACTTTACAGAAGCGCCGTGAGTGTTTGTTTGTGGCGGATGGTTGAGTTTTTTTGCGGATGGCGCCAGATTTTGACAGAAATGATTCTCGAGTCCATGTGTTTGTCTCATGGTTCAACTCGGATGATCTCACTCAAAACTTATTCATTTATTATTATATTTTACATATTTATTTCTCTATGTAGCAAACTTATTTCAACTTTTGCGTAAATCAAGCAAGTATTTTTTATTGATTTATTTTAATTTTTAATTTTTATATTTTTATTTCCTCCTTTAAGCTGTTTATATATCTGTATTTTTGTTTTGTGGAACATAAACTCAAAAGGTGAATTTTATTGACACTTCTAATGATTTTCTGTCTGAGTTCTTTCTCCTTCTCCCTTTTTCCTCTGTACTTCTGTGTTTCCATAAGTTTTATTTTGTTATCTATATTATAATTGTATTTATTTATTTTTTTCAGAATGGAAGATCCCGAGCGTCCCCTGAACCAGCTGCATCCTGGGAGTTTTGACCCGGGGTAAAATGGTGAGAATGGTGTGCAGATCTGACCTCCACAGAGCTGGATGTCATTAATGCTGCAGTGTGGAACTTTCTAGGCAACAGAATCAGAAAAGCCTCGATTGGGAACAGACCTGGAACGATATTGAAGTTTAGAGTCATGACTATTTTATATCACGATAATTAAGCTGCTGACGGTGAAAACGAGTGCGATCGAGCGGAGAATATTCTGACGAGCAGGTCCTAAAATGATTGACAGAGGGGCCAATGTTCAGTTAAATAGATAGAGCAGGGACCCTTACCTATTTTAACAGAATTTGGTCACGTTCCGGATTAATAACCCAAAGGGCCGTATCCGGCCCGCGGGCCGTAGTTTGCCCGTGTCTGCTCTAAAGACTCGACTCTAAAGACTCAGATTCGCTGTGATGACGTTTTCCTGCCATTCGTAGTTTCCACCGGAGGCTCAGGCCAAAGACGGTTCAATCTTCCTTGGATGTCTGAGCGAATCTGAAATAAAAAATCCAGTTTTTAAATATTTAAATCCCTTCTGTTCTAAATTTTTTTTCCTTTCAGGTTTTTGTGGAAGTTTGAGTCTTTTACGTCCCTCCGTCTCGGTGAGTTTTGTGATTCTGTGACTGGTGGATTTAAACCGTCTAAAGTGTTTATCCAGGTTTAGTTTTTGCTTTAAATTTGTTTAATTTGACACGACTCAGACTCGATTCTTTCTCATATAAACATCCCTCTGTGTAACTTTCTTTATGAACTCAAACTTTCTCATGATGAAGCTGATTTGAAACCTGAAAAATCTTTTTTTCCTGAGTTTTGTCACTGTGAAACTGAAGTAAATATAAACGATGATCCTGAAACTTATTTACGCCACTGACACAAAAACCCAGGAGCAGATTTAAACACAACTGTTATAAATGATTTATAATCAGGAGCTGTGACAAACATCAGAATGAAACAGTTTAGTCGTTAGTTTGAGTCTGGAATGAGTCACACGAGTTATTTATTCAAACTTTCATGGTTTAAATCTCATTTAGCCAAAAAAAAAAAAAACAACAGAAATTTCCCTGTAAAGAAAAATAGTGAATCAAACTTAAAAATGGCTCATCGTTTTGTTCCTAAAAATCTCACTAATCTTCACGATTAATAAACTGAAACGTTCATTTTTCCAGATGGTCAGATTTAAATATTTGTGGCAGAACTTTTTTCTTAGGTTTAAATTAAAGCTGCAGAAATGTACAATTCACATTTTGATTTGACTTTTCCGTTTGTTTCAGGCGTCGCTCTGGTTCTGTCCTGATCCTCGTGGAGAAACCGGACGGTGCAGGTCACGATGGTAAGAAAATAAAACATGATTTAAGTTGAAGCAGCAGCTACGACTCTGAATATCACAGAAAACGAGAAAGTCTCATGTTCAGCCCCGACTTATTAAACATGTGGCTTCAGTTTCAGTTTTGATCAAACAAATGGAAACTTTTGGTTAGTGGTAGAAAAATCAGTTTGACGGAGCAGGGGATGTGGAGGAGGGGTCAGGTGGAGGAGGAGTCAGGTGCAGGAGGAGTCGTCAGGTTGCAGGAGGAGTCAGGTGGAGGAGGAGTCGGGTGGAGGAGGAGGAGTCGGGTGGAGGAGGAGGAGTCGGGTGGAGGAGGAGGAGTCGGGTGGAGGAGGAGGAGTCGGGTGGAGGAGGAGGAGTCGGGTGGAGGAGAGGAGTCGGGTGGAGGTGGAGGAGGAGTCAGGTTGCAGGTGGAGGAGGAGTCAGGAGGAGGAGTCAGGTGGATTCGCTGTGATGACGTTTTCCTGCCATTCGTAGTTTCCACCGGAGGCTCAGGCCAAAGACGGCTCAATCTTCCTTGGATGTCTGAGCGAATCTGTTTTAAACTAAAAATGAAATCATTTACTAAACTTTAGAGACTCTTTTGTAGGAAAAACATTTTATCTTTTGAGTGGCTGAAGTGGTTGTACATAAACCCCAGAAAGTTCAGACGCACTAGTTTACTTCACACACAGGAGCCGATGTTCTCATTCTAAGAGAACGACTTTACTCTCGTAAAATTACGACTTTAATGTTGAAATGCTGTGACTTTATTCTCGTAGCACCCGCAGAATTTATTTTTTTGGCACTTTGTATTAAATACCTGAAACTTCGATTAAAAAAAAAAAAAATTTAAGTGAGCTTTTTAAACAAAATACTTTTACTTAATGAGATTTTTTATTTTATTTATTTTATTGTGAGCGATTTTGGGCTTTTCAGTCGTCTGAATAAACTCGGCAGATGAACTCAGATCTGTATCATGCTTCAACTGTTTTTTGGTTTAAATTGTAACAGTCCAGATGTTTGATCCAGCTGAGTTTTTGACTCGTGTTCTGCAGGTGTGACCAGCGCTCACAGATCTGAGGCGTTTCAACAGTGAGTCACATTTTTCTCTTGTATTTTCATTTCGCTGTGATGACGTTTTCCTGCCATTCGTAGTTTCCACCGGAGGCTCAGGCCAAAGACGGTTCAATCTTCCTTGGATGTCTGAGCGAAAGTGATTCTCAGTGTAAATAAATGATTCCAGACGTGAGATTATAATGTTTTTGTTTTTTAGGTGGAGGAAGTGGGAGGGAGTCGCTGGAGATTTGTGGATCTTTTCTGATGGTTTGTTCTGGTCAGAAAAGTAGAAAGTAAAACGTCTTCAGTCGACTCCATCGTGTTGACCACAAATCTGAGGAAAAGTTTGGCTCAAGGTTTTGCGTGTTGTGCTTTTCTGGTTTGTGCCTCTTCAAACCGGGTCATATTTTGTCCTTTTTCTAAATGTTTCTGTGATTTGAATCTTTTGTGTTTCTTAAATGTCTCTGTGGATTTCTCACTTTTGTTCTGTAACTAATAGTTTTCATATTGTCCTGTATCTCACTGGGGCAAATGTATAATAAAAAAACATTTTTGCATAATTTTTGTTCTTTTATTTACAACTCTGCTCAGTGTTTAATGTCACAGGCAGCACGTAGATTTGCTTTGGTTTAAAATAATGTCAAATCAGTTTTTAGGACGTGAAGAGTCGGGTTTAAGTCAAATCCTGTGAGGAAAATGGTTTTGCAGTGTTCTTCAGAGAATTCTAATGACATTAAGACAGCTTTTTTTTTTTTTTTTTTTAAATAAAATATATTAAAGAATAAATATAAATTGTACTGAAAACAGACTGATGGGGAGCGTTGCCATGGCAGTAAACAAAAATAAATGTTAAACAGTCCTAAAATGGGGCTGTAAAACCGTGACATGAAACCACTGGATGAGTTTGAGTAGATCTTCACTCAGTATTTCAGCTCAACTGTTACTTTACAGGTTAGAAAATATATGAGTATTTCTAGTTTTCGCGCTGTTTATAAGACGCTGGTTTGACCCTCCGCGCTCACCGTCCCCAGCTCCGTGGCACCGGAAGTGTCCAAACAGGAAGTGAGTCTAAACAGAGCGGAGCGTCCCCGGCTCCTCCCCGGCTCCCGTCCGGCTCCCGTCCGGCTCCTGTCCCGCTGTTCGGCTCTTTTTCTCGGGGAGACTGAGCGGAGCCGGAGCCATGGCCGCGGTGCAGCCGCAGGTGAGACAAGAACCAGAACCAGAACCTCCAGAACCGCGAGAGTTTAGCGACAAATCCGCAGAATCTGCGACAAAACGAGAGAAACGTGCCGCTAATGTTGGATTTAAACAGTAAAATGTGACAGATGGAGACGATCCACTGAGGCCGATTATTCTCAGTATTCGGCTCTTTATTGGTCTGGTATTTTGTCATTTATCTGATTTTTTTTTTTTGTTAACTTTATTTGGCTGTTTATTGTTTTGTTTTGTTTTTTGGATTTTTTTAAATTATTATTTTTTTTTGCTGTTTTATTTGGCTGTTTTTTGTTTTGTTGTTTTTTTTTTTAAATATTTTGTTTTATTTATCTGGGGTTTTTTTTTTTTTTTTTGCTTTATTTGCCAGTTTGTTGTTTTATTGTGACTGTTTTTTGCGTACATTTGTGTTCTTTAACCCAGTGGATGTTTTATTTTGAAGCTGAGTTTAACCCACATACTGAGCTCAGAGCTATTTTTGTGATTTTTATTTTTATTCTTAATCAGGACGAGCTGCTGAAAATGACCCACCGGGAGAACTGGAGGTGAGGCTCAGAGTTATTATCTTCTGTATCATTTATGTTTTACACTAAAGACTTAAAACAAGAGGAGACGAGAGAGAATCCCTCTGAAATGTGTCTGATACAGAAGTTTGTATCACAGGGTCAGATCCTCAGGTTTGACTTTAGTCCTGAGCTCGTTTTAGTGTCTGACTCAAGGACCAGGTTTATATTTATTCACTTCAATGTGGATCATTTTATTTTAAAATGTTTTAAGCCTGAAACAAACGACAAAAACAGATTTATAGAAAAGAGACACAGAGGCAAAGAAACGTAAAACAAAACACCAAGAACCAAACTCACAACAGAAAAGACGATTTACACCAGATTCAGATTCAGTCACTTTCCTCCTGCTCCTCTAAAAATCCACCTTTAATCACAGTCACATGATCAGATTAAAACTTCTATTTCATCGTTTTTATCAGTGAAATACAATAAAATCTCACCATGTCCATAACTGCAGGTCTCAGCTTCATTTGACTGAAGCCAAACACTTAGTCACTTCTTTACACAGGCGACGGTTAAACTTTGCCTCCACACAAACTTTCTTATCGCTCTGTTTTCTCTTTTTCTCTTTTTCTGGTTTTCCAGGGTGCAGCACGAGCGTCTGCACACGAAGCACCGCGGTCACGAGGCCATGCACGCCGAGATGGTCCTGATCCTGGTGGCGACGCTCGTCGTGGCTCAGATCGTCCTGGTGCAGTGGAAACAGCGCCACCACCGCTCCTACAATGTAACTACAACAACACTGTCACGCTCCAAACCCGGGGCCACACCACCAACCAACCACACCTAACCCCAACCTGTGTTCAGGACAATAACTCAACATTTCACAGATTAGATTTTTATGTTTGAAAAGTCGGAGTGTTCAGAGAGAGCAGAACCACCTGAGACTGAAGTAAAACGAGAATCTCTCGTGTTTCAGAACATTTCAGAGCATGTTTATTTAAATGAGGGAAAATCCGCCGTGTTCAAACGGTTCAGATGTTTTTTCATTTCACTGGCTGCTCCAACTAATGAGAAGAACCACGACCGAGTCATAAAAACCACTGAGAATCATGTGGAGCAGCAGAGTCTGACCACAGCCTCATCTGACACGTCTCTGTCAGCCTGCCCCAGGGCAGCTGTGGCAGCCACGATGTTATAGCAGAGAGTCAGTGACGGGGCAACAGATAAAGAACCGCTCTGTGTTTAGAAAAGACTCGTGTGAAATGAACCGATCTTAAGAAACCAAACATAACTGATCAAATGATCCGTCTGTTTGAAGAGCCGTATGACTCTGAGCCGTCTGTTTAAAGAGCCGTATGACTCTGATCCGTCTGTTTGAAGAGCCGTATGACTCTGATCCGTCTGTTTAAAGAGCCGTATGACTCTGATCCGTCTGTTTAAAGAGCCGTATGACTCTGAGCCGTCTGTTTAAAGAGCCGTATGACTCTGATCCGTCTGTTTAAAGAGCCGTATGACTCTGAGCCGTCTGTTCAAAAAGAGCCGTATGATTCTGATCCGTATGACTCTGATGACCGTCTCTGTTTAAAGAGCCGTATGACTCTGAGCCGTCTGTTCAAAGAGCGTATGACTCTATGACTGTTGAAGGAGTCCGTATTTCTGATCCGTCTGTTCAAAGAGCCGTATGAAGAGCTGATTCGTCTGTTTAAGGAGCCGTATGACTCTGATCCGTCTGTTCAAGAGCCCGTCTGACCTGCCGTATCCGTCTGTATGACTCTGATTTCGTCTGTTTAAAGAGTTTAAGGAGCCGTATGACTCTGATCCGTCTGTTCAAAGAGCCGTATGACTCTGATCCGTCTGTTTAAGGAGCCGTATGACTCTGATCCGTCTGTTCAAAGAGCCGTATGACTCTGATCCGTCTGTTTAAAGAGCCGTATGACTCGATTATGTTTAAGGAGCCGTATGACTCTGATCCGTCTGTTTAAGGAGCCGTATGACTCTGATCCGTCTGTTTAAAGAGCCGTATGACTCTGATCCGTCTGTTTAAAGAGCCGTATGACTCTGATCCGTCTGTTTAAAGAGCCGTATGACTCTGATCCGTCTGTTTAAAGAGTCTATGACTCTGATCAAAGAGCCGTATGACTCTTAATCCGTCTCTGATTCATTTGTTCAAAGAGCCGTCTGTTTTGAAGAGCTGATGGACGTCTGTTCTGTTCAAAGAGCCTCTGATCGACTCTGATTCGTCTGTTCAAAGAGCCGTGTGAATCTCTCTGATTCCGTCTTTTTAAGGAGCCGTATGACTCTGATCCGTCTGTTTAAGAGCCGTATGACTCTGATTCAGTTTTTATCTGTTAAATGAAAGTAGAGCTTCTAGATAAATCTGATCCGTCTGTTAAAGAGCCGTATGACTCTGTCTCGTCCTCCTCTGTCTTTCCTGTATCTGACTCTGATCTGTCTCTGTTTGTCTCTCCTCTGCCGTATGACTCTGATCCGTCTCTTTAAAGAGCCTGTCTCTCTCTCTGTCTCTCCTGTTTAAAGAGCCTCTGACTCTCTGTCTCCGTCTGTTTCTCCTCTGTCTCTCTCCTCTGTCTCTCCTGACTCTGCTCCGATCTCTCCTCTGTTCAAAGAGCCGTATGACTCTGATTCATCTGTTTAAAGAGCCGTATGACTCTGATCCGTCTGTTTGAAGAGAACTGGACCTTTAAACGTGGATCTCTAGTTTTTTATCTAAGTTTTTAGCTAATTTAAGCTAAAATCAATCATTTTATTTCAGTTTTTATACTCAATTAAATGAATCTGTTAAGTAGAACTTCTAGATAAATTGAACAAATCAAAATTTTAATTTGAGTGATCGCAAAGTTTTGTTCCTCTCTATACTCTCGCAAACCCTCTGTCTTTCCGCCCCCTGTCCTGAAACAAGCGCTCCTCTGTAAATCCTCTGTCTCTCCTCTGTCTCTCCTCTGTCTCTCCCAGTGAGAGAAACTCGCTCCTTCTCTCCTCCTCTGTCTCTCCTCTGTCTCTCCTGTCTCTTGTGGGTGGCTGTCTCTCCTCTGTCTCTCTCCTCTGTCTCTCCTCTGTCTCTCCTGTCTCTGCTCCTCTGTCTCTCCTCCTCTGTCTCTCCTCCTCTGTCTCTCCTCTGTCCCTCCTCCGTCTCATTTATCTCCTTTTTAACTGTCGTATGTTCATCTCTAGTTGGTGACTCTTATCCAGATGTGGGTGGTGCCGGTTTACTTCACCATTAAACTTTACTGGTGGAGGTTCCTGTCGATGTGGAGCATGTTTTCAGTCATCACCAGCTACATCATCTTCAGAGCCACTCGCAAACCCCTCTCCTGCAGGACGCCCCGGTGAGAGAAACAAGCGCTCCTTCTCTATACACATACTCGCAAACCCCTCTCCTACAGGACGCCCCGGTCAGAGAGAAACAAGCGCTCCTTCTGTAAATACACACACTCACAAACCCCTCTCCTGCAGGACGCCCCAGTGAGAGAAACAAGCGCTCCTTCTCTAAATACACATATTTAGAAACCCCTGTCCTGTAGGACGCCCCGGTGAGAGAAACAAGCGCTCCTTCTGTAAATAAATGTCCTTTCACAAACCCCTCTCCTGCAGGAGCCCCAGTGAGGAAACAAGCGCTCCTTCTCTGTATACACATTTTAGAGACGGAGTGGTGGACTGCTCTAGTGGTGTGTGTGCTGTCCTGTCCTCTGTAGGAGTGTTTAAAACTTTTTAAATTGTATGTTACATCTTTTAGGATGTGTATAAATGTCCTGTCCTCTGTAGGATGTGTATAAATGTGTCCTGTCCTCTGTAGGATGTGTGTCTAGATGTCCTGTCCTCTGTAGGATGGTGTATAAATGTCCTGTCCTCTGTAGGATGGTGTATAAATGTCCTGTCCTCTGTAGGATGGTGTATAAATGTCCTGTCCTCTGTAGGATGGTGTATAAATGTCCTGTCCTCTGTAGGATGGTGTATAAATGTCCTGTCCTCTGTAGGATGGTGTATAAATCCTGTCCTCTGTAGGATGGTGTATATAAATGTCCTGTCCTCTGTAGGATGGTGTATAAATGTCCTGTCCTCTGTAGGATGGTGTATAAATGTCCTGTCCTCTGTAGGATGGTGTATAAATGTCCTGTCCTCTGTAGGATGTGTATAAATGTCCTGTCCTCTGTAGGATGGTGTATAAATGTCCTGTCCTCTGTAGGATGGTGTATAAATGTCCTGTCCTCTGTAGGATGGTGTATAAATGTCCTGTCCTCTGTAGGAATGCCTGGTGTATAAATGTCCTGTCCTGTGTTGTGTGTACAATGTAAATGTCCTGTACATGTATATAATGTTATACATGTTCGGCTTCAACGTTTTTGATTCAACTGAGTAAAGTACATTATGTGGGGTACATTATACAGTATATATAGTACAGTACATATACAGTACATGTTACAGTACATTATCTTGTATATTAAAGTACAGTACATTATACAGTACATCACAGTACAGTACAATATACAGTATATTAAAGTACAGTACATTATACAGTACATCACAGTACAGTACATTATACTGTATATTAAAGTACAGTACATTATACAGTACATCACAGTACAGTACATTATACAGTACATTAAAGTAGTAGTAGTACAGTGAGCTCATCAATCTCTGGTTTAGTCCTGGTATTTTCTCCTAAGCCGTTTCTCTGTCTTTATTATTATTATTCATATCGGTGGTGGTCAGATAGTACTGAAGAAACAGATTGTGTCGGTGCTCTGACCTCTGGGCCTCTGGGCCGGTGCTCTGTCCTCTGGGCCGGTGCTCTGACCTCTGGGCCGGTGCTCTGACCTCTGGGCCGGTGCTCTGACCCCTGGGCCGGTGCTCTGACCTCTGGGCCGGTGCTCTGTCCTCTGGGCCGGTGCTCTGACCTCTGGGCCGGTGCTCTGACCTCTGGGCCGGTGCTCTGACCCCTGGGCCGGAGCTCTGACCTCTGGGTCGGTGCTCGGACCCCTGAGCCTCTGGTGTTTCAGGATACGGGCGGAGGACTCGATGGATGTGGGTGTGATCCTTCTCTTCTATGGGCTGTACTACGGAGTCATGGGACGAGACTTCGCTGAGATCTGCTCCGACTACATGGCCTCCACCATCGGGGTGAGAACAAGTCTGTCCTGAAATGTACAAACTACAGTCTGAGGGTCCGACTCAAGAGAGAACCAAGACTGAACCAGGGGAAGGTTTAGTCCCGGTTTAGTCCCGGTTTAGTCCTCGTTTAGTCCCGGTTTAGACCCAGTTTAGTCCCAGTTTAGTCCCGGTTTAGTCCCGGTTTAGACCCGGTTTAGTCCCGGTTTAGTCCCGGTTTAGTCCCAGTTTAGTCCCGGTTTAGTCCCGGTTCAGTCCCGGCTTAACCCTTTCTCCTCCGCAGTACTACAGTAAAGGTGGCATTCCCAGTCGTACTCTAGGGGGCGACATCTGCGCAGTCTGTGGGCAGAAGATCCTGGTGGAGGTGGAGGAGGAGGGCTTTGTGGAGGACACTTTCCAGCTCTCCTGTGGACACATGTATCCTTTGGCTCAAAAGCACAACATCAGTGAAAGAAACTGTGAGCTGAAGCAGTGAACCCCAAACCTCTGATGTGTCTGAAACAGCAGGAGTAACATGATTCTGGAGTCAGATCAGTGCAGTGTTCTCTGTATTTGTACAGGTCATGTTTAGATACTACAAACAGGTGTTTGAGTAAAACCACATGAACAAAATAACTTTAAACACCTCCTTGTGTTTCCTTTCCTTGTGTTTGTCAGTTTCTGTGTTTTCACTTTAACTCACGGCTGCAGATTCCACGAGTTCTGTATCCGGGGCTGGTGCATCGTGGGTAAGAAGCAGACGTGTCCCTACTGCAACGAGAAGGTGGATCTGAAGAGGATGATGAACAACCCGTATCCTCCACTGAGTCTCAGGTCCTGGGTTAGACCTGGGATAGTCCTGGTTCAGTCCTGGTTTAGTTCTGGTTTAGTCCTGACTCAGTCCTGACTCAGTCCTGACTCAGTCCTGGTTCAGTCCTGGTTCAGTCCTGGTTTAGTCCTGGTTTAGTCCTGGTTTAGTCCTGGTTCAGTCCCGGTTCAGTCCCGGTTCAGTCCCGGTTCAGTCCCGGTTCAGTCCCGGTTCAGTCCTGGTTCAGACCTGGTTCAGACCTGGTTCAGTCCTGGTTCAGTCCTGGTTCAGTTCCGGTTTAGTCCCGGTTTAGTCCCGGTTTAGTCCCGGTTTAGTCCCGGTTTAGTCCCGGTTCAGACCCGGTTCAGTCCTGGTTTAGTCCTGGTTTAGTCCTGGTTTAGTCCTGGTTTAGTCCCGGTTCAGTCCCGGTTCAGTCCCGGTTCAGACCTGGTTCAGACCTGGTTCAGACCTGGTTCAGTCCTGGTTCAGTTCCGGTTTAGTCCCGGTTTAGTCCCGGTTTAGTCCCGGTTTAGTCCCGGTTTAGTCCCGGTTCAGTCCTGGTTTAGACCTGGTTCAGTCCTGGTTTAGTCCCGGTTTAGTCCCGGTTCAGTCCCGGTTCAGTCCCGGTTCAGTCCCGGTTCAGTCCCGGTTCAGTTCCGGTTTAGTCCCGGTTCAGTCCTCGTTCAGTCCTGGTTCAGTCCCGGTTCAGTCCTGGTTTAGACCTGGTTCAGTCCTGGTTTAGTCCTGGTTCAGTCCTGGTCCAGTCCTGGTCCAGTCCTGGTCCAGTCCTGGTTCTTTTTCCTAAACTCTCTCTCAGTTGGGAGAAGACTCATGTTTTGTACGGTCAGCTTTTGGACTGGCTCCGGTACCTCGTGGCCTGGCAGCCGATAATAATCGGCCTGGTCCATGGCATCAACTTCACCCTCGGCCTGGAATAGAACCTGTAACCACGGCAACACCACCAACACCACCAACATCAACACCAACACCACCACCAACATCAACACCACCAACCACCTCGTTTCGTCCTGGTCTTGTCCCGTTTCAGACCTGGCTCTGTCCTTTTATATGAGGCGTCAACTTAACTACGGATTTGACTCTCGGATGTTGGTGTTTTTTTGTTTTTTTTTTACATTTTTCTTGTCTCCATGGAGACGCTATTGTTTTGCCTGGAATGTTCCACAATATGGCATTACACTTGTATACTTCCATGGGAGAAAAGCATGTGGCACCACCCGGTCGTGTATTTTTCTAACGATAAAAACACCTCCCTGTGTGAGGCCGGACTGTGGAGGTCGATGTGGGGTTTTCATGGCCGATGCTGATAGTTTAGAACATTTAAACCCAAACTCACCTGCTCAAACACTAAAGAGGGCTCGTTATCAATTTGCATCGTCGTGTTCATATAAGTCTTGTGTTTACTCTTGAGGCAGCAGAATATCGGCCTGAGCTGGAGATTTAAGACCGATCACTGATTCAAATATCGGCCACAGACTGTTTAAAGAAGAGACTGAGTGAGAGCGGATCACTTCCTGTTTAGCTGTGATCACTTCCTGTTTAGCTGTGATCACTTCCTGTTTAGCCATGATCACTTCCTGTTTAGCCATGATCACTTCCTGTTTACCCATGATCACTTCCTGTTTAGCTGTGATCACTTCCTGTTTAGCTGTGATCACTTCCTGTTTAGCCATGATCACTTCCTGTTTACCCATAATCACTTCCTGTTTGGAACGCGGCGTTTAGCAGGTTCAGCCATGTCCATTTCTGTGGAACATTCCAGGCAAAGCTATAACATCTTTACCAGAACAGCGCCACCTTTCACTGGTTTGATTCTACAGTTCTTTTTTTGTATTAAATAATAACAACAAATGTTCAAATTTAACTTCAACAAACTCTTGCCTGAGGCTTAATCATTTTGAAAGCACCGACGTCAAAGAAGTGGGTAAAAAAAGGTTTGAAACTGAAAATAACACTTCAGCTGTTCACAAGAAAAGAGATGATGTCATGTTTTCCACTGTTTAAATAAGTTCAAACCACAGTCTGTTCATGTGGACGTAGATAACCTGCTGCATCCACCTTCCAAACAGGAAGTGATCATGGTGCACTTCCTGCTCCATCCACTCTGGCTCCAGTTCACTTTCTATTGAAAAACTGTAGCATTGACCTGGCTCCTGATTGGCTCTTTGGTTGCTATGACACTTTTATACCTGCTCTAGTCTTGATGAGCTTCAGTTCGAGTTTCTTTTCACAGTCTGTGGTTCAAAGGTTTGAAAATGGCGTAAACTGTCCGTCATGTTTGTGTCATTGTTACGTTTTTAACTCTAAACATGAAGTATTGTCAAATCGAGCTTCTCTAATTGACTTTGTTTTACCAAAACGTTGCCAGAAGTGTTCACCGCCTGCTGCTCGTTATTTATTAAAGGTTTTTAAGATCTTTCACTCTTTGCTTTGTTCTTCATGTGGCCTGTGTGAACAGAAACACTGAGGTGAGGACACTGTGGCACATCTTTAAGTCATAAGATTTACATTTTAAATTTCATAAATATGACTTGTGTGTGTAACCAAATCTTTATATATCACAGAAAACTGAGAGAAGAGGAGGAGCAGAGGGAAGAAGAGGAGAGGAGGAGGAGGAAAGAGGAAGAATTAGTATCACGACTTTCGATTCTCACTTTAGATTCAGATTTTCAAGATATTCGTATCTTTTTTCTTTCGTCTTTTTTCAAATCAAGGCCTGACATTTCTGTTCTTCATAAAGATTCACTGTGGAACTTTTCTGCTTGTCTCTGCTCCTCCATGTTCCACTGTACGGCATTAAACGTCTCCATCTTTACTTGAACAACATGCATTTGTGCTGAGAGCTCGCCTCTCCACAGATCTGACCCGTTTCCATGGAGACAGATGTGTAATGCCCAACAGTGGAACATAAAGAGTATCTAGTGTTTTTTGTCCATGGAGACCAGCAGGGGGCGGATCTGTCAGAAAAGTTACACAGTGCAACTATTTTGATCAAGAAATGGAAAATGTTGATCTCAAAACGCTCTGTTCCACCTTGTGATGTCATCAAGTGGTAGTTTTCATGTTAACATCTCCTTTTACCTTTAGTTCAGTCGAGATAAGAGGCAAATCCAGAGCTGAAATGATCCAAATGATTCTAGAAATGAAGGTGTGTGGAGTTTAAAAACACAGAGGAGCACTTCCTGTATCACCACATGATGACATCACAAGGTGGAACAGAGTGTTTTCAGCCTAAATCTGCAGGTTTGTGAGTTAAACATGTGAGAATGAAACAAAAAAACACAGCTCCAGGTCTGAGTGAGATGAGGAAACATTAGATCAGAAAACAGAGTCACATGTTTCTTTGAGACTCTGGAAACTCGAGTTCAGTTGTGATTTTAAACTTTAAAACTTTACTCACTACATATTTATTCAAGTACATTTACTTTTTACTCGGTGTAGTGTTTCCTGGACCTTTACTTCATGCTTCCTTCAGCGTGTTCAGCCGCTCTGGGGACTGTTGACCTGGTTTAGTTTCCGTTTCAAAAAGATAAATTCAGATTTGACTCTGATCCTGGGTCAGATAAACTAAAAGCGTGGCCCCTTCCCTCTGTCTGAAACACTGGCCCCGCTTCACTTCTGAAACTGGACTGATCCTGGGTCAGATAACACGACCACCTTTATGTCACACAGGAGGAAACGTCAGAGCTGCGACCACAGACTGAACAACGAGACGAGAGAGACGTCACCACAGCTTCAGCTCGTGAAGCTCATCGAGGCTCCAGCAGAGATAGAGACGATCTGGAGTGTCACGGCAACCAAAGAACCAATCAGAAGGTAACGCCCCTTCCTGCTTAGCAACGCTGTCAATCAAACCTGTTGCTAACGCTAACAGGAAAGAAGGACCTGATGTGTCTGTTATTAATGTTCATATGTTGATTTACAGACACAGACGTGAAATAAAAACCCCAGGATCATGTAGAGGGTTAATACGAACATTTAAGACCAACATGAGTCTGACAGGGGGACAGAGATAGGGGGCGCTGTTTTGGTCCCTCTCACTTTGCATCTGTAACTGACATGTTAAAATGTCCCTGAGCTGTGGGGTGCCCCAGGGGTCAATCCTAGGACAATCTCTACATGCTGCTGTTAGTCCAGTTAAATACGCAGCAATAATTTGTCCTACCACATCTCTGCAGACGACTCAGATCTGAGACACGTGTGCTCACCAGAAAAGTTACAAAGTGCACCTGTATTTTTTTAGCCAATTTTTTTTTTTTTTCAAATAACTGTTTTAAAATAAATTTAATGTTTTTGTTAGTCTTATTTAATTATATATTTGCGCTTCTGTGTCCAGTATAACTTGGTAAAAGTCTGGTGTAAGTTGTTTTATTTAGTAGTTTTCTTTGAAGTGCATTGTTCTAAAAAAAAAGTGTGAATTGTGCAACTTTCGTTGAGTTCTTTTTTTGAACTTTGCGGTTAGAGAAAAACCTAAAGACCAGTGAGCTCTGCAGAGACTGACAGGAAGAAGCGGCCATTTTATGTCGTCCTGTGATCAGAGACCACAGAGCAGCATCCTCTTCAGCGACGAGAACATGCAGCTTCTGCTCCTCCGTGAGTACAAAACTAAAGTCTGTTTAAGAGCGAGACGCTGAGCGAACTGGATTCACACTCGTTTAGTCCTGGTGCATCGAAATCCAAATTCAAATGGACGTAAATAGACTCGTTTAGTCCTGGTTTAGTCCTGGTTTAGACCCGGTTTAGACCCGGTTTAGACCCGGTTTAGTCCTGGTTTAGTCCTGGTTTACTCCTGGTTTAGACCCGGTTTAGACCCGGTTTAGTCCTGGTTTAGACCCGGTTTAGTCCTGGTTTAGACCCGGTTTAGTCCTGGTTTAGACCTGGTTTAGACCCGGTTTAGTCCTGGTTTAGACCTGGTTTAGACCCGGTTTAGTCCTGGTTTAGACCTGGTTTAGACCCGGTTTAGTCCTGGTTTAGTCCTGGTTTAGACCCGGTTTAGTCCTGGTTTAGTCCTGGTTTAGACCCGGTTTAGACCCGGTTTAGTCCTGGTTTAGACCTGGTTTAGACCCGGTTTAGACCCGGTTTAGTCCTGGTTTAGACCTGGTTTAGACCCGGTTTAGTCCTGGTTTAGACCCGGTTTAGTCCCGGTTTAGTCCTGGTTTAGTCCCGGTTTAGTCCCGGTTTAGTCCTGGTTTAGTCCCGGTTTAGTCCCGGTTTAGTCCTGGTTTAGACCCGGTTTAGACCCGGTTTAGTCCCGGTTTAGACCTGGTTTAGACCCGGTTTAGTCCTGGTTTAGACCCGGTTAGTCCTGGTTTAGTCCTGGTTTAGACCCGGTTTAGTCCTGGTTTAGTCCTGTTTTAGTCCTGGTTTAGACCCGGTTTAGTCCCGGTTTTAGTCCTGGTTTAGTCCCGGTTTAGTCCCGGTTTAGTCCCGGTTTAGTCCCGGTTTAGTCCCGGTTTAGTCCTGGTTTAGACCCGGTTTAGACCCGGTTTAGTCCCGGTTTAGACCTGGTTTAGACCCGGTTTAGTCCTGGTTTAGACCCGGTTTAGTCCTGGTTTAGTCCTGGTTTAGACCCGGTTTAGTCCTGGTTTAGTCCTGGTTTAGACCCGGTTTAGTCCCGGTTTAGTCCTGGTTTAGACCCGGTTTAGTCCCGGTTTAGTCCTGGTTCAAACCTGGTAAAACAAAATTCGCAAATCGAGTCACTTTGTGATTAACCACGTCACAAAAGTCCAAAAACAATATAATGAGCTTTATGTTTTTATTTGATCTGGGAATGAATGAAGTTTAATTTGTTCATAGTTTTTCAAAAAACAAATAAAATAATAAATGTTTAAGTTGATTGTTGGACTGAGGCGTCGTGTTGATGTGAGTCCGTCTCCACCAAACACAAAACTTGAACCTCAGACTCAGACGTGTCGACTCTAAACCTGCGACTGTGTAAATGTTGATGTGTTTAAATGTGTTTGTTTGTTAATGTATGATCAATTCTTCTCTTAAAGTTTTTTTTACAATTTGGACAGAGTTTTTATTAACTTAAATTCATCATTGATCATTCCAAAGTCTTCTTCCTCAAACAGAAACATCTTTGTGTCAAATCATCCATAAATCATGAATTTTGTCTTTTTCTCGTTCAGCGATGACTTATTTAAATCAAACCATTTTAAAATTGTATCATCTCTGTTTGAACTTGTGAAGTTAACGTCCTGAACAGTGTAAATCTGTATCATCTGTAAAAATAACCAGCTTTAATATTTTAGACACTTTACAAATGTCATTCAAATATAGAATGAATAGTTTTGGCCCCAGGACTGACCCTTGGGGGACACCACATGATGTTTTATGAAGTGATTCTGTTTCATTCATTTCTTCAAACTGAAGCCTGTCGTTTAAGTCTTTTTAACGTCTCTGATCCAGAACACTCAGGTCTGTCAGAGTGAACGATGGTCAGTCGAACCGAGATCTTTGTCGTAAACCGGCTGAAGTTTGTAAGGTTAATGTCACAGTTTTTATAAAATCCATCACTGCCACTGAACATCTACAAAAGACAAACTGTTGATCACGTTTTGTTTTTGTTTTTTTTTTTCTAGAAAACTGTCCAGTTGTTGAACAAAAACTTTTCCAGTATTTTTGTAAATGAATCTAATAATGAATCTGGTCTGTAGTTTGTTACTTGTCGTCGTCTCATTTTCTCAGGAGAAGTTCCTGTTGCAGATAAAAGTTGAAGGTTTAACTCTACAGTTCAGGACCTCCTCAGTCTCTGACAGATCAACAGTTACAGTCTGTAGATGTTACATTTTGTGACCTCGTCATGTGTCACAGACGTCAGCTCCAGTTTGTTTTATTTGATTTGTGAAGTTTGTGCCACATTAACAAAAAAACATTAAATTCATCATTGATGTTTTTTAACGTCTGAACCTGTTTGTTCTGTGGTCGTCCTGTGGTCTGCCGCTTCCTGCTCATTTTGACTCTCACAGAACGACCCTGAGTCCTGCTTTAGTCTCACTTTAGTCCTGAGTCAGGTTTGATAAAGGCCAGTCCTCCTGCTCAGTCCTGGTTTAGACCTGGTTTAGACCTGGTTTAGACCTGGTTTAGACCTGGTTTAGTCCTGGTTTAGACCTGGTTTAGTCCTGGTTTAGACCTGGTTTAGTCCTGGTTTAGACCTGGTTTAGTCCTGGTTTAGACCTGGTTTAGTCCTGGTTTAGACCTGGTTTAGTCCTGCTTTAGTCCTGGTTTAGACCTGGTTTAGTCCTGGTTCAGTTCTGGTTTAGTCCTGGTTTAGTCCTGGTTCAGTCCTGGTTTAGTCCTGGTTTAGTCCTGGTTTAGTCCTGGTTCAGTCCTGGTTTAGTCCTGGTTTAGTCCTGGTTTAGTCCTGGTTCAGTCCTGGTTTAGTCCTGGTTTAGTCCCTGGTTTAGTCCTGGTTTAGACCTGGTTTAGGCCTGGTTTAGACCTGGTTCAGACCTGGTTTAGTCCTGGTTTAGTCCTGGTTTAGTCCTGGTTTAGACCTGGTTCAGACCTGGTTTAGTCCTGGTTTAGTCCTGGTTTAGTCCTGGTTTAGACCTGGTTCAGACCTGGTTTAGACCTGGTTTAGACCTGGTTTAGTCCTGGTTTAGACCTGGTTTAGTCCTGGTTTAGACCTGGTTTAGTCCTGGTTTAGACCTGGTTTAGACCTGGTTTAGTCCTGGTTTAGTCCTGGTTTAGACCTGGTTTAGTCCTGGTTCAGTTCTGGTTTAGTCCTGGTTTAGTCCTGGTTCAGTCCTGGTTCAGTCCTGGTTTAGTCCTGGTTTAGTCCTGGTTTAGTCCTGGTTCAGTCCTGGTTTAGTCCTGGTTTAGTCCTGGTTTAGTCCTGGTTCAGTCCTGGTTTAGTCCTGGTTTAGTCCTGGTTTAGTCCTGGTTTAGACCTGGTTTAGACCTGGTTCAGACCTGGTTTAGTCCTGGTTTAGTCCTGGTTTAGTCCTGGTTTAGACCTGGTTCAGACCTGGTTTAGTCCTGGTTTAGTCCTGGTTTAGTCCTGGTTTAGTCCTGGTTTAGACCTGGTTCAGACCTGGTTTAGTCCTGGTTTAGTCCTGGTTTAGTCCTGGTTTAGTCCTGGTTTAGACCTGGTTCAGACCTGGTTTAGACCTGGTTCAGTCCTGGTTTAGTCCTGGTTTAGACCTGGTTTAGACCTGTTTAGACCTGGTTCAGTCCTGGTTCAGTCCTGGTTTAGTCCTGGTTCAGTCCTGGTTTAGTCCTGGTTTAGTCCTGGTTTAGTCCTGGTTCAGTCCTGGTTTAGTCCTGGTTTAGTCCTGGTTTAGTCCTGGTTTAGTCCTGGTTTAGTCCTGGTTTAGTCCTGGTTTAGTCCTGGTTCAGTCCTGGTTTAGTCCTGGTTTAGTCCTGGTTTAGTCCTGGTTCAGTCCTGGTTTAGTCCTGGTTTAGTCCTGGTTTAGTCCTGGTTCAGACCTGGTTTAGTCCTGGTTTAGTCCTGGTTTAGTCCTGGTTCAGACCTGTTTTTCTGTGTTTTCAGTGCTCTGGACTCTCCTGCAGATGGACCCGTCTCTCCAAGGCCAGTCGAGTCTCTCTTCATTATTAAATAAGTTTTACATTTGTTTCACATCCAAATGTTCAGACTTTAATCAGGGAGAAATGACATCACTGCTGTGACTTTCATGTGAAGTCGTTTTAAATGTGCTACATGAACTTAAGGAGTTGGAGGAAGTGTCTGGGGTGGGGGAGGTCTGCTGGTCCCGGGTTGGACTGCAGTAGGAGCACAGAACCTTCACCTTATCAGGGTTTCAAAGTGTCAGTTAACATCGTCAAACTTAAAGGGTGCAGGATTTTTAGAAGATAAAACGGTAAAAACACACAGATGGTAAAGTGTTTCTGTGTTTCAGGGTCTCTGGTGCTTCGTCCAGATCAGTCCCGTTTCTTTGTGGGTCGTCCGCTGAGTTTCCGATGTGACGATCCGACGTGGAAAGTGTGGAGGAGAAATCAAAACACCAGGAGGCGCTGTGATGAAGGTGACAATGAGGATAAGGAGAAGTGGGGCACACAGAGCGGCCCCTGGTGCAACATCAAAACTCTGGCATCGAAGGACAGTGCGCAGTACTGGTGTCAGTCTGAAGGGGGCGACACCTCGGAGTCTGTCCACATCAGTGTCTCAGGTAAATGCTGTGGGCTCGTCTGAAGGTCTTTACTTTATTAAATGGCATGAACATGTGACCCTGAGCGAGCAGCTTTCAGAGGCGGAGCTGAGCAACGAACCCGCCCCCTCTGAACACGCCCCCCCTACCCCCTGAACCCCCCCTCTGAAAAACACCCACCTGAACCCACCCCCTCTGAACTCGCACCCTCTGAACCCGCCCCCTCTGAACCCCCCCCCCTACCCCCTGAACCCGCCCCCTCTGAACCCACCCCTCTGAACTCGCCCCCTCTGAACCCGCCCTCCCTGAACCCGCCCCCTCTGAACCCGCCCCCTCTGAACCCGCCCCCTTGAAGGTGTATTTACAGGAGCACCTCAGGGCTCTGTACTGGGGCCTTTGATATTTACATTGAACATCATAAATCTCCTCTGTCCTGAACATAACATCTATAAATGAATCAATACAAGATAATGCCCAACTGTGGAACATTCCATGCAGTGCAGTAACATTTCTATGTGGATAATAAGGTGACTGTTGTGTTTTTATATAAATAAATGAAATCTCTCTCTCAGACAGGGGTGTGATTCTGCAGATACCTGTGCTCCCTGTGTCGACAGGACAAACTGTCAAACTCATCTGTGAACATCTCACTAAACCCGGCTCCTCAGCTCGATTCTATAAAGATGGAAACTTCCTGTCTGAGCAGCCTGCAGGACAGATGACCCTCCAGCAGGTGGCGCTGTCTGACAAAGGCCTGTACCACTGTGAGATGAACAGAGAGAGGTCCCCACCGAGTGAGCTCAGGGTCGAAGCAGGTTTGAAATGTTTCCAAACATGTTTCTCTATAAACCATTCATTATATCAGATGCCCTCCCCTTATTATTTAATCTTAGAGCGCCATCTACTGTCAGCAGTGCAAATGAACTATGGGAAAAACAGCCAAGTAAAGGAGCTGCGCTTGATTTTTTCAAACTGTGACAAACAGAACTCGTTTTAAACAGTCCGAGGTCCAAAGTTACTCCTCACTATGTCATGAATTCTGAGCATCTGAATTATTACTGTTTATACACACTTTCCACAGGCTAACAACAACTAGCATGCTCTCGTACACTTCCTGATTTTCAGACAATAAAACACTTTATCATTAGAAGCAGACTGCGGCTTGTTGAACACATCTGCTCTGCAGCTGTTTCACTCAAACACGTCAAAGTCAGACACAGAACGTCCCGAGCTCACGTCTGCTTTTATGTAAAGAATATGGTGTGTTTTATTTTTTTGATTTATTGGGCATTTTACTTATTTTAAATATTAAAATATGAAAAATGGTCTTATTTGTAACATATTGAGTGTGACATAAGAGAATAAACGTGACACTGTGTAGTACAAACATGAGCAGACTGTGGATCATGAAGAGTTAAACTGTTTAAACTTTCCTCATGTTTCAGTGATGGTCACCTCCACCTCAGCAACTACCTCCAACCCCCCTCCGACCCGTACTCCGACCTCCGCTGAGCCTCCACCCTCCTCGCTCCTCCTCCCGGTGGTGGGCTCCGTCGTGGGTGTGGTGTTTCTCATTGTCGTGGTGCTGCTGGTTCTTTTGATAAAAAGATGCAGATGCAAGAAAAGTAAAGGTCAGTATCCCACTGAGCAGGTCCTGTTTCCACGGCAACGGACTGAACGTCCAACGAGAGACATAACCACAGACTGAAAAAGACGAGACTCAGTGACGTGACCACAGCTTCAGCTCCACATGAAGCTCATCGAGGCTGGAGCAGGTGTAGGGACGATACTGTTCGGTCGACCAGGAGCTGGTGTTTGTCTCCCCTGGTGTCTTTGCCGATGCCCTTCTGTGCTGTGCTCATGTATTGATCCATGTGCCGTTTATCTTAGCCGCGATGATGCCTGACCAGAGCTTCCATGTTGTGGAGAGACAGGTTATTGGCCGATAGTTGGGTGGGACTGTACCTTTGAGGGATCCTTCTGGATCAGGATCGTACGCCCTTCGGTCAGCCATTCAGGGTGAGTCCCATCCATTAGCAGCTGGTTCATTTGTGCTGCTCATGCAGAGCAGTGAGCTTCTTTAGCCAGTAAGTGTGGATCATGTCAGGGCCTGGTCCAGTTCTTCATACCTGAGACTCTTTCCTGGATGTCTGCCACTGTGATGGTGACTGGATTCTGTTCAGAGAGGTTGCTGTGGTCTTCCCTCAGAGCCACCAGCCACTGTGCATCGCTGTTATGTGATGCCTCCTTCTCCCATATACCTTTCCAGTACTGTTCGGTTTCCAGCCTTGGTGGGTCTGCTCTGGTGTTATTACCCTGCCACTGAGCGTACACATTGGCCAGTTGTGTTGCGAACAGACGGTTTATTCGTCTGGATTCATTATCTCGTGTTTACCTCTTTAGGCGGCAGGCCGAGGCTTGGAGCCTTTGTTTGGCAGTTTCCAGTGCTTCAGGTATGGGCATCTGGCTGTACCTCCTGGGTACTTGTTTTTTCACCTCTCTGGGCCTCTGACAGTTGGCTCACTTCTCTCCGCACTGCCTTGATTTTTGCCTCTAACCGTCGTTTCCATGGTGGGTCTCGTTTCTCATGGCTCCCATGGTTGCTCTTATATCCAAGCATCTCTAGGATCACTGCTGCTGAAGTGTATATCAGCTCATTGTTTCTGTGATGGTTGAGGATCGCTCTCAATGCTGCATTCACATCTTCTAGGAGACTTTCAGATGGTACTTCACTTAGTCTCTGCAGGTGGTGTCGGGGTTGCCTTGTGTTCATTCGGGCCATGATCTTATCTTTCAGGTCAGTCGCTGCCTCGCTCAGCGTAATGCTCATTGGGGCTTCGTACCCAATCTCCGGATGGGGAGTTGATGTTAACTCCCCTCTGACCTGGCGTCCTGGCTCTTGCCGTAGCAAAGGGGAGCCAGGACCTCATCAATCTCAAGTTGTGATGCAGTTGCCGTTTGCAGATGTTGGAACACTGAGCTACTAGTTGCTTAGCCGTGAGCTTGGACTGTGGGTTTCGAAGTATCCATTTTTCCCACATCCTGTTCATGTAACCCCTCTGACTCGGGTCACTGCAGTAGTAGCTCCAACAGAGCCTTGTTCTCGCATCTCGCCCATCTCCACCTTGTTCCAGTCGCCCATTTATCATCAAGATGCTCTGGTTCCCCAACACCTGACGCAGACCTTGTTTGGCCGGGCGACGTCTGAGCATCTCCTAAGTTTCATTCGCTCTCATCATTTTACGAGGGAGGCAGCAGCTCGAAGGGTTTTGCCCAAGGACAAAGTGACAAATAAAGCACATTTTTCATGTTTCAGCAAAGAGACGCAGAAGACGTCAGGCTCCTCCCCTGAGTCAGACCACAGGGACCTGCACCTGCACGAGGACCTCAGAGAGGACCTCAGAGAGGACCTCAGAGAGGACCTCAGAGAGGACCTCAGAGAGGACCTCACAGAAGACCCCAAAGAGGACCCCAAAAAGGACCTCAAAGGCCCCCAAACAAAAGTGACCCCAAACTAAACTCCACGTCATTGGTCCATCCTGAGTTTTCTGGACCCAATGTTCATTATTTTTCTTGAACATTTAAAGATTTGTTTGTACAGCTGCTAAATCTGTAAAAGAAAAATCAGCAGAATCACGTTTTAACATGAAATTATGTGATATTTATCTCTGAATTACATAATAGTTTATTATTAAAACGTGACACAAAGTTGTCATAAAATTATGTGATGTGAACTACGGCAACAGCATTCAGTGTGATGTGAAGGTAATAAGTACACGTGAAACTAAACTATCAAACACGCAGAGGATCAGTCCAAGTTTGAGTTTGTGTCGAGAGACAGAAGCGAGAGAGACAGAAGCTCACAGCTTCAGTGAATAAGTGTAACACGTGTAACACGTTTACTATCACCGACTGAGTCTCTGCCCCGACGTCTGTCTGAAGATCTTGGACTGATCC
>JAIEZT010000107.1:21945402-22027902 GCA_019594935.1 Periophthalmus modestus | reverse complement strand
CCGTGTTTTTACCCAGAGCCTGAACGGTTTGCGCCCCCAAGTGGAGGAACTGAGCCGAGAGTCCAACCAGATCTTCAACTACGTCAAGAGCATGTCCAGCAACCTGAGGGAGCGGCAGAGGGTCATCAACAGTGAGAGCCACACACAAGGAAACACTCTGTTCCACCTCGTGATGTCATCATGTGGTCATACAGGAAGTGCTCCACTGTGTTTTTAAACTCCTCCTTCACTAGAATCATTTGGATCATTTCAGCTCTGGATTTGCCTCTTATCTCGACTGAACTAAAGGTAAAAGGAGATGTTAACATGAAAACTACCACTTGATGACATCACAAGGTGGAACAGAGCGTTTTGAGATCAACATTTTCCATTTCTTGATCAAAATCGTTGCACTGTGTAACTTTTCTGACAGATCCGCCCCCTGCTGGTCTCCATGGACAAAAACCACTAGATACTCTTTATGTTCCACTGTTGGGCATTACACATCTGTCTCCATGGAAACGGGTCAGATCTGTGGAGAGGCGAGCTCTCAGCACAAATGCATGTTGTTCAAGTAAAGATGGAGACGTTTAATGCCGTACAGTGGAACATGGAGGAGCAGAGACAAGCAGAAAAGTTCCACAGTGCATCTTTATGAAGAACAGAAATGTCAGGCCTTGATTTGAAAAAAGACGAGAGAAAAAAGATACGAATATCTTGAAAATCTGAATCTAAAGTGAGAATCGAAAGTATCAATACTAATTCCTCCTCTTTCCTCTCTTCTCTCACACTCTTTCTTTCCTTTCCTTCCCTCTGTTCCTCCTCTTTCCTCTCCTCTCTCCTCCTCCTCCCTCTAACTGCTCCAAATGTTTCCATAGACAACAATGACGTGGTGGGGCAGTACACAAACCGGGTGGAGGAGCAGCACGCGTACATCAAGGAGACAGTGGACACGCTACTGCCCTCTAACATCAGGGTCCTGCAGGTACAAGTACACACAGTACAAGTACACAGAGTACAAGTACACACAGTACAAGTACACACAGTACAAGTACAGAGTACAAATGCACACAGTACAAGTACACAGAGTACAAGTACACAGAGTACAAGTACACACAGTACAAGTACACACAGTACAAGTACACAGAGTACAAGTACACAGTACAAGTACACACAGTACAAGTACACACAGTACAAGTACACAGAGTACAAGTACACAGTACAAGTACACACAGTACAAGTACACACAGTACAAGTACACACAGTACAAGTACACACAGTACAAGTACACAGAGTACAAGTACACAGTACAAGTACACAGAGTACAAGTACAGAGTACAAGTACACAGAGTACAAGTACAGAGTACAAGTACACACAGTGCAAGTACAGAGTACAAGTACACACAGTACAAGTACACACAGTACAAGTACACACAGTACAAGTACACACAGAGGGTATTTGACTTCTTTGGGGTTGTAACTCTAACCTGTATCTCACCTGTGACCTCCTGCTTCCTTGTGGGCGGAGCCTTAGACAAGAGGCGTGGTCTTGTACACCGAACCGTCAGGAGGGTTTGAATAGTCAGAGGCCGATTTAAAAATGGGAGAAACAGACACAAAACATCTCCACAGGTTTACTTTCTGTGTTGTGAACTTTAGTTTTACTTCTAAATTTCTCCAGATGATTGTTAATGTTTCATATTTGACCTTAGCCTTAAACTGTAGTGTCCAGAGGAGCCACCAGGGGCAGTAAAGTCCCCCCGAGTTTAACCATGACGTCATGTGACCTCACGCTCTGTTTAACCATGACGTCATGTGACCTCTCGCTCTGTTTAACCATGACGTCATGTGACCTCACGCTCTGTTTAACCATGACGTCATGTGACCTCACGCTCTGTTTAACCATGACGTCATGTGACCTCAGGGCGTCCTGGACAAGATCCGACTGAAGATCCAAAAACTGGAGAAGGCCATTCAGACCCAGGCCCAGTCCTGCCAAGAGCCCTGCAAGACCAAGTGCCCCATCCCCGTGGTGTCGGGTCAGTCCTCTGCTCCTCTGCTCCTCCTCTCCTCTGACCCTCTGCTCCTCCTCTCCTCTGCATCAGTGACCTGTTCCTCTGCTCCTCTGCCCCTCTCCTCTTACTCTCTGCTCCTCCTCTCCTCTTTGCTCCTCTGACCCTCTGACCCTCTCCTCTGCTCCTCCTCTCCTCCTCTCCTCTGACCCCTCCCCTGCTCCTCCTCTCCTCTGCTCCTCCTCTCCTCTGCCCCTCTCCTCTTACTCTCTACTCCTCCTCTCCCCTGCTCCTCCTCTCCTCTTACTTTCTGACCCTCTGCTCCTCCTCTCCTCTGCTCCTCCTCTCCTCTGCTCCTCCTCTCCTCTGACCCTCTCCCCTGCTCCTCCTCTCCTCTTACTCTCTGACCCTCGACTCCTCTGACCCTCCTCTCCTCTGACCCTCTGACCCGTCCCCTGCTCCTCCTCTCCTCTTACTCTCTGACCCTCTGCTCCTCTGACCCTCTGCTCCTCCTCTCCTCCTCTCCTCTGACCCTCTGCTCCTCTGACCCTCTCCTCTGCTCCTCTGACCCTCTCTTCTTCTTCTTCTTCGTGTTTTTCCAGGTAAAGAGTGTGAGGACATCTTCCGTCGTGGAGGTCTGGAGTCTCAGATGTATTTGGTTCGTCCTGATCCTGTTGGTGCGGCGTACAGGGTTTACTGTGACCAGCAGACTCAAAATGGAGGTGCGTGTGTTTCCTCATCCTCAGTTTGTTTCACTCTTAGATCATTATTTCATTTCGTCGTATTTTTTTTCAGGCTGGCTGTTGATTCAGAACCGGTTGGACGGTAGCGTGGACTTCGGCCGCCGCTGGGACGACTACAGGAAAGGTTTTGGAAATGTCGCTTTGGACGTCGGCAAAGGACACTGCCAAACTCCAGGTACGAGAAGAGCGTCCATCCTGTGTCCTCCCTGTCACCAGGAGGTTGTGGGTTTGACTTCTGAGTGGAGCGTGCATGTCCTCCCTGTGTGACTGTGGCAGAGTGGTTAGCCTGTCTCTCAGTCTGGAGGTTGTGGGTTGAATTCCCTCATATTTGTGCAGGTGAATACTGGCTCGGAAACGACAGAATCAGTCAGATCTCTAAACTGGGACCCACCGAGCTGTTGGTGGAGATGGAGGACTGGAGCGGAGCAAAGGTACAACCCAAACTCAACCCTAATTCAAACCTAACTCAACACTAACTCAATCCTAACTCACACTAACACAACACTAACACAACCCTTTATTCAAACCTAACTCAGCCCTAACTGAACCCTAACTCACCCTAACACAACGCTAACAGAGCCCTAACTCAACCATAATTCAACCCAAAGCCAAACCCTAACTCAACCCAAACTCAAATCTCACCCAAACCCTAACTCAAGCCTAACACAGCCCTAACACAACCCTAATTCAAACCTAACTCAACTTAAACTCAACTCTAATTCAGTTCTAACTCAACACTAACTGAACTCTAAGCCAAACCCTAACTCAACCCCAACACAACCCTTTATTCAAACCTAACACAGCCCTAACTCAAACCTAATTCAACCCAAAGCCAAACCGTAACGCAATCCAAACCCTACCTAACTCAACCCAAACTCAAATCTCACCCAAACCCAAACTCAACCCTAACACAACGCTAACACAGCCGTAACTCAAACCTAATTCAACCCTAAGCCAAACCCTAACTCAACCCTAACTCAACCTAACACAGCCCTAACACAACCCCAATCCAAACTCAACCCCAACTCAACCTCAACCCAAACTCAACCTCAACTCAACCTCAACCCAAACTCAACCTCAACTCATCCACACTCAACCCAAACTCAACTCACACTCAACCTTCACCTAAACCCTAACCGAACACTCACTCAACTCTCAAAACTCAAAACTAACCCAACCCTTTATTCAATCTTAACTCAACCTTAAACCAAACCCTAAACCAAACCCTAACTCAAAACTAACTCAACTCTAACCCAAACCCTAACACAACTCTAAGCCTAACTCAACCTTAATCCAACCCAACACTAGCCCTTGTATTGTTCAGACGTGTTTCATCGTCTCTATAAAGTTTAAAACCGTCCCGTCCGTCGCAGGTTCACGCTCAGTACCAGCAGTTCACGGTTCAGTCTGACGCCTCAAACTACGTTTTGGCCGTGGACATTTACAGCGGCACCGCAGGGAACTGTCTCCTCGAAGGCTCCACCGAACTCTTCGGCGTCAACAGAACCATGACCATCCACAACGGCATGATGTTCAGCACCTACGACCGCGACAACGACAACTGGTGAGAGCGACTCCCCCTGCAGGACGCAAAGAGCATTACACCAAGGAACCACTCCCACATTCAGACCCCAGGATCATGTAGAGGGTTAAAACGAACATTTAAGACCAAAAATGAGTCTGACGGCAGCAGTTACAGAGAGAGGGGAGTAGTAGTAGTAGTAGTAGTAGTAATAGTAGCAGTAATAGTAGTAGTAATAGTTGTAGTAGTAGTGGAAGTATAATAAGATCTGGAAGATGAACCAAAGATGGCGTTGTGTTGTTTTCAGTGGCCAAAAATACCAAAAATTCTTCTGCACTACTTCCTGAATGCTGGCCTAGCCCCGCCCACTGTATGACATCAGAAACGTGACCTTTTCTGACCAATCAGAGCGTCTGCTGCTTGGGCGGAGTTAGCGTGGGCTCAGAGCTACGCTAAATCTTACAATGCTAACTTTTAGATGCTTTGAGGATTTAAAATGTTCAGATCATGTCATGAAAATAGAAAAATAGAAAATAATCCCTATAAAACTCCACTTTTGTGAAAGCCGGATGCCCTGTCAGAGCTGCAGTACCTGGAGCGGCCACTAGTCTCTCTCCAGGACCGAGGGGGCGTGGCTTATGCGGTTGTTCTCACAGATCCATGGCAGTAGAACGTTCTTCATCGTACTTTCCTCTCTGTTTTCGTAGGACTCCCGGGGACCCGTCCAAACAGTGCTCGCGGGAGGACGGCGGCGGCTGGTGGTACAACCGCTGCCACTCGGCCAATCCGAACGGGCGGTACTACATGGGCGGGGTTTACACCAAACTGATGGCGAAGCACGGCACGGACGACGGCGTGGTGTGGATGAACTGGAAGGGCAGCTGGTACTCGCTCAAAGCCATCAGCATGAAGATACGGCCGTTCTTCCAGTCCTGATGAAACGGAAACACATGAAAACTGCGAGAATCTAACCTACATGAGTTAAAATGATCAAAGTCTGTCACCTGTTCGTCTCCATGGAGATGCTATTGCTCTGTTAGAATGTTACAAAGTATGGCATTAAACTGATCAGAAGTTTTTTAAAGCGTAAAGGTTCTATATTTCACTCTTGAGGTTTAATCCATGTCCTAACGCTGCTCCCTCCTCAAAAACAGACCTGGACTTGTGTTTTGTTTCATTTATTATTCGTCTGTAACATCTTCAAAGCTCCAAACGCTCTGTTCCACCTTGTGATGTCATCAAGTGGTAGTTTTCAACCATTTTAACAGCTCCTTTTACCTTTAGTTCAGTAGAAATAAGTGGCAACTCCAGGACTGAAATGATCCAGAAATGAAGCTGTGTGGAGTTTAAAAACCCAGTGGAGCATTGTTAAAAGTAAAGCAAGAATATTTAAATGTACTTTTTATACTATGATTTTTTGCTAGAAAAGATAAATAAATATTGAAACACACCTGAAACATTTATTTAAAGATGGGGTTGAAATTTAAAAAAAACACATCACGATATTTGAGACGCCCCAAACTGATCTGGAGGAAATTTAAAAAAAGAAATGAACAAAAACAGAAAACACACGTGACGCCATTTTAACTCATGGACTGGTGCCGTTTTTGCAGTGTAACAGGAAGTCACACCGGACTGTCACAATAAAGGCCCTGTAATACAAATGTTGTGCTGGATATTTATTTAAATGGTGTTTTTTTGTTTTTTTTGTTCACGTTACAGACATTGTGTTGGGTTTGAAACTGATCAAAATAAACTAAATAATTTAAAATACTGAACTGTTTCATAAGTAAATAAGACAAGACGAGGTTTGAACTTTGAGTTTTATTTTTTTACATTCACTATGTCTGTAAACAATCATCAACATCTTGTAAAAACCCTGTGAAAACCGTCCAAAGACCCTGCGAAAACCCTCCAAAAACCCTGCTAAAAACCCATTAAAAACCCTGCGAAACCCATCCAAAGACCCTGCTAAAACCCTCCAAAAAACTCAGCAAAAACCCTGCACAAACCCTGTGAAAACCCTGTAAAAAAAACCCTTTAAAAACCCTCCAAAAACCCTCCAAAAGCCCTGCAAAAGCCCTGTACAAACCTTGTAAAAAAAAAAAAAAAACCCTGCTCAAACCCTGCAATAAACCCCCATAAAAACCCTATAAAAATCCTGTAAAAACCCTGTAAACGTGGAACTATTTCACATTTAAACAGAACAGTCTCTTAAAAATCCTTTGTCAGGAAAATAAATCCATGTAGACATGTAGACGAGCGGGTGGTGCAGCCTCCACCAGAAAAGTTACACATTGCACTTTAAAGCCACTGTTCACATTAGTTCATGTGTTTTGATAAGTATTTCCACCAGTGACAGAACGTAACAAAGTAAAAGTAAAGTACAATACTTAAGTACATTTACAGTGTGTACTTTTTACTTTTACTTGAGTACATTTGAGAGCAGTATCTGTATTTTCTGCTCCACTACATTTTTGAACTGAAAAGTAAAAGTATTATAGATTTATTTTTAACACGTTCATAATTTAAACAAAAATACACAAAAAACAGATACTTTAATACTTTTACTTAAGTTGATTTTTTCATGTGATACTTTTACTTTTACTTGAGTATTTTTTCACTCCGGTAACAAACTGTAGTACTTCTTCCACCTCAGATTGTTACTGAAGTTCCTTATTTTTCAGAACAGCTTCAGTCACATGTTTAAAGATCACTCTGTATAATAAAATCTGATTGGTCGACCACGTTTTGAACAAAATCAACTTGTCTCAAACTCGTCTCTGATGAACAGTTTGGTGCTTTGCAGAAATCCACCGTGTTTTCAGTCCCTGTGATATTGTTTTCTTTATTTTTTCCTCGTAAGCAGCCATATTTATTTTGACACGGACGGACCATGCTTGTCTCTGATTGGCTGATCCACTTGTCAATCATTTTCATCTGAAGTGGAGGACATTCCCCGCTGAACGTCTTCGTAAAGTCGTGGAGTAGTTCTTGTAATTGCATCATTTCCGATTTGGTAAATTCAGACTTTCAAATTTCAAGTTTTGATTGTGGTTAATATAAAAAAATTAACCTAAAAACTAAAAAAACGTATTTACTCGAGTTCTGACCGATCGTAAATATCTTCAAACTCCAGCTGATTCGGACGCACATCTTCAAACAGGTTGAGTCCCTCGTCCAGAACGGTTCGGATGATTTTATAAACCAGGACTCGGGTCTGGTCCGAAGTCGACCGGCGCCGTCCGAATGCGCGGAATCGTTCCCGGCGTCACATGATCCGTCTCTTTGTGGTGGATTTTTTCCGTTTGCGATCGGAGCGCCGCGTAGTCGTCCAGGTTCACTGACCACGACGAGCCGGACTGACAGGAGCCGAGGCAGGAGCGCAGCCGCATGTCCACCTCCACCTGGAAAAAAAACAGTTTTACATTTTAAAATCAATCAAAATGAGGAATTCACCCCCTGCTGGCCACAGTGGGGAATGCAGCGCCTTGAAACTGACAATTAGCAGCACGGATTTGATTAGCAATTTGAAAACTGGAGATTTAAAGGGAAATATTACACTGTTTTCTGATCTCTGACCTACATATTTAAGTTTAGTTCTTCTCCCAAATTGAAAACACTCTATTCCACCTTGTGATGTCATCATGTGGTAATACAGGAAATATTTGGTATCAGCCACAAGTCAAACATCACATGGGCTGAACAAACATCAGACCATCTCCAGACGAGAACAGGGGGACGGGAGGGCATCTGGCACAGTCCTCACCTCAGTTCGCAGCAGCTCTTCCAGTTGTTTTTGGACTTTTTCTTTCAGTTCCGTCGTCTTCAGCTCCAGGCTTTTCGACCGTTTCCGTAGAGACGTCAAGTTTCTACTCAAGTCTTTGGCGCCGTTTACAAAACTCACCTGCAGAGCTGAAAATGAACAAGGCTTTAATAAAAGGGTCTAGAGGGGGGCAAAAGGGTCTACGGTGGGGTAAAAGGTCTACAGGAGGTAAAAGGGTCTACAGAAGAGTAAAAGGGTTACAGAAGAGTAAAAGGGTCTACAGAAGAGTAAAAGGGTCTACAGAAGAGTAAAAGGGTCTACAGCAGGGTAAAAGAGGTTTACAGAAGAGTAAAAGGGTCTACAGCAGGGTAAAAGAGGTTTACAGAAGAGTAAAAGGGTCTACAGAAGGGTAAAAGAGGTCTACAGGAGGTACAAAAGGTCTACAGAAGAGTAAAAGGGTCTGGAGGAGGTAAAAGGGTCTACAGAAGAGTAAAAGGGTCTGGAGGAGGTAAAAGGGTCTACAGAAGGGTAAAAGGGTCTACAGGGGGTTAAAAGAGGTCTACAGGGGTCCAAAATGGGTCTGCATCAGTCTGCGTTTGTACCGGTGGCGTTCTCGAGGCGTTCTCGGAGGCGGTGGTAAGTCCGTGCTGTCGTCGCCATCGTTTTCTCTGCTTCATCTTTATAAGTTTTAACCATTTTACAAATACGTCTCAGTTTATTTTCCACTTTCTTCTCGTGGTCCAGGATCAGACCCTGGACCCTGCAGCCGGACGGACATCGAGAGACCTGCACCACAGACAACTTTTCTGGTGAGTGCTGCCAACCTGTTTGTCTCTATAGAAACGGTAAAGCTTTGCTCAAAATGTTTTATGAACCATGCACCTCCAGAACTCTACCTGTGACGTCACAAATCTGGGAAGTTTCAAAAAGTGTTTAAGGTTCTGGCCAGTGGAACTCGTGCACGGATTCATCAAACTACCTTAAATGTGTGTGCTCTATGGGTCCTCTTTATGTGAGGAAGCCACTATGGAACAGCGCCCTCTGCCTGTCAGATTCTCGCCCTCAGTCAGCTCTTGGAACACAAATTTAGTCACTCTATGGAACAGCCCTGTGCCTGAAGTTCCATGGAACAGTGTGTTTGTCAGATCTTTGGAACATGTTTTCTATGGAACCCAGTCTTGTCGTCTAACGCACAAAACTTTTGGCAGGTTTTTTCCCAGTCTCTCTCTGCGCCTCCTCCTCCTCCTCCTCCTCTTCCTCCTCCTCTTCCTCCTCCACAGTAGTTCTTCTTCCTGTCCGGCTGGCTCAGCGACTGGCGGCCATTTTGGTTCAAACTCAGACAAACTGTGGGCAGAGACAGAGCAGCTCTGAGGTCAGGTCGACTCAAACATTTACACAATCCTACGACTTTTGGACTTAAAAGTTGCACAGTTTTATTTGGATAAGACCAGCGTGGGTGAAGTGAGGGTCGAAAGTATAAAACAAACTAAACTTCTAAAGATACAGCCCTTGTTTTTCATGTGGACACGAGCAGGACAAGTATTTACTCCAGATAAATACAAAACACTGGTGACTGAATAAATGTAGGATTGACACATTTAAAGCCCGACTGTGGGACATTCGGAGCAAAGCAACAGCAAGAAAGTTACTGATTCCACCTTGATTTTGTTTTCAGTCGACAATCAGGTTAAGGAACAAGTCCAGCGCACACAGCGGAGGTGCAGTGGTCTTGCCAAAGGACACAACAACGGTTTACTTTAGCTGATCCAAAGGTTGGCGATTCACAGATGAATGCTGCTGTGTCCTTGGGCAAGACACTTAACCCCCATCTCACCCCAGTGTCCCCAATGTGAACGGTTGGAATCAAATCTGAATTTTTAAAAGAATCAAATCTTTCTTTTCAGTTTTTATGCATTTTACGCCACAAGAATCAGGACAGAGGCGACACGGGGGAGAGATTTGTGCAGAAAACAAACGCACTTTGACACGTTTATAACAGTTAAATGACGATAATTGTAGTTAAACGATTCATTTCGATTTTGAATCAGTCGAAAGGGTAAATCCAGTCCCACTTTTACCATTTAAACTCATCTGAGCCTCGATCAGCTCAGTCTGTGAAAGTTTGTAGATAAAATGAGTTCTCGTGTTGACTTTTGTCTTATAAATAAATAGTAAAAGAGCCACTTTTTTTCACGGCTCTTTGAAACAGATGGATCCAGAAGATTCGGATCTAAAAGAGCCGGAAGTCCCGTCACTGGAGAGCGGCTCCTTGATGTAAAGAGCTATGATGTTTAAATATGTGAACATTCAGAAATGCAGAAAAAACACATCCTAAACCAGGGCTCGGCTGCGTGCTAGCATACATAGCACTAATGCTAACATAAACAGCATCAGCTAATCTTCTGTTGAACTAAAACATTAAATCTGTTGGTACATTTAGCTTCATGTTGTGTTTAAAATAAAACCTTTAATAGTTTTATTGATGATAAATGGGTGAAAATGGAGATGAGACGTGAGTGAAGTGAACAAAAAGTCTTTATTGATCGAGTTCAGAGCAGTTTCAGAACAAACAGGACAGTACAGGTCAACGGAGCTTTTACAAATATTTGAGTTTTGGACTTTTGCCTGAGAAAACAGTTTAGTAACAAGAAAAATTACACAAGTTTAACACAGGCCCAGAGCTGACGTGAAAAACTCATTAAGGCAAAAAAGCAGAGTCCATATTATTAGCAAACGTCTAGCTACCTGACTAGCACATGCTAACAACAACTTAGCTTTTGTTTTATAGCATTTGAGGTCAGCCGTTTTGAATTAACGACGTAAAAAGGTGGATTCTAGTGAGAACTGTGCCACCTGTTTTCACAAAGATAAAGACGTGTGACGCCCTGTCGTATCACAGCAACAACATGCAGAAAAGTTACGCAGTGAACCTTTAACGCGTTTGTACTTTTAAATAGCTAAACCAGTGAATGAGTGACACATAAATACTTGAGTTACAACCACAGACTGTATAAAGAAGTGAACTGACACTAACGACGAACAGTTTACGAAGAGGTTTTGACTTTCTGTCGCGGTTATTTGTCTTTAAATCGTTTCTTATTAGTGTTTAAATCGTTTCTTATTTGTGTTTAAATCGTTTCTTATTTGTGTTTAAATCGTTTCTTATTTGTGTTTAAATCGTTTCTTATTTGTCTTTAAATCGTTTCTTATTTGTGTTTAAATCGTTTCTTATTTGTCTTTAAATCGTTTCTTATTTGTGTTTAAATCGTTTCTTATTTGTCTTTAAATCGTTTCTTATTTGTGTTTAAATCGTTTCTTATTTGTGTTTAAATTGTTTCTTATTTGTGTTTAAATCGTTTCTTATTTGTGTTTAAATCGTTTCTTATTTGTGTTTAAATCGTTTCTTATTTGTCTTTAATCGTTTCTTATTTTTGTTTAAATCGTTTCTTATTTGTCTTTAAATCGTTTCTTATTTGTGTTTAAATCGTTTCTTATTTGTGTTTAAATCGTTTCTTATTTGTGCCTTAAAACGCAGCCGAGCGTATGAACATTCTCGCTTTCTTCAGACTGTAGTTTGGAGGCTTAAACGTCGACCATATCACTCCGTTTTCCGCGTCCTTGCTAGCTGCTTTGTAATAGACGCCGTTCAGATTAGCCGTTTGACACTGATTGTACCACCAGCCGCCTCCGTACGACGTCGCGCAGTTTTCCTTCCCGTTGTCGTTATCTCGGTCGTATGTGCTAAATTTCATTCCGTTGTGTGTTAGCAAAGCGTCCCCCGCGTCTCCGGTATATCCCGAAACATGCAACGGAAATCCCTCTGCTTCCGAACCAACTTTTATCACGTACTCTGCGCTAGCCACGCCCCCTTCCCAATCCTCCAGCTCAATTTTCGCCATCGTTTCGCCCTCATTGGTCAATAGATGTAGATTTTCATTCCCGAGCCAAAATTCGCCATTTCCTTGTGAGTCAATTTGTCCGAATCCGTTGCGGTACTCGGCCCAGTTACGGTTGAAGCTAACCGCGCCGGTTTCGCGTTGCTGCGCTAAAAGCCAGCCGCCCATGAGCCCCTCCTGCTGGCAGTAAACCGTCACTGCAGAAGCTGTGGCAGCCGGTTGGATCTTAAAGAGTCCGTTTGATTCTCCGTGCAGGTGGAACTGATGGGCCGCCACGCAATCTGCAGACACAGCGCAAAAGTGGAGTTAGCGAACGAGCTAGCGTCAAAAGAGGCCTTTTAAAATGTACTTTTTTTGTAGTTTTTTTGTTGTGTCTTTCTAGTGGTTGCTAAGCTAAACCTTTTTCTTTCGTTCTTAACATGAGTGCAATTATATTTTTGTACTTTTTTGCAATCGATCCATCATATTTTACATTTTTATGCGCCGTAATCAGACTGTATGACTAAGGGAGTGTGATGCAGCGTTCAGCTCCAGTTAGATGAAGCTCATCGAGGCTAGCAGTTATAGGAGCGAGTTCGGAGACGAGTTCTGCATTTGGAATTCTGACCGCAAGTATCATAGCAACCAAAGAACCAATCAGGAGAGAGGCTGTTGAAGGTACCGCCCCTTTCCTGCCCACAACACTGGTTTAGCAGGGGCGAACGCTTAGCAACGCTGTCAATCAAACCTGTTGCTAACGCTAACAGAGCGACGTCGGGGACAGAAGGACCTGATGTGTCTGTTATTAATGTTCATATGTTGATTTACAGACACAGACGTGAAATAAAAACCCCAGGATCATGTAGAGGGTTAATACGAACATTTAAGACCAACATGACGAGTCTGACGAGTCGATGGAGCAGGAAGTGCGCCCATGATCACTTCCTCCTTTGAAAATGGCTAGCAGGTTAGCTATGTCCATTTATATTTACAGTCTTTGATGTATTTTGGTTGTAATGTTGGTTTAGCATTTATAAATTCAAGAATGTTGTGCATTTTATTAGATTTGATAAAAACTTGTCAGTTCACTTCATATTTTGGTACATAGGGCTAGCTAGCGTTGTAGCATAAATCTAGCTGTTTGTCTAAATCTAGAGCTGAGAATCTAACAGGCAAACACAAGAGATGTTTCTCACACACTGCAAATGCTTATTCAAACATTTAGATATTAAAAGTGAACAAATAAAAACATGGATAAGTTTGTTTCATTATTATAATTTTTATTGCAAATATTTGGGTATTTTTGGCAGTGACATCGACTTGACCAAATGTAATGTAGAACTCTGTATGGATGTCATCTTCCTGTTAGAGGCGCCATTTTGAGGACTTTTCACCCTTCAAAAGACAGAATTTAGTTACTATGGCAACTGTGTTTACTCATCTCCCTGAAAACCACGATTAGATTCTCAGCCCTCTGTCTTTCTATTGCCTTCACTCTGTTCCCGATGTTTTGGTACCTTTGCCCACGTAGTCGGCTCGGCGCTCGACCCGCGTGCTCTTCACACTCCGGGCGTGGAAATCGGGAATGTCGTCTTCTGTATTGTCCGTCATAAACGCCCCGAGATCCAGCCCCGCGTCTCCGCCGAACGGGTCTGTGAAGGACGTTTTGGAATCGCTCAGACTTCCCTTTGAGCTGGACGTGTAGTGAACGGTTTTGGTGCCGGAGGTGAACGCCCCTGTGCCGCCTTTACTGAACGCCGCCTGGCACTCCGGACCGCCTTCGTAGAATTCTTGCTGCGTCTCCACGGGCCCGCTGCCGGTATCCACGACGACGGTGCGGACACGTTTGGTGCAGGAGAGGCTCTTGGTGCTACCGTCGGGCTGGCCGAGCGAGTCAAAACCTCCAAAACCTCCTCCAAAATTGAAGGGGTCGCCGTCTCCTCCCAGCTCAGTGATGGATTTGTGGGGAAAGGTGGAAGAAGTAGAGCCAGAGGAGGAAGAGGGGGAGGAGCTGCCTGGGGAGAGGGAAGTACCTGGGACTTTGGAGATGGTGGCGGGAGAGGAGTGGGACCCCTCCGGCTCCAAGAACAGCTGCACGGTCTTCACCTGGAAGACATTACAAAGAGGAGGAGATAAGACACATGACATTCCCTCTCGTTCAGTGTTTAAATTAGGCTCATCATTTTAATCACAGCATCAACTTGTCACTGGAACAATATATTTTACTTTTTCTTCACAAAAGTTTGGAGATTTTGGTTATTTTTCTTGTATTAGGATGAGATTTGAGCTGTAGAAGGTGAATACGTCTCTTTATGGCCCATTATTGGTACATTCTGCTGTTTCTTGACTGGTCTGGGAACCTCTTGGGGTCCCATCGGAGGAGCTGGAGGACGTTTCTGGAAAAGTCTGAGTGTTTCCTGCTTAGACTGCTGCCCCTCTGACCCAGCCCCGGATAAGAGGAAGAAAATGGAGGAATGGTTCACTGGGGCTGTGCTGCTTAATAATCTTAATCAGTGGCATACATTTGTTAAAACAGAGCAAAAGCCGAAATTAAATCTGTCACTGGACAAAGTCTCTTCTTCAGTTCTGGTCAGATTTACTGCTGGACACTGACTTATATCTGTCTGAAGGAGGCGCTAACGACACTGAAAACCTTCAACCTTTAATGGCCCTACTTACTCGCCCCATTGTTCTCATTGTTTCCCTTGTTTGCCTTGGGTCTGAGGATGGAATCATAGAGATTAAGTCTCAGGCCCCATTTCTGTTTAAGGAAGGATTGTCTTGTAGAAAGTAGCAGCGGTTTAGGACTTAACAAAAAGATTAAATGCTCAAAATGCTCTGTTCCACCTTGTGATGTCATGAAGTGGTAGTTTTCAAGTTAACAGCTCCTTTTTCCTTTAGTTCAGTTGAGATAAGTGGCAACTCCAGGAGCTGAAATGATCCAAATGATTCTAGAGAAGGTGTGTGGAGTTTAAAAACACAGTGGAGCACTTCCTGTATTACCACACGATGACATCACAAGGTGGAACAGAGTGTTTTCTGTTTGAGAGAAAAACTCAGCTTGAATCTGCAGGTTTGTGAGTTAAACATGTGAGAATGAAACAGAAAAAAACACAACTCCAGGTCTGTTTGTGACGAGGAAACATCAGAACAGATCAGAAAACAGCGACACTTAGGCCTTTAAGTCGATTTTGTCGTGTGATTTTTTAAACTTTTACTTGAGTAACTTTGTACGTCTGTATCTGTACTTGTACTTAAGTAACCAGACTGTGCTCTGTGTTAGTTCTGAGTGTTCACCTCTGGAAACAGGTCCTCTGTGGTCTGCGGGACGGTCTGGTGAGCGGTCTCCTTGGACTTGTAAATGCTGTCGACCACGGCGTCCTTCAGCGGGCGGCTCTTCATGACGTGGAGCGTTCCCACAAACTCCACGTTCTGATTGCCCAGCGTGTCCAGCTGGTTCATCTGGAATAAAACAGTTGTAGTTTCAGTATTAGGAGCAGTAGAGGCAGCAGCAGTAGTAGCAGCAGTAGACACAGAGGTCAGACGCCATGATCACTTCCTGTTTGGAACACGGCGGCGAGCAGGTTAGCTACGTCCATTTACATATACAGTCTAAGTTTTTTGTCTTGTCTTTCTTGTCCTTCTCTCATTTTAAGCTTTCAGTTTATGGAAAAATAAAAACATTCTCATTACAACAAATAAATCTGCTCCATCCACAGCAGAAACATCTAAAAGAGTCTCAGACCTGCTTCTCCAGAGCCACGTGTCCCTGGTGGTCCACCTCGTACGTGTTGTAGGTCTTACAAGAGCCTTTACATGTGCGCAGCTTCATGTCGATGTCCACCTGGAAAACATCACAGGTAAGGTTAGTTCCACCTGGGTTAAGTCCACCAGGGTTAGTTCAGGGTTACCACCAGGGTTAGGTCCACCAGGGTTAGGTCAAACAGGGTTTGTTCTACCAGGTTAAAGTCTACCAGGGTTAGGTCTACTAGGGTTAGGTCTACCAGGGTTAGGTCTATCAGGGTTAGGTCTGTCAGGGTTAAGTCTACTAGGGTTAGGTCTACCACGGTTAGGTCTACCAGGGTTAGGTCCACCAGGGTTAGGTCTACTAGGGTTAGGTCTACCAGGGTTAGGTCCATAAGGGTTAAGTCTACTAGGGTTAGGTCTACCAGGGTTAGGTTTACCAGGGTTAAGTCTACCAGGGTTAAGTCCACCAGGGTTAAGTCTACCAGGGTTAGGTCCACTAGGGTTAAGTCTACTAGGGTTAGGTCTACCAGGGTTTCCAGGTTTTCTCTAGAGGTAGGTCCGTCAGGGTTTAAGTCTACTAGGGTTAGTTCTACCAGGGTTAGGTCCACAAGGGTTACGGCCACCAGGGTTAAGTCTACTAGGGTTAATTCCATCAGGGTTAGGTCTATCAGGGTTAATTCCATCAGGATTAGGTCTATCAGGGTTAGGTCCACCAGGGTTAGGTCTTCCAGGGTTAGTTCCATCAGGGTTAGTTCCATCAGGGTTAGGTCTACTCATCCCTGTATCATGAGCAGGTTTCTGAAGACGTACCTCCAGTTTCAGCATGTCGTTCACCTGGTCCTTCACTCTCTCCTTCAGAGCCGCCAGGACCTGCAGCTGTTGGTCGATTTTGATTTTCATCTCTGTGATTCTCTGCCTCAAAGTCTGCGCCATGTCCAGGTAGTTGTTGTCGTTACCTTCAACACAGAAAAATGTTTTGTTCTGTAAATGTAAAATGTTTACGTAAAAGCCCCATAATGCACTGCTCCCTGATCCGTGTTCTGTTTCCTCGTCTCAAACAGAGCTGGAGTTGTGTTTTGTTTCATTGAGCTGGTTGATCTTTGTAGATGTTACAGACTAATAATAAAGTGTGACTCAAACATGTGAATGAAACAAAACACAACTCCAGGTCTGTGTTTGAGGAGGAGACATTAGAACATGGATTAAAGATCATGACAGTCAGGTTTGGGTAATATAGGAATTTTAAAGCAACACTGCAACATTTCCAGTGGTGGGAGGATATGATCGTGAGCTGTGCTGTGGGAAACACCTGGATATTTAGATGTTTCCACTCACCTGAGGAGATGGTGAGCTTGTCGCGCAGGTAGTCAAAGGTCTGCTTGGTGACCTGGTCGGCCGAGCGGTGTTTGGCTTTGCTCTGGTCCAGGAGTCCTCGGATCTTCTCAATTCTTTTTAAGAAGCCGTGATCGTACTTCTCCAACAAACCGTGGATCCTGCAGCCTGAGGGGCACTTGGGACCCTGCCAAAAAACACCAGCCAAAGAAAGAATTTGAGGTTCTCCAAAAATAGTAGACAGTCCTCAAGCTTGTCTTTCATTTTGTCGCTTTTGAACTTTTGGAAGAAGTTTTAAATGTGCTGATTTCAAATGAATTCTTTATTGAATCTGTAGAGCTTCAGTCGCCATTTTGAGATTTAAAAAAAAAAACCATTCATATTTACCATTTAATATAGTTTACCTTAGACTTGGTGGACATATTTCTGGACTTGAACCCTGGACAGGTTGGACGTGGATGTGTTTTATTGTTTTATGAAAGGTGACGTGTAACAGTGGGACAGTTTGTGGTCAGTCTGTGTCCAGTTTGTGGTCAGTCTGTGGTCAGTCTGTGGTCAGTCTGTGGTCAGTTTGTGGTCAGTCTGTGGTCAGTCTGTGGTCCGTCTGTGGTCAGTCTGTGGTCAGTCTGTGGTCAGTTTGTGGTCAGTTTGTGGTCAGTCTGTGGTCAGTCTGTGGTCAGTCTGTGGTCAGTCTGTGGTCAGTTTGTGGTCAGTCTGTGGTCACCCATTTGTGGTCAGTGCAGAAGGGTCATCTGTGGTCAGTCTGTGGTCAGTCTGTGGTCAGTCTGTGGTCAGTCTGTGGTCAGTCTGTGGTCAGTCTGTGGTCAGTCTGTGGTCAGTCTGTTCTTACCCATTCATCGTCAGTGCAGAAGGGCCATTCTTTTTGTGTGGCGCATTTTTCAGATCTGGTGTTTGGAACGACCGGCCGGGATCCTCTGGGATCGACCTCAAAAAGACGAACATACGATACAAATCAATCAACAAAATATATTATCTCTGACCTCCTCCTCTGCTCCTCAGACCTTCTCCTCTGCCTCTCTGACCTCCTCCTCTGCCTCTCAGACCTCCTCCTCTGCTCCTCAGACCTCCTCCTCTGCTCCTCTGACCTCCTCCTCTGCTCCTCAGACCTTCTCCTCTGCCTCTCTGACCTCCTCCTCTGCTCCTCAGACCTTCTCTTATGCCTCTCTGACTCTCTCCTCTGCTCCTCTGACCTCCTCCTCTGCTCCTCAGACCTCCTCCTCTGCCTCTTTGACCTCCTCCTCTGCTCGTCAGACCTTCTCTTCTGCTCCTCTGACCATCTCCTTTTCATCCTCTTCTCCTCTGACCCTCTGACCTTCTCCTCTGCTCGTCTGACCTCCTCCTCTGCTCGTCTGACCTTCTTCTCTGCCTCTCTGACCTTCTCCTCTGCCTCTCTGACCTCCTCCTCTGCTCCTCTGACCTCCTCCTTTTCATCCTCTTCTCCTCTTCTCCTCTGACCTTCTCGTCTGTCCATGTCTGAACCATCTCTACACACCTCTGATCTATGTATCATTAAACTGAATTTTTACAAGCTCAACATGAAACTTTTCAGCTTGTCTCTATTGACTTGTCTTTCAATGTTCCACACTATGGCATTAAATTAATCTATCCAGAGAAGTGCAAACAGGTCAGATCTGAGAAGAGGTGAAACCGCTCACAGTAAGAATCGAGATGTGTTTAATGCCAGACTGTGGAACATTCCAGGCAAAGCAACATGTCCTTTAAGCAGGTGTTATCAGAAAAGTTACGTAGTGTAGCTTAAATTCAAACACTTTCTCACCTGTACAGAAGCGACGGAAACTAACGCCAGCAGCAGAACCAGAGCCTTCATGACGGCGACTGTGAGTGTTTAGATCTGAGTCTGAACCGCGGCGTTTAAACCTCGAGTCTGAGGCATCGATCGCTGTGACGTTTGTTTACTCGGGTTGAAAGTACAAGCCGGACTCACTTTTACCGGCAGTGACCACAGAAAAGGCAAACAGCACAAGAACTACGAGAAAACATGTGGGACAGCAAACATCACGGCTCATCAGGACAAACGAGTCAGAGCATTAATCATAACGAGCAGACGGGACGCGGCGAGAAGGACCAACGAGCGAAACGATTAAAACCACTTAAGGAAACGTTATCTTCATTTGAGCCGATTTCACAAAACTCTAGAGACGTGAGAGCGAATGTTTCAGCGGCAAAGTCGGCCATTTTGTGACCACAGACTGTGTAAAGAGGCTAGAGCAGGTGTAGCGGCTAATCTGGATCTATTAGAGTATCATAGCAACCAAAGAGCCAATCAGGAGCGAGGCTGTTGAAATAAAGCCCTGTCAATCAAACCTGTTGCTAACGCTAGCAGGAGCGACCTGAAGGACCTGATGTGTCTGTTATTAATGTTCATATGTTGATTTACAGACAGACGTGAAATAAAAACCCCAGGATCATGTGGAGCTTGAAGAAGCAGGAAGTGTGCTCACGATCACTTCCTGTTTGGAACGCGGTGGTGGCTAACAGTTTAGCTCTGTCCATGTACATGAACAGTCTGCGGATGTGTGAGAATAGTCGTCGTTCTCGGTGTGATTCCACAGATGAACACTGCTGTTGTGTCCTTGGGCAAGACACTTAACCCCCTCTGCCCCGGTGTCTGTGTGAATGTGTGTGAGTGTGTGTGAGTGTGTGTGAATGTGTGTGTGTGGTGTGTGTGTGTGAGTGTGTGTGTGACTGTGTGAGTGTGTGTGAATGTGTGTGAGTGTGTGAGTGTGTGTGCTGTGTGTGTGAGTGTGTGTGCTGTGTGTGAGTGTGTGAGTGTGTGTGAGTGTGTGTGCTGTGTGTGAATGTGTGTGCTGTGTGTGCTGTGTGTGTGAATGTGTGTGAGTGTGAGTGTGTGTGAATGTGTGTGAGTGTGTGTGAATGTGTGTGCTGTGTGTGAATGTGTGTGAAGTGTGTGTGCAGTGTGTGTGAGTGTGTGTGAATGTGTGTGAGTGTGTGTGAATGTGTGTGAATGTGTGTGCTGTGTGTGTGTGTGTGAGTGTGTGTGAATGTGTGTGAGTGTGTGTGCTGTGTGTGAATGTGTGTGTGTGTGAGTGTGTGTGAATGTGTGTGAATGTGTGTGCTGTGTGTGAGTGTGTGTGAATGTGTGTGAATGTGTGTGAATATGTGTGAGTGTGTGTGCTGTGTGTGAATGTGTGTGTGTATTGTGAGTGTGTGTGAATGTGTGTGAATGTGTGTGTGCTGTGTGTGAATGTGTGTGAATGTGTGTGAATGTGTGTGAGTTGTGTGTGAGTGTGTGTGAAGAGTGTGTGAATGTGTGTGCTGTGTGTGAATGTGTGTGAATGTGTGTGAGTGTGTGTGAATGTGTGTGAAAGTGTGTGAATGTGTGTGCTGCAGGTGAATGTGTGTGCTGTGTGTGTGAATGTGTGTGCTGTGTGTGTGAATGTGTGTGCTGTGTGTGTGTGTGTGTGTGTGTGCAAATGTGTGAGTGTGTGTGAATGTGTGTGCTGTGTGTGAGTGTGTGTGAATGTGTGTGCTGTGTGTGTGAATGTGTGTGCTGTGTGTGTGTGAATGTGTGTGCTGTGTGTGAGTGTGTGTGAATGTGTGTGCTGTGTATGTGAATGTGTGTGCGCTTTGAGCCTTGAACGTGGAAAAGTGCTGCATAAAAACGATTATTTACAAATTTATTCACAAAAAAAGACGTTGCACAATCTGAGAAAGTTTTAATCATGTTGTGTTTATTTATTTGCTCTTAAATCTAAATCTCATATTATTATTATTATTATCATTATTATTAATATTATCGTTGACATTTTTTCTATTTCTCTATTAAATTTTAAAGAGTGTCAGATCTCTCGTCGTCGTGGTGACAGATTAATAATGGTCCTGATGGTTCTCGATTTCTTTAGAACAAACGAAGGGACGTGTCTCGGTGCAGCAGGAGGCGCCCCAGAGCATATGGTCTGAAAACACCAGAAATATACAGTTAAATACACAAATATAATGAACAAATACACAACCAGCAGGAGGCGCCCCAGAGCATGTGGTCTGAAAACACCAGAAATATACAGTTAAATACACAAATATAATGAACAAATACACAACCAGCAGGAGGCGCCCCAGAGCATGTGGTCTGAAAACACCAGAAATATACAGTTAAATACACAAATATAATGAACAAATACACAACCAGCAGGAGGCGCCCCAGAGCATGTGGTCTGAAAACACCAGAAATATAGGGTTAAATACACAAATATAATGAACAAATACACAACCAGCAGGAGGCGCCCCAGAGCATGTGGTCTGAAAACACCAGAGATACACAGTTAAATACACAAATATAATGAACAACCAGCAGGAGGCGCCCCAGAGCATGTGGTCTGAAAACACCAGAGATACACAGTTAAATACACAAATATAATGAACAAATACAGAAGCAATCGGACGTTTGGACACGCCCATTTACTGTGTTTTAGAGACTTTCTGAAGTACTTGTGTATGGGAGTTACTTGTACATCTGAAGTACTTGTGTATGAGGTTTACTTGTACATCTGAAGTACTTTGTGTATGGGAGTTACTTGTACATCTGAAGTACTTGTGTATGAGGGTTACTTGTACATCTGAAGTACTTGTGTATGGGAGTTACTTGTACATCTGTAGTACTTGTGTATGGGAGTTACTTGTACATCTGAAGTACTTGTGTATGGGAGTTACTGTACATCTGAAGTACTTGTGTATGAGGGTTACTTGTACATCTGAAGTACTTGTGTATGGGAGTTACTTGTACATCTGAAGTACTTGTGTATGAGGGTTACTTGTACATCTGAAGTACTTGTGTATGGGAGTTACTTGTACATCTGAAGTACTTGTGTATGGGAGTTACTTGTACATCTGTAGTACTTGTGTATGGGAGTTACTTGTACATCTGAAGTACTTGTGTATGGGAGTTACTTGTATATCTGAAGTACTTGTGTATGAGGGTTACTTGTACATCTGAAGTACTGTGTATGGAGTTACTTGTACATCTGAAGTACTTGTGTATGGGAGTTACTTGTACACCTGAAGTACTTGTGTATGAGGTTTACTTGTACATCTGAAGTACTTGTGTATGGGAGTTACTTGTACATCTGAAGTACTTGTGTATGGGAGTTACTTGTACATCTGAAGTACTTGTGTATGGGAGTTACTTGTGTACATCTGAAGTACTTGTGTATGGGAGTTACTTGTACATCTGAAGTACTTGTGTATGGGAGTTACTTGTACATCTGAAGTACTTGTGTATGGGAGTTACTTGTACATCTGAAGTACTTGTGTATGGGAGTTACTTGTACATCTGAAGTACTTGTGTATGGGGTTACTTGTACATCTGAAGTACTTGTGTATGGGAGTTACTTGTACATCTGAAGTACTTGTGTATGGGAGTTACTTGTACATCTGAAGTACTTGTGTATGGGGGTTACTTGTACAAGTCTGATGAGGGTTACTTGTACATCTGAAGTATGGTAGGGAGTACTTGTACATCTGAAGTACTTGTGTGTATGGGAGTTACTTGTACATCTGAAGTACTTGTGTATGGGAGTTACTTGTACATCTGAAGTACTTGTGTATGGGGGTTACTTGTACATCTGAAGTACTTGTTGTGTATGGGAGTTACTTGTACATCTGAAGTACTTGTGTATGGGAGTTACTTGTACATCTGAAGTACTTGTGTATGGGAGTTACTTGTACATCTGAAGTACTTGTGTATGGGAGTTACTTGTACATCTGAAGTACTTGTGTATGGGAGTTACTTGTACATCTGAAGTACTTGTGTATGGGAGTTACTTGTACATCTGAAGTACTTGTGTATGGGAGTTACTTGTACATCTGAAGTACTTGTGTATGGGAGTTACTTGTACATCTGAAGTACTTGTGTATGGGAGTTACTTGTACATCTGAAGTACTTGTGTATGGGAGTTACTTGTACATCTGAAGTACTTGTGTATGGGAGTTACTTGTACATCTGAAGTACTTGTGTATGAGGGTTACTTGTACATCTGAAGTACTTGTGTATGAGGGGGTTACTTGTACATCTGAAGTACTTGTGTATGGGAGTTACTTGTACATCTGAAGTACTTGTGTATGGGAGTTACTTGTACATCTGAAGTACTTGTGTATGGGAGTTACTTGTACATCTGAAGTACTTGTGTATGGGAGTTACTTGTACATCTGAAGTACTTGTGTATGGGAGTTACTTGTACATCTGAAGTACTACTGTGTATGGGAGTTACTTGTACATCTGAAGTACTTGTGTATGAGGGTTACTTGTACATCTGAAGTACTTGTGTATGAGGGTTACTTGTACATCTGAAGTACTTGTGTATGGGAGTTACTGTGTACATCTGAAGTACTTGTGTATGAGGGTTACTTGTACATCTGAAGTACTTGTGTATGAGGGTTACTTGTACATCTGAAGTACTTGTGTATGGGAGTTACTTGTACATCTGAAGTACTTGTGTATGGGAGTTACTTGTACATCTGAAGTACTTGTGTATGGGAGTTACTTGTACATCTGAAGTACTTGTGTATGGGAGTTACTTGTACATCTGAAGTACTTGTGTATGGTAGTTACTTGTACATCTGAAGTACTTGTGTATGGGAGTTACTTGTACATCTGAAGTACTTGTGTATGAGGGTTACTTGTACATCTGAAGTACTTGTGTATGAGGGTTACTTGTACATCTGAAGTACTTGTGTATGGGAGTTACTTGTACATCTGAAGTACTTGTGTATGGGAGTTACTTGTACATCTGAAGTACTTGTGTATGGGAGTTACTTGTACATCTGAAGTACTTGTGTATGGGAGTTACTTGTACATCTGAAGTACTTGTGTATGGGAGTTACTTGTACATCTGAAGTACTTGTGTATGGGAGTTACTTGTACATCTGAAGTACTTGTGTATGAGGGTTACTTGTACATCTGAAGTACTTGTGTATGAGGGTTACTTGTACATCTGAAGTACTTGTGTATGGGAGTTACTTGTACATCTGAAGTACTTGTGTATGAGGGTTACTTGTACATCTGAAGTACTTGTGTATGAGGGTTACTTGTACATCTGAAGTACTTGTGTATGGGAGTTACTTGTACATCTGAAGTACTTGTGTATGGGAGTTACTTGTACATCTGAAGTACTTGTGTATGGGAGTTACTTGTACATCTGAAGTACTTGTGTATGGGAGTTACTTGTACATCTGAAGTACTTGTGTATGGGAGTTACTTGTACATCTGAAGTACTTGTGTATGGGAGTTACTTGTACATCTGAAGTACTTGTGTATGAGGGTTACTTGTACATCTGAAGTACTTGTGTATGAGGGTTACTTGTACATCTGAAGTACTTGTGTATGGGAGTTACTTGTACATCTGAAGTACTTGTGTATGGGAGTTACTTGTACATCTGAAGTACTTGTGTATGGGAGTTACTTGTACATCTGAAGTACTTGTGTATGGGTTACTTGTACATCTGAAGTACTTGTGTATGGGAGTTACTTGTACATCTGAAGTACTTGTGTATGGGAGTTACTTGTACATCTGAAGTACTTGTGTATGAGGGTTACTTGTACATCTGAAGTACTGTGTATGAGGGTTACTTGTACATCTGAAGTACTTGTGTATGGGAGTTACTTGTACATCTGAAGTACTTGTGTATGAGGGTTACTTGTACATCTGAAGTACTTGTGTATGAGGGTTACTTGTACATCTGAAGTACTTGTGTATGGGAGTTACTTGTACATCTGAAGTACTTGTGTATGGGAGTTACTTGTATTACATCCGTAGTTGATGGTGAGGCAGCTGTCCTCTCTGGTTTTGGCCTTTTCACTGGACCAGTCGTGAAAGTCGAACCTCGAACCGTCAGACCACATCCAGAAACAGGGCTGAAAAAGACACAGACTGAACCAGGACTGAACCAGGACTAAACCAGGACTGAACCAGGACTGAACCAGGACTGAACCAGGACTAAAACAGGACTAAAACAGGACTGAACCGGGACTGAACCAGGACTGAACCAGGACTAAACCAGGACTGAACCAAGACTGAACCAGGACTGAACCAGGACTGAACCGGGACTAAACCAAACCAGGACTGAACCAGGACTGAACCGGGACTGAACCGGGACTGAACCGGGACTGAAACCGGGACTGAACCAGGACTGAACCAGGACTAAACCAACGACTGAACCAGGACTAAAACAGGACTAACTAAAACCAGGACTGAAACCAGGACTAAACCAGGACTAAACCAGGACTAAACCAGGTCTAAACCAGGTCTAAACCAGGACTAAACCAGGACTAAAACAGGACTGAACCATGACTGAACCAGGACTGAACCAGGACTAAACCAGGACTGAACCAGGACTAAACCAGGACTGAACCAGGACTAAACCAGGACTAAACCAGGTCTAAACCAGGTCTAAACCAGGACTAAACCAGGACTAAAACAGGACTGAACCATGACTGAACCAGGTCTAAACCAGGACTAAACCAGGACTAAAACAGGACTAAAACAGGACTAAAACAGGACTAAACCGGGACTAAAACAAGACTGAACCAGGACTAAACCAGGACTAAACCAGGACTAAAACAGGACTGAACCATGACTGAACCAGGTCTAAACCAGGACTAAACCAGGTCTAAACCAGGACTAAACCAGGTCTTAACCAGGACTAAAACATGACTAAAACAGGACTAAACCGGGACTAAAACAAGACTGAACCAGGACTAAAACAGGACTAAAACAGGTCTAAACCGGGATTAAACCAGGACTAAACCAGGACTAAATCCTAAACCAGGTCTAAACCGGGATTAAACCAGGACTGTACCGCGACGGCGTTGGTGCCTCCAACCCAGCTTTCGGGGAAGTCGTGTGTGTTTCCTTTGGTCAGAATCTGCAGGAAGTAGTTCATTTTGGGGCCGTGAATTGAAGCCAGATGCCCTCCCTCAAACTGACAGTAACTCTGCAAAACACGACACAGGACAGTTTGTGCAGGAGCAGTAGAAGTAGTAGTAGTAGTAGTAGTAGTATTAGTAGTCGTGGTGTTTGTGGTAGTGAAGCAGTAGTAGTAGTAGTGATAGTAGTAGCAGATGAGTACGCGGCTGTAGTACTAAAGTACACGCAGTACTGACCTCGGCCTCCATCCAGTTCTTGGGGGAGTCGATGTACATGTAGCAGTGGTCCTCAAACTCGGTCCAGTGTTCAGGGCAGCACGACTTCTTCTTCTCTGCAACAAACAGCACTCACAGATTTATGCCAGATGCCCTTCCTGCTGCACCAGCCTCATTACAGAGACGAGGGGCCCCACAGGGCTGTGTACTGGCCCCTCCGCTCTTCTCCCTCTACACACATTAGTATTAGTCTGTCTACGTCTCCAAAGCTCCTCTGAACTCACCCATATGCCCGTCCTCATGCCCGTCCTCATGCCCGTCCTCATGCCCGTCCTCATGCCCGTCCTCATGCCCGTCCTCGTGGTCCTCGTGGGCCTCGTGGGCCTCGCAGTCGGGCAGGTCGTCCCCGGGGAGGCTCTTGGTCCCTGGGATCTCTCCTCCGGTGACGGGGTTAACGCACCAGCAGACCCCCAGAGACTCCCAGCACTGCCGCCGTTCGAAGTTCCCGTCTTTGTCGCACTGCGGGAGGTACTGGCTCGGGTTCGGGCTCGTGATGTTGTCCACGATCCAGCGACAGGCTCCTCCCATAACGTGCCCCACCTCCTTTGGGGCGGAGTCGACGTGGACAAGGAGGGCGGCGAGGAAGAGCACGTGTGGTCTCATGGTGCAGGACAGATCTGAGAGGGGGGGGGGTGCAGAGTTCTGTGTGAGACGTCTGTACCTGCCCGAGGTGGCTCAGTGTGGCTCAGTGTGGCTCAGTGTGGCTCAGTCTGGCTCATCTGTCTACTCTAAGATCTATGTTTTTTGTTCTTGTTTTAAATCAGGAGTGTCCAAACTTTTCTCATTAAGGGCCACAAATAAAAACACAGACAAAGCTGAGGTCGACTGAGGGTCACAGACTCGTCACTAACACAGTGAATCCTTCAAATCTGTGAGTTTATTACAAGTTAAACTGAACCACTCGACCTTTATTCCTGCTACATCCTCAGTGCGACACATTTAGTATCTGAGATGAGTTTGTTAAAGTAGATTTTTAGAAATATACAGTAAAAAGTTCTGTTTAAGGTAATATGGGCCAATTCACCTGGAAACTTGAGGGCCAAGAAAAGTTGGTTTGAGGGCCGCATTTGGCCCCCGAGCCACAGTTTGGGCATGTTTTAAATAAATAAATAAAAATCCCTCATGTTTTTCTAAATGTGACTTGGTTAAATGGCAGTTTGTGGCTGTGGTAGTTGTAGTAGTAGTTTTAAAGTTCTTTTCATAAAATAAAGGTGTTCAGTTCTTGTTCTGTGGTTCTGGTCCTTGTTTACAGGCTGGTTGCTATAGTAACACGAGGGTTTTTCATTCATAAAAGTTCAAATCTTAGTTTTGAGTTGACTCTTTTTTAATCACTCGTTCAAACCTTTGGACAGACCTCGTTTGTGCTTCTTTTCATCTTAAATAGTGATTATGTTCGACAGTTGATGGTGGAGGTCGTTTTAGGAGCAGGGGCGGAGCTGTGGGGGGTTTGAGGGGCACAGGCCTCTCCTAGAATGACCCGCCCACCTCCACCTGAGGGTTATGAGTCACTGCAGGAGAAAACTACACTTAAACGGTTAAAAAAACAGAGAAACAAACATGTCGGGAGGAGTGGGGCGAACGGTCTGCTGTGAAAAGTCTCTAAATTTACTTTTTAAGTGAGGCCCCCTTCAAAAATATGTAACACCGCCCCCTGCAGGAAAACATGAATATTTATGTATCTGCTTAGGAGTCGGTCGGGTTAGGAGTTGGTCGGGTTAGGAGTCGGTCGGGTTAGGAGTCGGTCGGGTTAAGAGTCGGTCGGGTTAGGAGTCGGTCGGGTTAGGAGCCGGTCGGGTTAGGAGCCGGTCGGGTTAGGAGTCGGTCGGGTTAGGAGTCGGTCGGGTTAGGAGCCGGTCGGGTTAGGAGTCGGTCGGTCGGGTAGGAGCTGGTCGGGGTTAGGAGTCGGTCGGGTTAGGAGCTGGTTCGGGTTAGGAGTCGGTCGGGTTAGGAGCTGGTCGGGTTAGGAGTCGGTCGGGTTAGGAGCTGGTCGGGTTAAGAGTCGGTCGGGTTAGGAGCTGGTCGGGTTAGGAGCTGGTCGGGTTAGGAGTCGGTCGGGTTAGGAGCTGGTCGGGTTAGGAGTCGGTCGGGTTAGGAGCTGGTCGGGTTAAGAGTCGGTCGGGTTAGGAGCTGGTCGGGTTAGGAGTCGGTCGGGTTAGGAGCCGGTCGGGTTAGGAGTCGGTCGGGTTAGGAGCCGGTCGGGTTAGGAGCTGGTCGGTTAGGAGCTGGTCGGGTTAGGAGCTGGTCGGGTTAGGAGTCGGTCGGGTTAGGAGCTGGTCGGGTTAGGAGCTGGTCGGGTTAGGAGTCGGTCGGGTTAGGAGCTGGTCGGGTTAGGAGCTGGTCGGGTTAAGAGTCGGTCGGGTTAGGAGCTGGTCGGGTTAAGAGTCGGTTGGGTTAGGAGCTGGTCGGTTAGGAGTCGGTCGGGTTAGGAGCCGGTCGGGTTAGGGTTTAGGAGTCGGTCGGGTTAGGAGCTGGTCGGGTTAGGAGTCGGTCGGGTTAGGAGCTGGTCGGGTTAGGAGTCGGTCGGGTTAGGAGCTGGTGGGTTAGGAGTCGGTCGGGGTTAGGAGCTGGTCGGGTTAAGAGTCGGTCGGGTTAGGAGCTGGTCGGGTTAGGAGCTGGTCGGGTAGGAGTCGGTCGGGTTAGGAGCTGGTCGGGTTAGGAGTCGGTCGGGTTAGGAGCTGGTCGGGTTAAGAGTCGGTCGGGTTAGGAGCTGGTCGGGTTAGGAGTCGGTCGGGTTAGGAGCCGGTCGGGTTAGGAGTCGGTCGGGTTAGGAGCCGGTCGGGTTAGGAGCTGGTCGGGTTAGGAGTCGGTCGGGTTAGGAGCTGGTCGGGTTAGGAGCTGGTCGGGTTAGGAGTCGGTCGGGTTAGGAGCTGGTCGGGTTAGGAGCTGGTCGGGTTAGGAGTCGGTCGGGTTAGGAGCTGGTCGGGTTAAGAGTCGGTCGGGTTAGGAGCTGGTCGGGTTAGGAGTCGGTCGGGTTAGGAGCCGGTCGGGGTAAGTTTTACAGTTTTACAAAAGAAAGTTACACAAACTTTCAAAAAAAAGTTTCATTCAAGTCAAGTTTTTGAAATAAAAACATGAAGAATAAATGGAAACGTCCTAAACGTCAAACGAGACAAAAACATCTGAACATAAACGAGTGTCACTCACCTGTGAGCGCCTCCCTGTGTCTGGAGATGGACCTGCAGGTGTCCGGCTCATCGGCCTTATATCCTCTCTCCTCCTCCTCTCCTCCTCCTCCTCCTCCTCCTCCTCCTCTTCCCGGCCCACACTTATGCTGTTTTTTGTGAGCACTTTATAAAGAACAAGAGTTTTATTTTGTGCTGGATTCACAACAAAAGTCTTGAAAATGTCGTATTTTATCTTGAATCTGAAACTCGAGGCCGGTTCACACGAGGAGAAACAACAACTGACCTTTGATTTTTGTTATATTTATGTAAAATGATCTAATCTCATCTTTTATTAAAATGATATGAACCTTCTCAGTCAAAACAACAGTTTGGGTGAAACCTGGAACCTTCTGGTTGGAGGGCACAGACCTCACACACTGCTGCACTATTTCAGTCACATTATATTTAAAGCCACAGTGTGTAACTTTCTGGAGATGGGACGTCACCTGCATGAAAACAGAAAGTTAAAACCATACTACGGAACATTCTCCACAGAGACAGATGAGTTTAATGCCACACTGTGGAATATTAAAGCCAAAGAAGCAACATCTCTATGGAAACAAACAGAAGTCCAAATAAGAGTCAGGTTTGTGGAGAGGCGAGCTCACTCACAGTATAGAGTTTATATCAGGAGTGTCCAAGCTACGGCCCATGGACCAAATGTGGCCCTCAGACCAGTTTTTATCGGCCCTCAGTCCTTCAGTTGAACTGGCCCAGTTGATCATGACCAGGACTTTTTAAGACAAATGTGAGTAATTCTACCAATAAAACCTAAATAACATCACACTGCAGTGTCCCACAGACAAAATAATATTTTAAGCCTTATTTAAAATGTGAGTCAAAACTGTGTTAATGCACCGTCTGAATAATCCCCTGAGCTGACACTGACCTGTGGGCCTCTGTGTCCAACATGTGACAGACATGGCCCTTGGTGAAAAGAGTTTGGGCTCCTCTGGTTTATATAAATGGACGTAGCTAACCTGCTAGCCACCGCCGCGCTTCAAACAGGAAGTGATCCATAGAGTTCTTTTTTTTTGTTTATTTTATACATTTTCTTTCTTTTCTTTTTTTTATATTAATTAATTTATTTTTTATTAATTTATTTATTTTTATTTATTTTTTGTAATTTTGAGTTTGTGGGATTTTTTTTTAGTTATTTTGAGTTTTTTTGTTTTTTTAAACTGTCTCTCTCTCTGTCCTGCTGCTGTCAGACTCATGTTGGTCTTAAATGTTCGTATTAACCCTCTACATGATCCTGAGGTTTTTATTTCACGTCTGTGTCTGTAAATCAACATATGAACATTAATAACAGACACATCAGGTCCTTCTGTCCCCGACGTCGTTCCGTTAGCGTTAGCAACAGGTTTGATTGACAGCGTTGCTAAGCAGGAAGGGGCGTGACCTTCAGCAGCCTCGCTCCTGATTGGCTCTTTAGTTGCTATGATACTTGTGGTCGTAATTCACAATAAAGACACATATTTTTGTACATTTTCACAGCAGTAAACACAAACAGAATGAAAAAAAAGCTTTTATTTAAGATTTTGTTTGTGTAAAATGTTAAATTGTGTTTGGATGTTTTTATTCGGCCAATGACGTGTCACTTCCAGTTGTGTAACGTTGTTCTAAAGCCCGATCGTGTTTTATTCTCTGTAAAGACTTTTCTTTCAGACACTACTACAAACACAAATAGTACTAATAATCCTCTGTGTACTCGTGTTACTTTGCCCCTGGCTCTGGTCCTTTTTGTTCAGGTTAAGGTCAAAAATCCGCCCGGTAACAAGGGAAAAAATATGATCTCCTATTTGGCCTTATCAATAACCAGATTCAGAGACGATTTGAATTCTCGTGTTACTAATTCTTTGTTTTTGTGGACGGGGCGATGTCCGTCCCCAGGAGAGGGGCGTTCCCCCGTCCCGCCTCACGACGCCAAACGCCAGATTTAAACTAGATAAACACAGGATGACTCTGCGTTTTGTAAAGTTGACTGTGCAAAATCATAAACATAAACGGCTCATTTAAAGCTGCACTGTGTAACTTTCCTGCTGGAGCGGGGGAGGGTGCGCCACCTGCTGGTCTCCATGGAGATAGATCCACAGTTTGGCTTTTTTGACGTAGAAACGAGCAGCTTAAAGGGACGTGGGTGGTACTTTAATACTTTGACTTTAGTAGATTTTTTCATGTGATACTTTTACTTTTATTAGAGAATTTTTTACTCTGGTATTTGTACTTTTACTTAAGTAACAGCATTAAGTACTTCTTCCACCGTCGCTCAAACAAATCTAACTTTTACTGAGAACTTTTTTAATGCAGATTGTTTCTTAATCTCAAAAACCCTGGACATGACGATGGTGTCCTGGACGATTATCCAATCAGAACGCAGAACGAGCGTCACATGACTCTCAGGTGGGTTGCCAGGTTCAAAGCTGAAATTCATTTGTTTTAAACCTAAAATATGTCTCTCTGATCTGATGAGTCACAGTCTGAACTCCAGCATCTGCAGCCAATCAGGACTGAGACCTGTCCAAGAAAGAGACACACCTGTATGTGTCTCTGCAGGTTCTGGACACACCTGTATTTGTCTCTGCAGGTTGTGGACACACCTGTATGTGTCTCTGCAGGTCCTGGACACACCTGTATGTGTCTCTGCAGGTTGTGGACACACCTGTATGTGTCTCTGCAGGTCCTGGACACACCTGTATTTGTCTCTGCAGGTTGTGGACACACCTGTATGTGTCTCTGTAGGACTCTGGACACACCTGTATGTGTCTCTGCAGGTCCTGGACACACCTGTATGTGTCTCTGCAGGTCGTGGACACACCTGTATGTGTCTCTGCAGGTCGTGGACACACCTGTATGTGTCTCTGCAGGTCGTGGACACACCTGTATGTGTCTCTGCAGGTTGTGGACACACCTGTATGTGTCTCTGCAGGTTGTGGACACACCTGTATGTGTCTCTGCAGGTTGTGGACACACCTGTATGTGTCTCTGCAGGTCGTGGACACACCTGTATGTGTCTCTGCAGGTTGTGGACACACCTGTATGTGTCTCTGTATGTCAGGCCCCCTGTTATATAACTTAATGGGCTGAAGGTTCTATTCTGGGCCCTTCAGACCCTGGGGCCCATGACCACACTCCTCTTTGTCTCCCCCTGCTGGCAGCTCAGGTTCAGTGATCAGTGATTGTTTTAATCACATGTTTTTCTCACATCTGCTAATGTTCATTTCCTGTTTCTCACATTTGCTGCTGTAGTTTCACTTCCTGGTTTCTTGCATTATTTTCTGCGTCAAACGTCCGATATAAGTCCCGCCCCCAGAGGAGAGAGAGCCAATAGGAGAGGGGCAGGTTGTTTCTCATTGGTTTGGTTGTGGTTTGTGGGCGGGGCTTGAGGTGAGCAGAGTAAACAGGAAGTGTAGAGGGGAAGTCCCGACGCTCTGGTCCAATGAGCTTCTACTTTCACTAAGAGTTTATATTTATTTAGATTTTACAAACTCAACACAAAAGTCTAATAAATAAATATTCATTATAGAAAAATTTTTTTGTTTAACCTGGTCTAGTCTTTGTTGGTCTAGTCCTGGTTCAGTCCTGGTCTAGTCCTGGTTTAGTTCTGGTTGAGTTTAATTTCATACTGAGTCATATTTCAGTTTATTCTTGCTCTTCCTCTTTTTCACTTCCTCAGATTCTCCATCACAGACGAACTTCAGCTGTGAACGACTCAGACGGTAAAATATTATTATTATATTACAAAACCAGGACTAAACCAGACCTGAACCAGGACTAAACCAGGACTAAACCAGGTCTAAACCAGGACTAAACCAGGATTAAACCTGGACTAAACCAGAACTGAACCAGGACTAAACCAGGACTAAACCAGGACTAAACCAGGTCTAAACCAGGACTAAAACCAGGACTGAACCAGGACTAAACCAGAACTGAACCAGGACTAAACCAGAACTGAACCAGGACTAAACCAGGACTAAACCTGGACTAAACCAGGACTGAACCAGGGACTAAACCAGAACTGAACCCAGGACTAAACCAGGACTAAACCAGGACTAAACCAGGACTGAACCAGGACTAAACCAGAACTGAACCAGGACTAAACCAGGACTAAACCTGGACTAAACCAGGACTGAACCAGGACTAAACCAGAACTGAACCAGGACTAAACCAGGACTAAACCAGGACTAAACCAGGACTGAACCAGGACTGAACCAGGACTAAACCAGGACTAAACCAGGACTGAACCAGGACTAAACCAGAACTGAACCAGGACTAAACCAGGACTAAACCTGGACTAAACCAGGACTGAACCAGGACTAAACCAGAAACTGAACCAGGACTAAACCAGGACTAAACCAGGACTAAACCAGGACTGAACCAGGACTGAACCAGGACTAAACCAGGACTAAACCAGGACTGAACCAGGACTAAACCAGAACTGAACCAGGACTAAACCAGGACTAAACCTGGACTAAACCAGGACTAAACCAGACCTGAACCAGGACTAAACCAGGACTAAAACCTGGACTAAACCAGGACTGAACCAGGACTGAACCCAGGACTGAACCAGGACTAAACCAGGTCTAAACCAGGACTTAACCAAGACTTAACCAAGACTGAACTAGGACTAAACCAGGACTGAACCAAGACTGAACCAAGACTGAACCAGACTGAACCAGGACTGAACCAGGACTAAACCAGGACTAAACCTGGACTAAACCAGGACTAAACCAGGACTGAACCAGGACTGAACCAGGACTAAACCTGGACTAAACCAGGACTAAACCAAGACTGAACCAGGACTAAACCTGGACTAAACCAGGACTAAACCAAGACTGAACCAGGACTAAACCAGGACTAAACCAGGACTAAACCAAGACTGAACCAGGACTAAACCAGGATTGAACCGGGTCTAAACCGGTGTCTAAACCGGGTCTAAACCAGGACTAAAAAAAAACGGGTGTAAACCGGGTGTAAACCTGGTCTAAACTGGGACTAAACCGGGTCTAAAAAAACGGGTCTAAACCGGGACTAAACCGGGTCTAAACCGGACTAAAAAACCGGGTGTAAACCGGGACTAAACCGGGTCTAAACCGGGTCTAAACCGGGACTAAACCGGGACTAAACCGGGACTAAAACCGGGTCTAAACCGGGTCTAAACCGGGACTAAACCAGGACTAAACCAGGTCTAAACCAGGACTAAACCAGGATTAAACCTGGACTGAACCAGGACTAAACCAGAACTGAACCAGGACTAAACCAGGACTAAACCTGGACTAAAGCAGGACTGAACCAGGGACTAAACCAGAACTGAACCAGGACTAAACCAGAACTGAACCAGGACTAAACCAGGACTAAACCTGGACTAAACCAGGACTGAACCAGGACTAAACCAGAACTGAACCCTAGACTAAACCAGGACTAAACCAGGACTAAACCAGGACTGAACCAGGACTGAACCAGGACTAAACCAGAACTGAACCAGGACTAAACCAGGACTAAACCTGGACTAAACCAGGACTGAACCAGGACTAAACCAGAACTGAACCAGGACTAAACCAGGACTAAACCAGGACTAAAACAGGACTGAACCAGGACTAAACCAGGACTGAACCAGACTAAACCAGAACTGAACCAGGACTAAACCAGGACTAAACCTGGACTAAACCAGGACTGAACCAGGACTAAACCAGAACTGAACCAGGACTAAACCAGGACTAAACCAGGACTAAACCAGGACTGAACCAGGACTGAACCAGGACTAAACCAGGACTAAACCAGGACTGAACCAGGACTAAACCAGAACTGAACCAGGACTAAACCAGGACTAAACCTGGACTAAACCAGGACTAAACCAGACCTGAACCAGGACTAAACCAGGACTAAACCTGGACTAAACCAGGACTGAACCAGGACTGAACCAGGACTGAACCAGGACTAAACCAGGTCTAAACCAGGACTTAACCAAGACTTAACCAAGACTGAACTAGGACTAAACCAGGACTGAACCAAGACTGAACCAAGACTGAACCAGGACTGAACCAGGACTGAACCAGGACTAAACCAGGACTAAACCTGGACTAAACCAGGACTAAACCAGGACTGAACCAGGACTGAACCAGGACTAAACCTGGACTAAACCAGGACTAAACCAAGACTGAACCAGGACTAAACCTGGACTAAACCAGGACTAAACCAAGACTGAACCAGGACTAAACCAGGACTAAACCAGGACTAAACCAAGACTGAACCAGGACTAAACCAGGATTGAACCGGGTCTAAACCGGGTCTAAACCGGGTCTAAACCGGGTCTAAACCAGGACTAAACCGGGTGTAAACCGGGTGTAAACCTGGTCTAAACTGGGACTAAACCGGGTCTAAACCGGGTCTAAACCGGGACTAAACCGGGTCTAAACCGGGACTAAACCGGGTGTAAACCGGGACTAAACCGGGTCTAAACCGGGTCTAAAGCGGGACTAAACCGGGACTAAACCGGGACTAAACCGGGTCTAAACCGGGTCTAAACCGGGACTAAACCAGGACTAGACCGGGTCTAAACCGGGTCTAAACCGGGTCTAAACCGGGTCTAAACCGGGTCTAAACCGGGTCTAAACCGGGTCTAAACCGGGTCTTTCCTGTCTCAGATGTCCTCGTCTTGTCTCTCGTGTCTCGTTCTGGTCGTGGCTTCGTCTTTGGCTCAGATTCTGCCCCGGGACAGTTCTCCGGGGTCGTGCCGGTGCAGTGTGACTCTGGACTGTCGCTGCTCTCGCTCTGGACTCGGCTCCGTCCCCTCGGTCCCGGTCCAGACCCGGACCCTGGACCTGGACTATAACCAGATCAGCGAGATCCAAAGACAAGACCTGGGACTTTTGTGGGAACTTCGAGTCCTGACGATTCACGGTGAGAACATCACAGAACAAACCTCGACACGGAGGAGGATCGGGACTGTACTGAAGTACTTTTACACTGTGTACTTTTACTTTTGAGTACATTTGACAGCAGCATCTGTACTTTTATGAACCGGAAAAGTAAAAGTATTTGTATTTTTAACACGTTCAGAATTTGAACAAAATAAAAATATACAAATACAACAGAAAAAAAAACTAAATTTAGCTCAAATCTTTATCAAAATCACCACATTTGAAGTTTTAAAGACTTAAAATCTGTGAGAAATACTTTCACTTTTTACTCTTAAAGTACATTTTTAAACAGGTACTTAAATACTTTTACTGAAGTCGATCTTTTCATGTGATACTTTTACTTTTACGTGAGTATCAGTCTGGAGTTCTTCTTCCAGCTCTGTCTCTCGTGAAGAACAAACCTCTGATGTAATAAACATTATAACGATGTTAAAATTCACACGTTTCCTCCAAAATCCAAATGTGAATCTCGAGTTTCACTGAGATCGACTTTAGACAAAAGAACAAAACCCAAACTCCCCCGAGACGAAGTGAAGACGTTTAACACACCTCTGTCTGTTTTTCACATTTATGTAGAAAAACTCAGGAAACTCAGGTCAGATTTAAATCAACTTCAGACGGAAATTCAAATATCGACCAATAAAAAAAAAAAAAAATAATAATAAAAAAAAGAACCCTCATGTAGAGCAGGGGCGTCAAACTCAAATTCACAGAGGCCAAAATTAAACTAAATATTTATTGGAACATTTTAACAACATCTGCCTGTTTTTCAGAAGGTCTGGATTAAATTTGAGCAGATGTTAATAAGTGTCAGTAGACGGGGCCAGGACCAACACATTTACAAAGCATTCTGGGATTCATAGTATTAGAGGAGCATGCAGCAGGTGGGCAGCTCTAATACAGATTTAATATCATCTCGCGGGCCAAATCTGAGTTTGACATGTCTGATGTAGAGGGTTAATACGAACATTTAAGACCAACATGAGTCTGAAGCAGCAGAGACAGAGAGAGACACAGTTTTTACACAGAAAGTGAACTGGAGCCAGAGTCGATGGAGCAGGAAGTGCCACATGATCACTTCCTGTTTGAAATGCAGCACTAGCAGGTTAGCTCTGTGCATTTATGTCTATGGTTTTAAAAGACGTCACAACATTCTCCTGGTCACTTAATTAAAAGTCCAGTGTGACCAATAGAACTGTCTCATCCCTTTGCACATCCCTTTAAATGCGACATCCCTTTAAATCGTCTCTGACTTTCTGACCTGTGCCTCCAGCGAACAGACTGACCCGGATCGACCCGCGGGCCTTCTCTGGTCTCTGGAATCTGAGAGAACTGGACCTGTCCCAGAACCAGCTCACAGCTCTGAACCACCACTGGTTCAACAGGCTGGGGGCGCTAGAGATCCTCAAACTGCACAGCAACCCATACAAGTGAGGCCTGCTTCAGACCTGGTTTAGACCTGGTTTAGTCCTGGTTTAGTTCTGGTTTAGTCTTGGTTCAGTCCTGGTTTAGTCTTGGTTTAGTCCTGGTTTAGACCTGGTTTAGACCTGGTTTAGTCCTGGTTTAGTCCTGGTTTAGACCTGGTTTAGTCCTGGTTTAGTCCTGGTTTAGACCTGGTTTAGTCCTGGGTTAGACCTGGTTTAGTCTTGGTTCAGTCCTGGTTCAGTCCTGGTTTAGTCCTGGTTTAGTCCTGGTTTAGTCCTGGTTTAGTCCTGGTTTAGTTCTGGTTTAGTCTTGGTTTAGTCCTGGTTTAGACCTGGTTTAGTCCTGGTTTAGTCCTGGTTTAGACCTGGTTTAGTCCTGGTTTAGTCCTGGTTTAGTCCTGGTTTAGACCTGGTTTAGTCCTGGTTTAGTTCTGGTTTAGTCTTGGTTTAGTCCTGGTTTAGACCTGGTTTAGACCTGGTTTAGTCCTGGTTTAGTCCTGGTTTAGTCCTGGTTTAGACCTGGTTTAGACCTGGTTTAGTCCTGGTTTAGTCCTGGTTTAGTCCTGGTTTAGACCTGGTTTAGACCTGGTTTAGTCCTGGTTTAGTCCTGGTTTAGACCTGGTTTAGACCTGGTTTAGTCCTGGTTTAGTCCTGGTTTAGACCTGGTTTAGTCTTGGTTCAGTCCTGGTTTAGTCCTGGTTTAGTCCCAGTTTTAATCACATTCTTCTTTCTCTCTCTTTCTCCCTCTTCCTTCTCTCTTTCTCTTTCTTCTTTTTCTCTCTTTTCTTTCTCCTTCTTCTTTCTCTCTTTCTCCCTCTTCCTTCTCTCTTTCTCTTTCTTCCTTCTCTCTTTCTCCCTCTTCCTTCTCTCTTTCCCTCAGATCCCTCGGTTCTCGTCCTCTCTTCCAGACCTCTGTCCGTCTGCGTGTCCTTAGTTTTGGAGGAGACAGTTTGGAGGAGGTCGGAGCGTCGGACCTGAGGGGCGTGGCAGGACTGGAGCGTCTCCGCGTCGACGCCGACAACCTCAAACGGTGCAAATGCTACACCTAGTGGTAGAAGTGAGGACTGCACGTGTCCCGGAGCATTACAGGGACTCGGGCTCAGACCGGGCCCCGTCGTGTTTAACCTGTCTGTATGTGGCGGTTGCAGGTACGACTCCGGGGCCTTGGCTCAGGTCTGGCCCCTGGACCATGTGACCCTCAGCCTCCGCTCGCCGTTTGAGCTGAATCAGACTCTGGCGTCGACTCTGCTCCTCGACGTCTCCGACCCTCAGACTCGTGTCACTTTGGAGAATCTGAACCTGAGCAGCAACCGCTCGGTCCTCCCCCTCAGGGAGGTGGCCCAGAGGAGAGTGAGGTCTGCTCCTGTCTGCTCCTCTCTGCTCCTCTCTGCTCCTCTCTCCTCCTCTCTGCTCCTCTGTGCTCCTCTCTGCTCCTCTCTCCTCCTCTCGGCTCCTCTGCTGTCTGCTCCTGCTCCTCTCTCTCCTCTCTCCTCCTCTCTCCTCCTCTCTCCTCCTCTCTCTGCCTCTCCTCCTCTCTGCTCCTCTCTCTCTCCTCTCTGTCTCCTCTCTCTCCTCTCCTCTCCTGTCTGCTCCTCTCTGCTCCCTTCTGCTCCTCTCTCTCTCCTCCTCTCTGCTCTCTCTCTCCTCCTCTCCTCCTCCTCTCTCCTCCTCTCTGTCTCCCTCTCTGCTCCTCTCTCCTCCTCCTCTCCTCCTCCTCTATCCCTCTCTCTGCTCTGCTCCTCTCTCCTCCTCTCTCCTCCTCCCTCTGCCTCTCTCCCTCTCTCCTCCTCTCTCCTCCTCTCTGCTCCTCTCTCCTCTCTCTCTCTCCTCTCTCCTCCTCTCTGCTCCTCTCTCCTCCTCTCCCCTCTCTCCTCCTCTCTCCTCCTCTCTGCTCCTCTCTGCTCCCTTCTGCTCCTCTCTCTCTCTCTCCTCTCTGCTCCTCTCTCCTCCTCTCTCCTCCTCTCTCCTCCTCTCTGCTCCTCTCGCTCTCTGCTCCTCTCTGCTCTCCCTCTCTGCTCCTCTCTCCTCCTCTCTCCTCCCTCTCTTGCTCCTCTCTCTCCTCTCCTCTCCTCCTCTCTCCTCTCTCTCTCCTCTCTTCCTCCTCTCCTCCTCCCTCTCCTCCTCCTCTTCTCCTCCTCCTCCTCCTCTATCTCCTGCTCTCCTCTCTCCTCCTCTCTCCTCCTCTCTGCTCCTCTCTCCTCCTCTCTCCTCCTCTCTCCTCCTCTCTCCTCCTCTCTGCTCCTCTCTCCTCCTCTCTCCTCCTCTGCTCCTCTCTGCTCCTCTCTGCTCCTCTCCTCCTCTCTCTGCTCCTCTCTCCTCCTCTCTCCTCCTCTCTGCTCCTCTCTCCTCCTCTCTAATGTTGTTTGTATTTTTTTCAGACATCTTTCGTTTCATAACGTCTTTGTGACAGATGCAGCGATTGTCAAAATGTTGGAAGTGACACAAGACTCTCCCATCACCTCCCTGTCGCTGAGCAACTCCACCCTGAGCGGAGTCGGGAGGTACCAAGAACTGAACCGGGACTAAACCAGGACTAAACCAGGACTAAAGCGGGACTGAACCAGGACTAAAGCGGGACTGAACCAGGACTAAAGCGGGACTGAACCAGGACTGAACCAGGGACTAAACCAGGACTAAAGCAGGACTAAAGCAGGACTAAAGCAGGACTAAACCAGGACTGAACCAGGACTAAAGCGGGACTGAACCAGGACTAAACCAGGACTGAACCAGGACTAAAGCAGGACTGAACCAGGACTGAACCAGGACTGAACCAGGACTGAACCGGGTCTAAACCAGGACTGAACTTGGGACTGAACCAGGACTGAACCTCGGGACTTTGTCGACTGAACCAGGACTGAACCAGGACTAAACCAGGACTAAACCAGGACTGAACCCGGACTAAACCAGGACTAAACCAGGACTGAACCGGGACTGAACCAGGACTGAACCGGGACTGAACCAGGACTGAACCAGGACTAAACCAGGACTAAACCAGGACTAAACCAGGACTGAACCCGGACTAAACCAGGACTGAACCCGGACTAAACCAGGACTAAACCAGGACTGAACCCGGACTAAACCGGGACTGAACCGGGACTGAACCAGGACTGAACCGGGACTGAACCAGGACTGAACCAGGACTAAACCAGGACTAAACCAGGACTAACCACCAGACTAAACCAGGACTGAACCCGGACTAAACCAGGACCTGAACCCGGACTAAACCAGGACTGAACCCGGGACTAAACCAGGACTGAACCAGGACTAAACCAGGACTAAACCAGGACTGAACCAGGACTGAACCAGGACTGAACCAGGACTAAGTTTGCGTTCACATTTGCACAGGCTCCAGATCTAAACTGGGACTAAATCAAAACTATATCAAACTTATTAAAGTCGTTATTGTAAAACTGTCTTAAAAGTTCTGACTGAAGTAAACCCTGATGTTCTCGTGTTCTTAAACGTCTTAAATGTTCTCAAACCCTGACGTTCTCGTGTTCTTAAACGTCTTGAATGTTCTCAAACCCTGATGTTCTCGTGTTCTTAAACGTCCTGAATGTTCTCAAACCCTGACGTTCTCGTGTTCTTAAACGTCTTAAATGTTCTCAAACCCTGACGTTCTCGTGTTCTTAAAGATCTTAAATGTTCTCAAACCCTGACGTTCTCGTGTTCTTAAAGATCTTAAATGTTCTCAAACCCTGACGTTCTCGTGTTCTTAAACATCTTAAATGTTCTCAAACCCTGACGTTCTCGTGTTCTTAAAGATCTTAAATGTTCTCAAACCCTGACGTTCTCGTGTTCTTAAACATCTTAAATGTTCTCAAACCCTGACGTTCTCGTGTTCTTAAACGTCCTGAATGTTCTCAAACCCTGACGTTCTCGTGTTCTTAAACGTCTTAAATGTTCTCAAACCCTGACGTTCTCGTGTTCTTAAAGATCTTAAATGTTCTCAAACCCTGACGTTCTCGTGTTCTTAAACATCTTAAATGTTCTCAAACCCTGACGTTCTCGTGTTCTTAATCGTCTTAAATGTTCTCAAACCCTGACGTTCTCGTGTTCCAGTTGGGAGAAGGCGAAATGGACCAACCACATGAGCATCGATGAGTTTTTCACCAAAGACATTGTGCTGTTGAATAATCTCGAGTTCACGGCGTTTCTGTCTCTGAGTTTCCTGCTGCAGTATCCTCGAAAAATCTCCCTCATCAACACAAAGGTAGAGTCTGTGTCTTACCCACAATGCCACAGTGGCAGAGTGGTTAGCCTTATTTCAAGCTTCAAGCTCCAAGCTTTTTTTCCCATTTCAGTTTTTTCCATCATGAGATCTTGTGCTTAAAGTGCTTCTCCACCTCTTCCTCCTCTCCTCTCTCCTCCTCCCTCCTCTTCCTCTCTCCTCCTCCCTCCTTCCTCCTCTTCCTCCTCTCCTCTCTCTCCTCCTCCCTCCTCTTCCTCTCAGCTCAGTTTTTAGACGTAGACTCTCATGTGATGTTGTATTACAAGTTCTTCCTTCCTTGTCGTCGTCATCGTCGCAGGACCATCCCTGTGTCGTAGGTTTTTCGTGACTCCGTGTCTTGTGTCGTAGGTTTTTTCGTGACTCCGTGTCTTGTGTCGTAGGTTTTCGTGTCTTGTGTCGTAGGTTTTTCCGTGACTCCGTGTCTTGTGTCGTAGTAGGTTTTCTTGACTCCGTGTCTTGTGTCGTAGGTTTTTCGTGTCTTGTGTCGTAGGTTTTTGTGACTCCGTGTCTTGTGTCGTAGGTTTTTGTGACTCCGTGTCTTTGTGTCGTAGGTTTTCGTGTCTTGTGTCGTAGGTTTTTCGTGACTCCGTGTCTTGTGTCGTAGGTTTTCGTGTCTTGTGTCGTAGGTTTTCTTGACTCCGTGTCTTGTGTCGTAGGTTTTCTTGACTCCGTGTCTTGTGTCGTAGGTTTTCGTGTCTTGTGTCGTAGGTTTTTGTGACTCCGTGTCTTGTGTCGTAGGTTTTCGTGACTCCGTGTCTTGTGTCGTAGGTTTTCGTGACTCCGTGTCTTGTGTCGTAGGTTTTCGTGACTCCGTGTCTTGTGTCGTAGGTTTTCGTGATGCCATGTGCCACCTCGATGCTCTTGAGGAATCTGGAGTTTCTGGACCTGAGTGAAAACCTGCTGACCGACCTGACTCTGACCGAAACCCTGTGTGCAGGAGCCGGGGTGCTCAAGGACCTACGGGTGCTCAACATCAGCGCTAATGCTATTAAGGTCTGATGTTCTGGTGTTTTCTGATGTTCTGATATTCTGGATGTTCTGATGTTCTGAGGTTCTTTTGTTCTGATGTTCTGGATGTTCTGATGTTCTTTTGTTCCGATGTTCTGGATGTTCCGATATTCTGGATGTTCTGACGTTCTGTTGTTCCGATGTTCTGATGTTCTGATATTCTGGATGTTCTGATGTTCTTTTGTTCTGATGTTCTGGATGTTCTTTTGTCCGATGTTCTGGATGTTCTTTTGTTCCGATGTTCTGGATGTTCTTTTGTTCCGATGTTCTGGATGTTCCGATATTCTGGATGTTCTGACGTTCTGACGTTCTTTTGTTCCGATGTTCTGATGTTCTGATATTCTGGATGTTCTGATGTTCTGGATGTTCTGGATGTTCTGACGTTCTGATGTTCTGACGTTCTGATGTCTCTCTGTCCAGTCCCTGTCTCTCATCAGCCGAATGGTGACTCGTCTGTCCAAACTGACCCATCTGGACGTCAGTAGAAACAGTTTGACCTTCATGCCTCACTCGTGCCCATGGCCCCAGTCTCTCAGGTTCTTAAACATGTCCAGGGCCAAGTTCACCAGCGCCACCTCCTGTCTGCCTCCAACACTGCAGGTAAAAAGGCTCAACTAATTCCCACGGCCTGAGATTATTCCTGGTCCACAGACGGTTCACTTTACATTGGACGGACAGGGGCCTTACGCTCCAGATAAAGAGGACCCATAGCATTCACACATTTAAAGCCACAGTCAGTAACATTTTGGATTTTGATCTGAAACAGGTGCTGGATCTGAGCTATAACGACCTGGAGAGGCTGTTGGTGGTGCTCCCCGCCCTGAGAGAGCTTCACCTGTCTGGGAACAAGCTCCTGACTCTACCCCCCGGATGGCTCTTCCCCAACGTCCAAACTCTCACCGTGCAGGTACATCGAAATCGAAACGCAGCGAACGACAAGAGGATTTACACGGCCTGGTTCCCATGGAGATCTTTTTACTTTGCCTGAAATGCTCCACAGTGTGACTCATTTCATTACATTGAAATTCATTCTTACAGCGAGTGCGGTTGCCTCCTGTGACGCCACCTGCCTGTCAGTCTGGTTTATGCCATTCTGTGGAACATCTGCCACCAGAAAAGTTCCGTAGTGCAGCTTTAAAGGCTCTGCACCCATTTTTTTGAGCAAAATGTGTCTCGTCCCAGTTCAGATTTACTTTATCGGCAGCTCTTGAGGTCAAAATAAGTCCGCTGTGTGCTGTTTCCATCTAATTATAAAGCGTTTCATTTCTGTGATCAACAGGAAGTGCACTGTTAGCATGCTAGTTTTTGATGTTACGCTCCAGTTAAGTTGTGAAAAACACTTATAAACTTGTGGCGTTCAATATTAAAATGCTCAGAATGCTTAAGGTGAGTGAGGAGTAACGCTGGACCACTTCATACAAATGAAAGTTTAATGCCATAGTGTGGAACATTCCAGGCAAAGCACTATCTTATTCAAGAGGATGAAAAGTTCCATAATGCAGCTTTAAGTTTTGTTCATGGCTCTTGTTTTTCTCTCCGCAGCTGAACACGTTGAACCTCTTCAGTCTGTCCGACCTCGTCTCGTTCCCTCGACTCCAGAACTTTCAGGCTGGTCTCAACAAATTCACCTGCTCCTGTGAATTTGTCCCGTTTTTCCAAACTTTATCCAACGGAGAGACAAACGTAACTTTAACAGACGGAATCCACGACTACTTCTGCGACTCCCCTCTCCACCTGCAGGGGGCGCCTCTGTCCCTCGTCCGCCGCTCCTTCCCTGAATGTCGACTCGTTCTGTTCGTTTCCATCTGCTGTGGACTGGTGCTGGTTTTCCTGACGTGTTTGGGGTTTGTCCTGTGGAAAGTTCACGCCTTTTGGTACCTGAGCATGATCTTTGTGTGGATGAAGGCGAAACAGAGGAGGAGGGAGAGGGAGAGGATGAGGAGGGAGGACACGGAGGACAGGCCTTTGGTCACTTTTGACGCCTTCGTGTCCTACAGCGAGAGCGACAGCGCCTGGGTGGACAACTACCTGCTGCCGGAGCTGGAGCAGACGGGGTAAAGACGGGGCTGTTTAAGGGGCGGAACTTTTCACCACTCGCTCGTCTCCATGGAGATTCTGTTTCTGTGTCTGGAATGTTCCACAGTGTTGTATTTAGATGTTTTTATTGCTCAAACAAACTTCAGTAACGTACATTCTGAGGTGAGGGGGCCTCTCCACAGATCTGAGCCGTAACTGGGCCTGTGGCTCATCGGCTCGTGTCCATGGAGATATATGAGTATTTATATAATGTGGAACATTCCAGGCGAAGGAGCAACTTCTGCATGAAAACAAACAGCCTCCAGTAGAAAAGTGACACAGTGCAGCTTTAAAGTTCAGCACAATGTGAATAAATAAACTGGAAACATTTAGATTTATCAGATCTGCTCAGATCTGCTCCACGAGTTTAAGTCCCTGAAGAACGAGGACACACAGGACACGTTTCAGACACAAGCAACTAGCAACTTTAAAAAACAACTTCAGCTGCTCAAAGAGCTTCACACGACGACAAACTAAAAGATTTACAGAAAAACAGATTTACACAAACACAAAAAAACGAATTTACAGAAAAACTAAAACAGATTTAAACACAAAGAAAAAACGTCAACAGAAAAACAAAAAGATTTACAGAAAAAACAAGATTTACAGATTTACACAAACACAAAAACACATTTACAAAAAAAACCCCAAAAAGATTTACAGAAAAATAAAAAGATTTACAGAAAAATAAAAATATTTACAGAAAAACATAAAAAGATTTACACAAAAACAAGATTTACACAAAAACAGAAGCTGAGATTCTGATTCCTGTAGATTTAAGCGACAATGACAATATGAACTTTTAATTCACAGGCCTTCTGCTGAGTCCAGACCTGAGCCCGGTCCAGAGCCCGGTCCAGAGCCCGGTCCAGAGTCCGGTCCAGAGTCCGGTCCAGAGTCCGGTCCAGAGTCCGGTCCAGAGTCCGGTCCAGAGTCCGGTCCAGAGTCCGGTCCAGAGCCCCGTCCCGGCCTGGAGCCCCTGAGGCTGTGTCTCCACAGGAGGGACTTCCTTCCTGGACGTTGGATCATGGACAACATCATGATGGCCATCGAGTCCAGCCGCAGGACTCTGTTCGTCCTGTCGCACAACTTTGTCCGGTCAGTCTCGTGTTTATCTTTACACCAGGGACGATGTGAGGTTTATGTTCTCCACACAAGTTACGTACTGCACCTTTAACTTTTATTTTGCCTTGAAAAACTTAAAAAACATCTCAACACTGGTATAACTGGTTTTGAAATGCCCGCTCCTCCTCCACAGATCCGACTGGTGCAGGTACGAGCTGGACTTCACTCATTTCCAGCTGTTGGAGGGAAACTGCAGAGAAGACGCCGCCATCTTGGTTCTTCTGGAGCCGCTTCACCACGACGACGTCCCCAAACGATTCTGTCACCTCCGACGACTCCTCACCTCCACCACCTACCTCCAGTGGCCCCGGGACCCGGACCAGAGGGACCAGTTCTGGACCAGTCTGCGGCAGGCCCTGAGTCCGGACCAAGACCAGGACCAAGACCTGGACTAGACCAGACCAAGATCAGACCAAGACCTGGACTAGATGAGGACTAGACCAAGACTGAACCAGACCAAGACCAGGACTAAACCAAGACTAGACCAGTTCTGGACTAGTCTGCAGCAGGCTCTGAGTCCGGACCAAGACCAGGACCAAGACCAGGACCAAGACCTGGACCAAGACCTGGACTAGACCAGGACTAGACCAGGCTCTGAGTCCGGACCAAGACCAGGACCAAGACCAGGACCAAGACCTGGACCAAGACCTGGACTAGACCAGGACTAGACCAGGCTCTGAGTCCGGACCAAGACCAGGACCAAGACCGGGACCGAGACCTGGACTAGACCAAGATTGGACCAAGACTGAACCTGGACCAAGACCAGGACTAGACCAGTATGACATTAAACCAGTCTTTCTTGCCTTTTTTCATTTACAGAGTTTTACAGAAAACGTGATGTAATAATAACGGCTGCAATGTTCCACACTATGACATTAAACTGTCTGTCTCCATGGAGACAAGCAGCTGACGGCCCCAGGGGGAGTTACAGGTCAGATCTGTGACGGCGGCGCTCTCAGGAACAGAGCGGGTTCTTAAAAGTATTTACGAGCAATGAAAACAGGTCAAGTTCAGACGCTTAATGCCATACTGTGGAACATTTCAGGCAAAGCAGTAACATCTCCATGGAGACAAGCAGAAAAGTGACATAGTGCAGCTTTAAACACAAAGTGAATTTTCCAAGGAGTGTGCTCTTCCTCTCCGCCTGAAATAAAACACTTCAGCACAAACAAACCTCTGAGTCAAAGTGTTTGCAGCGTTTCCGTGGAAACACAAACGTGTATATTTTATATGAGTCATTATTTCCATCGTTCTGCTTTAATCTCGAGCACAAACTTCCTCTGAGTTTGTCTGTTTGCTCCTGTGACATGAGCCAGAACAAAGTGCAGCCACAAGATGGAGCTGTTTTCAGCGTCAAACCACGTCTCATTATGTCGTTATCAGACGTTACTCTAGAAGAGGAGTCTGCAGCCGCACAGGGGCGTGTCACAGGGGGCGTGTCACAGTGGACGTGTCATAGGGGGCGTGTCATGGGGGGCGTGTTACAATGGGCGTGTCACAGGGGGCGTGTTACAATGGGCGTGTCACAGGGGGCGTGTCACAGTGGACGTGTCACAGGGGGCGTGTCACAGGGGGTGTCACAGGGGGCGGGTCACCAGTCACAGAGGGCGTGTCACAGTGGACGTGTCATAGGGGGTCACGGGGGTGTCACAGGGGGGCGTGTTACAATGGGCGTGTCACAGGGGGCGTGTCACAGTGGACGTGTCATAGGGGGCGTGTCACAGGGGGCGTGTCACAGTGGACGTGTCATAGGGGGCGTGTCACAATGGGCGTGTCACAGGGGGCGTGTCACAGTGGACGTGTCATGGGGGCGTGTCACAGGGGGCGTGTCACAGGTGGAGGACAAACGACAAAATGTCGTCTTGAATATACTGGATTAAAGATTAAACTCAAACATGAATCTCTCCAAATAAAACTTCAGAGGAAAAAGAGAAACGAGGCGAACCTGGAGAAACGCTGCAGTTTGTAGAACACGTCGTTACTCCCTCTTTAAGGGGCATTGTGTAACTTTTCTTGTGGCCTGTCCCGGCTGGTTGCCATGGGGATGTTGTTGTTTGTGTGCCGGGTTTATTCAGTAGCAGGTGTTTTATTCCTGGTGATTTTCTTCAGCCTAAACTGTGTCGTCCTCTTCAGTCGCACAAATATTTATGTAAAATAAACTCTGTGAGTGATGTTCCTCCAGAGGTTTGTCTCTTTATGGCTCTGAACCACAGACAGGGCCGGTCCAGCCTTTAGGCACAACGAGCAGCTGCTGAGGGCCCCAAGGCCACCAGGGGGCCCCCAAGAGCCCAGACATTTATACTGAAAATAATATGTCAGGTGTGTTCAGCAGCATAAATATCCCTCTGTAAAGATTATATTTGGTTTTTTTTTTTTTTTTTCTGTTGTTTTATATATATATATATATATATATATATATATATATATATATATATATATATATATATACATATATATATATATATATAGTATATATAGTAGCAAAATCTCTGCTGCTACATTTGTTTATATCTGTGTTCAGCTCGACGTCTCTGAGGGACTTTTGACGACGAGTCAGATTCAAACATTTCAGTGTTTTGGTCAAATAAAAATAAAAAACACAAACAAGAACCGACCCCCTGAAAGAACCGGACCTGCACCCGAACCAAAACCTGTCCCGTGTTTTCCCCTGGACCCTCCCCTCTCCTCTCTCCTCCTCCTCCTCCTCTCCCCTCTCCCCTCTCCTCCTCCTCCTCCTCCTCCTCTCTCCTCCTCTCCTCCTCTCCTCCTCCTCTCTCTCCTCCTCTCTCCTCCCCTCTCCTCTCTCTCCTCTCCTCCTCCTCCCTCCTCTCCTCTCTCCTCTCCTCCTCCTCCTCCTCTCTCCTCCCCTCTCCTCCTCTCCTCCTCCTCCTCTCCCCTCCCCTCCTCCTCCCCCCTCCCCCTCCTCCCCTCTCCTCCTCTCTCCTCTCCTCTCCTCCTCTCTCTCTCCTCCTCCTCCTCCTCCTCCTCCCCCTCTCCCCTCTCCTCCTCCCCCTCCTCCTCCTCTCTCTCTCCCTCCTCCTCCTCCTCTCCTCCCCCTCTCCTCCCCTCCTCCTCCCTCTCCTCCCCTCTCCTCCTCCTCCTCCTCTCCCTCCTCGGTCTGGGGGGAGTCCTTTGTGTTGATTTGATCCTGTGGAAGTCGCGTTTCTCCTTTGATCCCTGAGATCCGGTTCTCCGGTCAGACGCTCTCGGGACGCGCGGGAAAGATGCGCGACACCGCGGAGAAGTGACACGATGAACGGTAAGAACGAGTCTGCGATGAACGGTAAGAACGAGTCTGCGAAACGGTGAGAACGAGTCTGCGATGAACGGTGAGAACGAGTCTGCGATGAACGGTAAGAACGAGTCTGCGATGAACGGTGAGAACGAGTCTGCGATGAACGGTAAGAACGAGTCTGCGATGAACGGTAAGAACGAGTCTGCGATGAACGGTGAGAACGAGTCTGCGATGAACGGTGAGAACGAGTCCCGTGTGTTTGACTTATATGGACAGTTCGGACACGGACAGTCCGGCTCCTGAAACACTTAGACTCTGTGTTAAACTGTGAATGTAAAACTTTTACTAAACTTAAGTCAAGTACATGTACATGAAATATGTACTGAAGTGTAGTACTTTACTACTTTTACTTTGTTACGCTCCACCTCTGACTATAGACTCAGATAATACAACACTGAAGCACATAAACACACATACAACATTAAACATAGTACTTGAGGAGAGTAGTAGTACTAGTAGTAGTAGTAGTAATAGTAGTAGTACTAGTACAAGTAGTGATGTTGGTAGTTTTAGTAGTAACAGTATCAGTGGTGTTTTGAGCAGAGCTGTTTTACTTTGTGTGTTTATATGTGTGTGGTACATGTGTGTGGTACATGTGTGTGGTACATGTGTGTGGTACATGTGTGTGTGGTACGTGTGTGTGGTACATGTGTGTGGTACATGTGTGTGTGGTACATGTGTGTGGTACGTGTGTGTGTGGTACATGTGTGTGGTACGTGTGTGTGTGGTACATGTGTGTGTGGTACATGTGTGTGTGGTACGTGTGTGTGGTACATGTGTGTGGTACATGTGTGTGTGGTACATGTGTGTGGTACACATGTGTGGTACATGTGTGTGGGTACATGTGTGTGTGGTACGTGTGTGTGGTACATGTGTGTGGTACATGTGTGTGGTACATGTGTGTGTGGTACGTGTGTGTGGTACGTGTGTGTGGTACATGTGTGTGGTACGTGTGTGTGTTACGTGTGTGTGTTACGTGTGTGTGTGGTACATGTGTGTGGTACATGTGTGTGTTACGTGTGTGTGGTTTGTGTGTGTGTGTACGTGTGTGTGTGGTACATGTGTGTGGTACGTGTGTGTGGTACATGTGTGTGGTACGTGTGTGTGTTACATGTGTGTGGTACGTGTGTGTGGTACGTGTGTGTGGTACATGTGTGTGTTACGTGTGTGGGTTACGTGTGTGTGGTTTGTGTGTGTGGTACATGTGTGTGGTACATGTGTGTGTTACATGTGTGTGGTACGTGTGTGTGGTACATGTGTGTGGTACGTGTGTGTTACGTGTGTGGTACATGTGTGTGGTACTTGTGTGTGGTACGTGTGTGTGGTTTGTGTGTGTGGTACATGTGTGTGGTACGTGTGTGTTTTGTGTGTGTGGTACATGTGTGTGTTACGTGTGTGTGGTACTTGTGTGTGGTACATGTGTGTGTGTGGTACATGTGTGTGGTACGTGTGTGTGTTTTGTGTGTGTGGTACATGTGTGTGGGTACATGTGTGTGTTACGTGTGTGTGGTTTGTGTGTGTGGTACTTGTGTGTGGTACGTGTGTGTGGTACATGTGTGTGTGGTACGTGTGTGTGTTACGTGTGTGTGGTTTGTGTGTGTGGTACATGTGTGTGGTACATGTGTGTGGTACGTGTGTGTGGTACATGTGTGTGGTACATGTGTGTGGTACATGTGTGTGGTACATGTGTGTGGTATGTGAGTGTGGTATGTGTGTGTGGTTTGTGTGTGGTACGACCTGACCATGACCCGACCGGAGTGAGACCTGACCAAGACCTGATCAAGACCTGACCAGAACCATGACCACAACCCGACCCTAACGAGACCTGACCACGACCCGACCACGACCCGACCACGACCCGACCACGACCTGACCACAACCCGACCCTAACGAGACCTGACCACGACTTGACCACGACCTGAGCGGAATCATGACCATGAAAATAAAATAGTGAGTCCAGCAGGTTCATAGTGATTCAGCTCAACATCATTATAAACAGATTCAGGTTCACTTCTGTCAGTGGGACTTGTTCGATTCTTTTGTCCTGTTTGATTCTTTTGTCCTGTTTGATTCTTTTGTCCTGTTTGATTCTTTTGTCCTGTTCGATTCTTTTGTCCTGTCGTGTGATGTTGGATCTCGATGTTTCTCCTCAGAGCGCCTGGGTTTGGTTTTGAACGAGTCCTCGGCTTCAAACCTGTCAAACTGTTTCCACGGCGACGACTGGTTCAAATACCGGGCCTACACCTTCACCTACGTCCTACTGTTCCCCATCGCCTTCCTCAGCAACCTGTGTGCAGTGACCGTGTTCAGCCTGCAGAGGAAACAGAGGTACTACACCCGGACTACACCCGGACTACACCCGGACTACACCCGGACTACTACGCCCGGACTACGCCCAGACTACACCCGGACTACACCCGTTACCTACACCGGACCTACACCCCTACTACCCCAGACTACACACAAACTACACCCGGACTACACTCAGACTACACCCGGACTACGCCCAGACAACACCTGGACTACACCCGTACTACACCCGGACTACACCCGGACTACGCCCAGACTACAACCGGACTACGCCCAGACTACAACCGGACTACGCCCAGACTAACCTGGACTACACCGGGACTACAACCGGACTACACTCTGACTACACCTGGATTACACCGGGACTACACCGGGGCTACAACCGGACTACACCCGGACTAAACCTGGACTACACCGTGGTCTACAACCGGACTACACCCGGGATTACACTGGGACTACACCCGGACTACACCCGGATTACACTGGGACTACAACCGGACTACACCCGTACTAAACCTGGACTACACTTGGACTACACCCGGATTACACCGGGACTACAACCGGACTACACCGGGACTACAACCGGACTACACCAGACTACCCCAGACTACAACTGGACTACAACCAAACTAAACCCGGACTAAGCCAGGACTACACCCGGACTACACCTGGACTAAACCAGGACTAAACCAGGACTACACCTAGACTACACTAGGACTTAACCAGGACTAAACCGGGAGTGAACTGGTCCTTGTTTAGTCCAGGTTTAGTCCTAGTTTAATCCTGGTTTGGTCCTTGTTTAATCCTGTTATATGGTTATCATGGTGTATTATGTATTAATGGTGTATTAATGGTGTATTAATGGTGTATTAATGGTGTATTAATGGTGTATTAATGGTGTTTTAATGGTGTATTAATGGTGTATTAATGGTGTTTTAATGGTGTATTAATGGTGTTTTAATGGTGTATTAATGGTGTATTAATGGCCCTTTATCTGTTTAATATCAGACTTTGGACCTAAAGTTTCAGCTTCACATTTGCATAAAAAGCAAAACAGAAGCAAATCCAGGTCTGAAACTTTCCATGGGACCGTTTGGATTTGCGTACGAGCCGATGCCGCGCTCTCCAAACCTGCTCACCCGGAAATACGAAACGGGAAAAGGCTTCGATGTTTCAGGAAGAGACGAGTTATTCTCATCTGCGCCAAAGACTGGATGTTTTATAAGATCTCAGACAAAGAAACAGAAGAAATGAGTGTAAGGTCTCAGCTCCAGTGTCTCCTGAAGAGTCAAACGAGGGGTTTATGTTTTTATGAATGACTCTGGAGGGACTTTTACATCAGTTAAATGCAGTTTGTAAAAATAAAGTTGAAAAGTCCCTGGAGCTGCCGTGTGTTTATAACACGGGCGACATTTTTCCGACAGATGAAACAGATTTAACAAACAGAGCTGCTCTCGTCTATTTTTAAAACTCTGCACAGGCTCACGAGCAGAAATTTGGGGCCCGGGACAAGAAGCCTCAGATCGGCCCCCCTTTATTATAAACAGGGTGATGACCCAGTTCTGGGCCCCTTAAGACTCCGGGGCCCCTGTCACAGACCCCCCCGTCCTCATGCATATACACTGTGTAACTCCCACATGTTTCGCCCTTGTGAGGTTTGTGGTTGCCCGGTAACAGGAACCTCCACCTCTGTCCAACCAGGAAGTAAAACGATAAACTTCACCCAATAAAATGTCCTAATGTCGTTTCCTCGTCACACACAGACCTACAGCCTACACGAGGTCCAGGACTAAACCAGGACTAAACCAGGACTAAACCAGGACTAAACCAGGACTAAACCAGGACTAAACCAGGACTAAACCAGGACTGAACCAGGACTAACCCAGAACTAAACCAGGACTAACCCAGGACTAAACCAGGACTAACCAGGACTAAAACAGAACTAAACCAGAACTAAACCAGGACTAACCCAGGACTAAACCAGACTAACCCAGAACTAACCCAGAACTAACCCAGGACTAAACCAGGACTAAAACCAGAACTAAACCAGGACTAAACCAGAACTAACCCAGAACTAACCCAGAACTAAACCAGGACTAAACCAGAACTAAACCAGGATTAAACTAGGACTAACCAGGACTAAACCAGGACTAAACCAGGACTAACCCAGAACTAACCCAGGACTAACCCAGGACTAAACCAGGTCTAAACCAGGACTAAACAGGTCTGTTTAAAGGAGAACTAAACCAGGTGGTGATGACCCACTTGGCGGTTTCAAACCAGGACTAACCCAGAACCAAGCCTCTCAGACTCAGTTTACTACTTCAAAACAGGAAATCTGGGACTTTCCTGTCAAACATTCAACATTTGGTTTATCTTGACCTTCCCCAGGGACTAACCCAGAACTAAACCAGGACTAACCCAGAACTAAACCAGGACTAACCCAGAACTAAACCAGGACTAAACCAGAACTAAACCAGGATTAAACTAGGACTAACCCAGGTCTAAACCAGGACTAAACCAGGACTAAAGCAGAACTAAACTAGGACTAGCCCAGGACTAAACCAGGTCTACACCGGGTCTAAAGGGGGTCTGTTTGCAGGACCGCTTCGTCGTCTGTGGTGATGATGAACTTGGCGGTTTCAGACTTGTGGATTAATCTCGCTTTGGTCGCTGCCTCTCAGACTGGTCTACTACTTTTAGGCAGGGCATTTGGTCCACTTTTAGTCCCGACTGGCTCTGCCGTCCTGGTGTGTCCTGGTTTAGTCTTGGTTTAGTCCTCAACCTCTACACCAGGTTTAGTCTGCTTTAGACTAAACCAGGACTAGTCCAGGTCTGAACCAGGACTAAACCAGGTTGAACCAGGTTTAGTCTTTTAACCTGGTTTAGTCCTAAACCAGGACCGAACCAGTCCTGGTTTAGTCCAGGTCTAAACTGATTAGCCTGGGTTAGTCCTGGTTTAGCCAAAACTGGTTTACCTGGAACTAAACTAGTCCTGGTTTAGTCCTGTGGTTTAGTCCTGGTCTAGGAGTAAAAAGAACTGGATTAACCTTGGTTTAGTCCTGGTTTAGTCCTAGTTTTAGTCCTGGTTTAGTCCTGGTTTAGTCCTGCTTTAGTCCTGGTTTAGTCCCTGGTTTAGTCCCTGGTCTAGTCCTGGTTCAGTCCTGGTTTAGTCCTGGTTTAGTCCTGGTTCAGTCCTGGTTTCGTCCTGGTTCAGTCTTGGTTTAGTCCTGGTTTAGTCCTGCTTTAGTCCTGCTTTAGTCCTGGTTTAGACCTGGTTTAGTCCTGGTTTAGTCCTGCTTTAGTCCTGGTCTAGTCCTGGTTTAGTCCTGGTTAGTCCTGGTCTAGTCCTGGTTTAGTCCTGGTTTAGTTCCTGGTTTAGTCCTGGTTTCGTCTTGGTTCAGTCCTGGTTTAGTCCTGCTTTAGTCCTGGTTTAGTCCTGGTTTAGACCTGGTTTAGTCCTGGTTTAGTCCTGTTTCTTTTTAGTCCTGGTCCTGGTCTAGTCCTGGTTTAGTCCTGTCTAGTCCTGGTTTAGTCCTGGTTTAGTCCTGGTTTAGTCCTGGTTTAGTCCTGGTTCAGTCCTGGTTTAGTCCTGGTTTAGTCCTGGTTCAGTCCTGGTTTAGTCCTGGTTTAGTCCTGGTTTAGTCCTGGTTTAGTCCTGGTTTAGTCCTGGTTTCGTCCTGGTTTAGTCCTGGTTTAGTCCTGGTTTAGTCCTGGTTCAGTCCTGGTTTAGTCCTGGTTTAGTCCTGGTTAGTCCTGGTTTAGTCCTGGTTTAGTCCTGGTCTAGTCCTGGTTTAGTCCTGGTTTAGTCCTGTTTAGTCCTGGTTTAGTCCTGGTTTAGTCCTGGTTTAGTCCTGGTTTAGTCCTGGTTCAGTCCTGGTTTAGTCCTGGTTTAGTCCTGGTCTAGTCCTGGTTTAGTCCTGGTTTAGTCCTGGTTTAGACCTGGTTTAGTCCTGGTTTAGTCCTGGTTTAGTCCTGGTTTAGTCCTGGTTTAGTCCTGGTTTAGTCCTGGTTTGACCCGGTCTTCCTCTGCCCTGACAGTATCCTGTTCCTGACTCTTCTGAGCGTGCTCCGTTGGCTCGCTGTGGCACAACCATTACGTCATCACACGCTGGCCACGCCCACTCGAATCCTATTGGTCTGTCTGGGCATCTGGGTGTTTGTGGGCGGGGCCTCGTCCTTCTTCCTGACTCAGGGTGTGGTGCACAGGTGAGTACCCGCTCTGGCCTGTTCTTCCCATGGTTCGATGTGACGTCCCTCCTGACCTGCGGGGGGCGCTCTGTTTCAGGGGCGGGGTCCCGCGCTGCTTCGAGCCGCACAAACCCTCGTCCTGGCACCTGGTCCTGGTCCTGAACTACGTGGCTCTGCTGTTCGGGTTCTTCGTCCCGTTTGGCGTCATCATTTGCAGCTACGGCTTCATCGTTCGGCGCCTCATGTCTCGCCCCGCCTCCTTCTCCGAGCGACTCAAGCTCCGCCCCCCTGCTCCGCGTCAGGGCAGTGGAGGCGGGAGCGGCAGGCGTAGGTCCCTGTCGCTGGTCTCCGTGGTCATCGTCACCTTCCTGCTGTGTTTCCTGCCCTACCACGCGGCTCGCTCGCTCCACCTCCACGCCGTGTGCGGGGGGTGGGGCTGTCGGGCCGTGGTCACGCTCCAGAGGCTGGTCGTGGTCACGCTCTGCCTGGCGGCGTCCAACAGCGTCATCAACCCTCTGCTCTACTACTACTGCACCCAGAGCTTCAGGGACCAGCTGAGCCGGGCCGGGTCCAGGATCAGCGCCCGCTCACGGTCCCTGCACTGAGGGGCAGGGCCAGGACCTAGACCTGGTTTAGTCCTGGTTTAGACCTGGTTTAGTCCTGGTTTAGACCTGGTTTAGTCCTGGTTAAGACCCGGTTTAGTCCTGGTTTAGTCCTGGTTTAGTCCTGGTTTAGACCTGATTTAGACCTGGTTTAGACCCAGTTTAGTCCTGGTTTAGACCTGGTTTAGACCTGGTTTAGACCTGGTTTAGAACCTGTTTAGACCCGGTTTAGACCCAGTTTAATCCTGGTTTAGACCCGGTTTAGACCCGGTTTAGTCCCGGTTTAGTCCTGGTTTAGTTCTGGTTTAGACCTGGTTTAGACCCGGTTTAGACCTGGTTTAGTCCTGGTTTAGTCCTGGTTTAGTCCTGGTTTCTCTGACTTTCTGAATCTACTGAATCTACTTTAAATGTGTGTTTTTTGTTGTAGAGTTTATATTTTTCTATTTTTTCTCTGAGGCAGATGTGGATTTGAACCATCGACTTTTTATTTTCACACAGTTTTTAAACTCGTCTGATGAACTTTATATTTGATGAACTTTACATTTGAAGCTTTTTACATTTGAGTTTTTATTTTTGTGAAACGTGTTTTTAATAAAGCAGGTTCTGCAGTGGAGCTTCTGTTTGTTCATGATTTTATTTTGAGGAAGTTTCAGGGCCATAAATGATCTGAACGAGGCACCTGCAGCTCCTCAAGTGAACACACCTCACACATAAATCATACTGTGTGTGCGCCCCCTGCTGGTCTGCACATGTCACTGCTCGGTGCTTTTCCAGTGCAGCCCTGGTGGATCCAACATGCACCAGGAACAAGTCTGACTCACTGCAGAGAGCACAGCTCCTGCTCCGGTCACACAGGGACAGGACAGACCTGAGCAAAGGGCCCCGGACCCCATACTCCCAGAGCGCCCCCCAAAGGACACCACGAGGGACACGGTCGAATGTCTTCTCCAGATCCACAAAACACATGTGGACTGTGACAAACTCCCATGAGCCTCGAGGACCCGATGGAGAGTGTAGAGCTGGTCCAGTGTTCCACGACCAGGACGAAAACCACACTGCTCCTCCTGGATCTGAGGTTCGACTATCGGTCAGATTCTCCTCTCCAGCTCCTGGAATAGACCTTACCAGGAAGGCTGAGGAGTGTGATTCTCCTGTAATTGGAACACACCCTCCGATCCCCCTTTTTATACAGAGGGACCACCCCAGTCTGTCAGTCCAGAGGTACTGTCCCCGACCGCCACGCGATGTTGTAGAGACGTGTCAGACAAGACCCACAACATCCAGAGACTTAAGGTACTCGGGACGGATCTCATCAACGCCTGGAGCCTTACCACCGAGGAGCTGCCAACCTCCTCAGTGACTTCAGCCAGGGTGATGGACGAGTCCGCCTCCAGATCCCCAGTCTCTGTTTCCTCCTCGGAAGATGTGACAGTGGGATTGAGGAGGTCCTCAAATTATTCCTTCCACCGTCCAAGAACATCCCCAGTCGAGGTCAGCAGCTCTCCACCCGCACTGTGAACAGTGTTGATGAAGCACTGCTTCCCCCTCCTGAGGCATGGGACGGTTTGCCAGAATTTCTTTGAGGCCGTCCGATAGTCCTCCTCTATGGCCTCTCCGAACTCCTCCCAACCCAGAGTTTTTGCCTCTGCAACTGCACGAGCCGCAGAGCACTGGGCCCGCCGGTACTCGCCAGCGTCCTCAGGAGTCCCACAAGGCTCAGTGGGACTCCTTCTTCAGCCTGGTGGTATTACTTCTGGTGTCCACCACTGGGTTCAGGGGTTGCCGCTGGGACAGGCACCGCAATATATAAATACAAAAAATATACAAATATACACAAATTAAAAAATATTTAGTTTCTTTTTTTTTTTGATCCAGAGTAAAAGTCAAAGTTAAATGTCACTAGACAAATTGTTGTAGGAGTGAAGACGTTTAGCTGCTCGTTCAAGCTGCTTCTTCAGTTCTGGTCAGATTCCTGCTGGACACTGCCTTATATCTGTCTGAAGGAGGCGCTAACGACACTGAAACTGTAACAGCTTCTGTTCACAGTTTCTACATGTTGCCTCGTCTGTTGAGCTACACTAAGTGAGCACTGTGCCTGGGACATACTGAGCATAATCATTCAACTTTTAATGGGAAATTTCACACCTATGAGCATCCTGACTTTAATAGAAAGTGAATTGGAGCCAGAGTTGATGGAGCAGGAAGTGCACCATGATCACTTCCTGTTTGTATCGAGGTGGCTAACAGGTTAGCTATGTCCATTTATATGAACAATTTGCGTGTCGTACGGGAGAACATTCTGAGCGCCTGAACTTTAAGTAAAAACTACAATTTTGCATCACAAATGTTGGAAATGTTTTTAAAACTTTTTACACTGAAATAAACTCGATGAGAAAACACAAAGCAGACAGTTTATTTTCAAATACATGTAAAATATTCACTTTTACAGAACATAACTCTGTGTTTTTACAGTAATCGTATTTACTCTTAAAACAGCACAGAAGAAATCAGCAGTTTAAAAAGTCCATATGTTTAACGTGGGAGGGACAACAGCGCCACCTGGTGCCCGGAGGACACAGAGACAAACGGGGCTCTTCACAGCAGGTTCTGGTCATGTTCTGGTTGTTTCTTCTCACTGAGGGACAGAGTAACAGACGGAGAGACGGAGAAAAAGAGAGAGAAAGGAGGTGAAGAGGTGGCTGATCTATCGCCATGGAGACGAGCACGAGACCGGCCGAGTTACAGGTCAGATCTGTGGAGAAGCGATCACGCCCACAGTAAGAATGTAGTTATTTTGAGCTCTAGAAACACTTGAACAAATGTGAGATCGAGACGTTTAATGCCACACTGCGGAACATTCCAGACAAAGCCGCTAGACTCTGAGTTTTCCCTCGCGGTGCAGGAAAAGCAGCGGTAAAACCAAACAGCTCGGGAACTCGAAAAACGGGATCATGGACCTCATCACGCAGATGTCCACCTTCTCCAAACGAGACAGAGTCAGAGTGTAGTTCATCAGCAGCACCGTGAAACGCATCGACAGCGCCCCCAGGATCGCCAGCATGGTACTACAGGCCGAACGCTTCGATTGGTCGATCCTCCGCCCGTCCCCGCCCCTTCCCCCAGGCCGTGGACCAATCAGAACGCGCAGAACCGAGACGCTGCAAAAGGTCACGACGACCAAGGCGCAAAAACACGAGACGCACGACAAAACCGTGTAATATAAAGTCGATCGAACGAGGATCTGCGCAAACGACCACAGCCACGTCAGAGCGATGCTGACGTTCCTGATGGTGACCCCGCCCCTTTTCTTCAAACGAATGTACGTGATTGGGTGGACCGCAGCCAGGTAGCGCTCCCCACAGGTGAGACAGTGGAACAGCAGCTGTCCGGAGAGCGAGATGCTGATGAGGAACGAGCCGACGTCCTGCAGATACTTGTGGTCAGAGTACAGGGTGTAGCAGAAGAGACACGACGCCACGATCCGCTTCAGCTCTAGCGCCACCATGTGGAACGTGAAGACGTCAGTGTGAGAAACGCTTTTGTGCTTCTTCCATTTTTTGTAGCCAACACGAGCGACCACGAAATACACGGGAAGGACCAGCAGGTAGATGGAGCTGGACACGGTCAGGAGGATTTTAGCACTGAAGCCGTCACAGGGTCTGGAGGAGTTCATCTGAGGAGGTACAACGTGAGAGTGAGAGGAGGAGACGGAGGAGGAGAGACGGAGGAGAGACAGAGGAGAGACAGAGGAGGAGAGACGGAGGAGGAGAGACAGAGGAGAGACAGAGGAGGAGAGACGGAGGAGGAGAGACAGAGGAGAGACAGAGGAGAGACAGAGGAGGAGAGACAGAGGAGAGAGACAGAGGGGAGACAGAGGGGAGACAGAGGGAGAGAGAGGAGGAGAGACAGAGGAGAGACAGAGGAGGAGGAGGAGAGAGAGAGAGAGAGACAGAGGAGGTACAACGTGAGAGTGAGAGGAGGAGACGGAGGAGGAGAGACAGAGGAGAGACAGACAGAGAGAGCAGAGGGAGAGAGACAGAGGAGAGACAGAGGAGGAGAGACGGAGGAGGAGAGAGAGGAGAGACAGAGGAGGTACAACGTGAGAGTGAGAGGAGGAGACAGAGGAGGAGAGACAGAGGAGAGACAGAGGAGAGACGGAGGAGAGACAGAGAAGAGACAGAGGAGGAGAGACAGAGGAGGAGAGCTGAAGAAGCAGAGGAGAATAAAACTGTTTTACCTCATTGGCTGGGACTGGACTGGTTCAGGTCTTCGGTGGGACAGGTCTCCGGTGGGACAGTGGGACAGGTCTCCTGTGGGACAGGTCTCCTGTGGGACAGGTCTCCGGTGGGACAGGTCTTCAGTGGGACAGGTCTCCGGTGGGACAGGTCTCCGGTGGGACAGATCTTCAGTGGGACAGGTCTCCTGTGGGACAGGTCTTCAGTGGGACAGGTCTCCGGTGGGACAGGTCTGTGTCTGGACTGTTGGTTGTTGCTTGTTCGTCTTTATCCAAATGTGATGTTCATTTCTTTTTTACGCCTCGTCGACTCGTCTCTTTAACATATTTCCCAAATCCAGACTCGTCTTTGCATCGTCTCAGCTGGAGCGTCTCTGAATCACTTATTTAAAAATAAACAAATGGGGTGAGAGCGTCATCCTCTCTCCTCTCTATCTCCCTCTTTATCTCCCTCTTTATCTCCCTCTTTATCTCTCCTTCTCTCTCCTCCTTCTCTCTCCTCCTTCTCTCCTCCTCTCTCCTCCTCTCTCCTCCTCTCTCTCCTCCTCCTCTCTCCTCCTCTCTCCTCCTCCTCCTCTCTCCTCCTCCTCTCTCCTCCTCTCTCTCTCCTCCTCTCTCCTTCTCTCTCCTCCTCTTCTCTCCTCCTCTCTCTCCTCTCTCTCCTCTCTCCTCCTCCTCTCTCCTCTCTCCTCCTCCTCCTCTCTCCTCCTCTCTCCTTCTCTCTCCTCCTCTCTCTCCTCCTCTCTCTCCTCTGTCTCCTCCTCTCTCTCCTCCTCTCTCCTCCTCTCTCCTCCTCTCTCCTCTCTCCTCCTCTCTCTCCTCCTCTCCTTCTCTCTCTGTCTCTCTGAGGTTGTGGGTTAGACTCCTGTGGCAGAGTGGTTATCCCTCCTCCTGTCAGTGAGGAGAGTTTGATTGACAGCTGAGGAGGCGGGCCCTACAGTCAGATACAGATCACGTGGTGTTCTTGTCCCAGATGCCCGGATGTTGCGGACTGTCCCGGAGTGACCTTTACGTGCGGGGGACGCGGGGCCCCTGAGTCTCGGGCCCCTCTGTTCTCTGCTCTGATTGGCTGGAGACGGTCCTCCTCGTGCCAGCGCGTCTGCGCATGCGCACTAAAGTTTGTTGCTGAAGTTTGAGGAGTTCAGGGTTGCCAGGTGCGCGGTTCTTCCGCGGAATCGGGCGTTTTTTAAGAGGGTTTGACCAGAGCTGTTTCCATGTAAAGTGTGTTGCATTTTGAATGTTCCTGTTGACTTTGTGGATTTCACTGACACTTCTTCATTTTTAAAGTCTCTGTGGAACAATCTGTGCGCGCGGAGGGGGCGGGGCTGTGACACCGGGGGTGCGCTGACCCCGGACAGTCCGGGCGCGCGGGGCGGGTTTCAGACGCTCTCGTGCGGATTGAGCCGCTGAAACCTGGCAACCCCGGAGTCTCCTTCGAGTCGGAGCCGTGAGCCACGATTCTCCACAAACGGAGACAGCACCGAGTGAACGAGAAGAACCGAACCGTCCGCGCGCTCAGCGGCTCCTCCGCGCCGCGCGCGCCGCGTCTCCAGCGGCATGAGGCTCGAGTTTGCACCGCTCAACGTCCCGCTGCAGAGGAGGCTCCAGACCACAGCCGTCCTGCAGTGGGTCTTCTCCTTCATAGCACTGGGTAAGACCCGGGTCCAGGAGCAGACCAGGGTCCAGACCAGGGTCCAGACCAGAGACCAGACCAGACCAGACCAGGGTCCAGACCAGAGACCAGAGACCAGACCAGACCAGGGTCCAGACCAGAGACCAGAGACCAGAGACCAGACCAGACCAGGGTCCAGACCAGAGACCAGAGACCAGAGACCAGAGACCAGACCAGACCAGGGTCCAGACCAGAGACCAGAGACTTGACCAGTCGCCTGTTTGTTTTGGCTTTTAAAGTTGCCCTGTGTAACTTTTCTGATGGGGGGGGGGGGTCACTTAGCTGCTTGTCTCCATGCCGATGTTTTACTTTGTTTGGAATGTGGCACTAAGCTGTCACCTGAGGTTCACCTCTCCACAGATCAGACCTGTAACTCTGCCATGTGCTCGTCTCCACTGAGATTTAAAGCTACACCATGTAATATTCTGGGCTAATCAATAACACATGTACAGAGACGTGGTGTAACCGTCTCCGGAAAAGTTACATAATGCATCTTTTAAAAAAGTAATAGACAAACATGCACATTTAGACCATTTGGGTGAAGTGTCTTGCCCAGTGGCTGTATCGTTGGCTCTGGGATTGAACCATCGGCCTCAGGAGGGAGAGTTTTCTCAGAATGTTCCACTTTATCACAAACACAAAGTAAATACTGATAAACTGCAGCCAAAGAACCAGAGTCCAGAGTCCAGGATCTGAGTCCAGGATCTGAGTCCAGACCTGAAGAGTCTCGAGGTTCATGGTCCTGGTTCAGTCCCGGTTCAGTCCCGGTTCAGTCCCGGTTCAGTCCCGGTTCAGTCCCGGTTCAGTCCTGGTTTAGTCCTCGTTCAGTCCCGGTTTAGTCCCGGTTTAGTCCTCGTTCAGTCCCGGTTTAGTTTAGTCCGGTTTTAGTCCCGGTTTAGTCCCGGTTTAGTCCCGGTTCAGTCCCGGTTCAGTCCCGGTTCAGTCCCGGTTCAGTCCCGGTTCAGTCCCGGTTCAGTCCCGGTTCAGTCCCGGTTCAGTCCCGGTTCAGTCCCGGTTCAGTCCCGGTTCAGTCCCGGTTTAGTCCCGGTTTAGTCCCGGTTTAGTCCTCGTTCAGTCCCGGTTTAGTCCCGGTTTAGTCCCGGTTCAGTCCCGGTTCAGTCCCGGTTCAGTCCCGGTTCAGTCCCGGTTTAGTCCCGGTTTAGTCCTCGTTCAGTCCCGGTTTAGTCCCGGTTTAGTCCCGGTTCAGTCCCGGTTCAGTCCCGGTTCAGTCCCGGTTCAGTCCCGGTTCAGTCCTGGTTCAGTCCCGGTTCAGTCCTGGTTCAGTCCTGGTTCTTGTCCCTCAGCTCAGTGCTGTCTGGCGGGCTTCGTGCTCTTGCTTCTCTCTGATTGGTGGATCTTGGCGGTTCTTTATGCTGGTTGGCTGTGGCTGGACTGGGACACGCCCGTCAGTGGGGGGCGCCGTTGGGAGTGGCTGCGGCGATGCCACCTGTGGGTCCTCTTCAAGGACTACTTCAAGGTATGAAGGGAGGGCCCTGACACACAGAGTATGAAGGGAGGGCATCTGACACACAGAGGAGGGTGGGAGGGCATCTGACTCACAGACTGATCGTTTATGGATGTTTTTGTGCAGCTGGTGAAAACTGTGGAGCTGGACCCGAAAAACAACTACATCTTTGGATTCCACCCTCACGGTTAGTCCTCATTATGATCTAGTCCTGGTTTGGTTTAGTCCTGGTTCAGTCCTGGTTAGTCCTGGTTTAGTCCTGTTTTAGTTCTGGTTTAGTCTTAGTTTAGTCCTGGTTTAGTCCTGGTTTAGTCCTGGTTTAGTCCTGTTTTAGTCCTGCTTTAGTCCTGGTTTAGTCTTAGTTTAGTCCTGGTTTAGTCCTAGTTTAGTCCTGGTTTAGTCCCAGTATAGTCCTGGTTAACAAGGTGAGTCAATGATCGTGATTAGGGAAGCTCTGATACTGATATTAGTATTGGTTATTCGTGCTCCATCCATCCATTTTCTTCCTCTTATCCGGGGCCGGGTCGCGGGGGCATCAGTCTAAACAGGGACTCCCAGACTTCCCTCACCCCAGACATGTCCTCCAGCTCCTCCAGTGGGACCCCAAGGCGTTCCCAGGCCAGAGAGACATAGTCTCTCCAGTGTGTCCTGGGTCTTCCCCGGGGCCTCCTCCCGGTGGGACATGTCCAGAACACCTCCTTAGGGAGGCGTCCAGGAGGCATCCTGAGCAGATGCCCGAGCCTCAGCTGGTTCCTCTCGACGTGAAGGAGCAGTGGCTCTACTCCGAGCTCCTCCCGTGTGACTGAGCTCCTCACCCTGTCTCTAAGGGTGCGCCCAGCCACTCTGCGGAGGAAACTCATTTCGGCCGCTTGTATCCGTGATCTTGTCCTTTCGGTCATGACCCAGAGCTCATGACCATAGGTGAGGGTGGAACGTAGATTGAGGTAAATCGAGAGCTTTGCCTTTCGACTCAGCTCCTTCTTTACCACAACGGACTGATACAGCGACCGCATCACTGCAGACGCTGCACCGATCCACCTGTCAATCTCACGCTCCATCCTTCCCTCACTCGTGAACAAGACCCCGAGATACTTGAACTCCTCCACTTAAGGCAGAGACTCCCCACCCGGAGAGGGCACCACTTTTTTCCGGTTGAGAACCATGGCCTCAGATTTGAAGGAGCTGATTCTCATTCCAGATTCTTCACACTCGGCTCAAACTGCCCCAGTGCTGCAGGTCCTGGCTCGAAGAAGCATCAGGACAACATCATCTGCAAACAGCAGAGATGATCCTCCTGTGGTTCCCCAGAACCAGACACCCCCCAGCCCCTGAACCAGACCCCCTCCAGCCCCTGAACCAGACCCCCTCCAGCCCCTGAAACAGACCCCCCTCCAGCCCCTGACCCCCCCTCCAGCCCCTGAACCAGCCCCTGGCTGCGCCTAGAAATTCTGTCCATAAATATAATGAACAGAACCGGTGAAAAAAGTGCAGCCCTGGTGGAGTCCAACATGCACCGGGAACAAGTCTGACTCACTGCAGAGACACAGCTCCTGCTCCAGTCATACAGGGACCTGACAGCCCTTAGCAAAGGACCCCGGACCCCATACTCCCAGAGCACCCCCCAAAGGACACCACGAGGGACACGGTCGAATGCCTTCTCCAGATCCACAAAACACATGTGGACTGTGGCAAACTCCCATGAGCCTCGAGGACCCGATGGAGAGTGTAGAGCTGGTCCAGTGTTCCACGACCAGGACGAAAACCACACTGCTCCTCCTGGATCCGAGGTTCGACTATCGGACGGATTCTCCTCTCCAGCCCCTGGAATGGGAAGGGACCACCGCCCCGGTCTGCCAGTCCAGAGGTGCCGTCCCCGACCACCACGCGGTGTTGCAGAAACATGTCAGCCAAGACCCACAACATCCAGAGACTTAAGGTACTCGGGATGGATCTTTTTCACCCTCGGGGGCCTTGCCAACCACCTTGGTGACTTCAGCCTGTTTCCTCCTCAGAAGACGTGACAGTGGGATTGAGGAGATCCTCGCAGTTTTCCTTCCACCGTCCAACAACATCCCAGGCAAGGTCAGCATCTCTCCACCCGCACTGTAAACACTGTTGGTGAAGCTCTGCTTCCTCCTCCTGAGGCGCCGAACGGTTTGCCAGAATTTCTTTGAGGCCGTCCGATAGTCCTCCTCCATGGCCTCCCCGAACTCCTCCCAACCCAGAGTTTCCCCGTGTTGGGGATTATTGGTGCTGATACTGAAAAATTAGCCAGATTGGGTATTGGTTCTATATCGGTTCTATGATATCGGTTCTATGATATCGGTTCTATGATATCGGTTCAGTCGATATCCCGCTGACTTCCAGACTGACTTTGTCCCAGAGCGTCTCCTGTTTGTTCAGTCTAACGTGAAGGAGGAAAGTTACAGTTTCATCTTGTGTAACACAGTGAACTGTGTTTTCAGAAAACCAGAGCCATGTCCGCCTCTGGGATCAGTTCATATCCGATATGAGAGATACGAAACTTAAAGGTGAAGTATTGATATCGGAGCTGAAAAAGCTGGATCGATGCTTCTCTAATCGTGATTATTCAGGTTTTTCAGTTCTGCTGCAGTCTGTTTATATAAATGGATGTAGCTAACCTGTTAGCCGCTACATTCCAAACAGGAAGTGATCATGTTGCACTTCCTACTCCATCGACTCTGGCTCCAATTCACTTTTTATTGAAAAACTGTCCCCTCTCTCTGTCTGCTGCTGTCAGACTCATGTTGGTCTTAAATGTTCGTATTAACCCTCGACATGATCCTGGGGTTTTTATTTCACGTCTGTGTCTGTAAATCAACATATGAACATTAATAACAGACACATCAGGTCCTTCTGTCCCCGACGTCGCTCCTGTTAGCGTTAGCGTTAGCAACAGGTTTGATTGACAGCTTTGTAGGGCGATGGGAGTGAACCCAGTGTGACCTTTGACCCCTCGGTGGGTGTGTTTCAGGCGTGCTCGTGGCTGGAGCGTTTGGGAACTTCTGCACTGAAGCGACGGGATTCTCTCAGCTGTTTCCTGGACTCACGCCTCATCTGCTCATGCTCCCGTTCTGGTTCAGAGTCCCACTGTTCAGGGACTACATCATGTGTGGAGGTCTGGACCGGGATTGGACCAGGACTGGACCAGGACTGGACCAGGACTGGACCAGGACTGGACCAGGACTAAACCAGGACCAGGACTAAACCAGGACTAAACCAGGACTGAACTCGGACTGACCCAGATCAGATCATGACACATCTTCACTTCCTCATGACACATAAATGTTTCACAATCCGTCTGTGGCTCAAGTATCAAACTGGACTCGGCTCCGTCTGAAACACTGAGTCTTAGATTTTAAAATAAACGATACATCAGTAATATCATGTCATAGTAGAAGTCATAATAGTACTGTTTTATGGTGTCCAACTGTAGTAGTAGTAGTAGTAGTAGTAGTAGTCATAGTTATAGTAGTCCTATGAGTAGTAGTGGTCACAGTAGTTATAGTCAGAGTAGCCATAGCAGTACAGTTTTATGTGGCAGTAGCAGTTGTAGTCGTAGTCATAGTAGTAGTTGTAATAGTACAGTTTTATGTAGTAGTAGTATTCACTGTCAGGCCTGGTGCAGTAGTAGTAGTAGTAGTAGTAGTAGTAGTAGTAGTAGTAGTAGTAGTCAGTAGTAGTAGTAGTAGTAGTAGTAGTAGTAGTAGTAGTAGTAGTAGTAGTAGTAGTAGTAGTAGTATTGACTGTACTCCTGTTCCACTCAGGCCTGGTGTCCAGCTGTAAATCCTCTCTGTCGTACCTGCTGAGCCGCTCGGGGGGAGGGAACGTGGCGGTGATCGCGGTGGGCGGAGCTCCAGAGGCTCTGGACGCTCGACCCGGAGCCCTCACTCTGCAGGTCAGACAACATGAGCTCTGCCCTTGTGTCCTTAGGCAAGACACTTCTCTCTTTACCTTCTGCATGTGGCACCGGCAGCCTCGTGTGAGTCAGTCTGTCCCAGGGCAGGAACCTGTCAGAGGAATCAAACCACAGGATAATGATTCAATATTTAACATTGTTTCAAAATGTTATATTTGTTTAATATATTTAATTATATAATATTGTTATGTTATATTTTTCAGGTGATGAACAGAAAAGGATTTATTAAAATGGCGCTGAAACACGGGTCAGTACTGTTCATGTTTTCACTGTGAAATTAGTGCAGCACAAGCACTTTGTATTTGTTGTAGTAGTAGTAGTAGTAGTAGTAGTAGTGTCAGTAGTTGTAGTACATTGTTGTTGTAGTTGTAGTACTGACTCAGTCCTGTGTTGCAGAGCTCACCTGGTGCCAGTTTTCTCATTCGGTGAAAATGAACTTTATGACCAGATGGAGAACCCCAGTGGCTCCACCTTGAGGCGTATCCAGGTCAGTGCCCGAGTCCTGAGGCTCGTGGGTCGGACTTCACCTTCATTGATCCTGAAGCTCGAGGGCCCGAGTCCTGAGGCTGCAGAGGCTGGAGTTTAGTGCCTTTCTCTGGTCTGGAGTTCAGCTTTGAACCTGGCAACACAAGTGGAAGAGTCATGTGAGGCTCCTGCTGTGTTCTGATTGGACAGTTGCCTTGAACCAAAACAACAAATTATAACATAAATAACTTGTCATTTGTGATTAAGAATAAATGAGGTTTATGATGTAGAGCCGTCAGACGTGTATCTGAGGACACGTGTCCCTCGTCTTTGGGGACACGTGTCCCTCGTCTTTGGGGGCACGGTCCCTCGTCTTTGGGGGCACGTGTCCCTCGTCTTTGGGGGCACGTGTCCCTCGTCTTTGGGGACACAGGTGTTTTACACAAGTCTCATCTACGGTTCTTTTAACGAGTAAATCATGAAACAGACTCAAAACCAGCTCAAACCTCTGGACTTTTAAAAGACAAACTCTCCCACAGAATTCTGACCTGTTCTGTTTGTTTTTCCTTCAGAACCGTCTGCAAAGCATCATGGGATTGGCCCTGCCGCTGTTCCACGCCAGAGGAGTGTTTCAGTACAGCTTCGGCCTCATGCCCTACAGGAAACCCATCCACACCATCGGTCAGTCACTGGACCGGGACCGGACAGAGACTGGACTGGACCGGGACTGGACCAGGGCCGGGACTGGACCGGGACTGGACCAGGACTGGACCAGGACTGGACGAGGACTGGACGAGGACTGGACCGGGATTGGACCGGGACTGGATCGGGATTGGACCGGGACTGGATCGGGACTGGATCGGGATTGGACCGGGACTGGATCGGGACTGGACCGGGACTGGATCGGGACTGGACCTGGACCGGGACTGGATCGGGACTGGACCGGGACTGGACCTGGACCGGGACTGGACCGGGACTGGACCGGGACCAGGACGGGACCAGGACGGGGGACTGGACCGGGACCGGGACTGGACTGGACCGGGACTGGACCGGGACTGGACCGGGACCGGGACTGGATCGGGACTTGACCGGACTGGACCGGGACCGGGACTGGATCGGGACTGGACCGGGACTGGACCTGGACCGGGACTGGACCGGGACTGGACCAGGACGGGGACTGGACCGGGACCGGGACTGGACCGGGGACTGGACCGGGACTGGACCGGGACTGGAAAGGGACTGGATTGGGACTGAAACTCTCTGTTTCTGACTTTTAGCGTCTTAAAAACATGAAAAACAGAGCGAGTTCATTTTTAACAGTTTGGTCTCTGACCTTATGCATTCAGAACATCCTAATTACTCACAGAGATGAGTTTATAAGTGCTTTCCACAACTTTCAGAGACCAGAGCGGAGTTCTGCCATCACGGTAACCACAACTAGCAACTTGCAAACCATTCGTGCACTTCCTGATTATCGGATAATCAGGTTAATCAGGCATGTTTTGACGTCTGGAGCTCTTCACCTTTTCAGACTTCTCCACACGCAGATTGTAAAGTTTTCGTGTATTGTCAAAATGTAACATTCTCTTGTCTTTCTTTGGTCTTGGTCCTGGTTCTGGTCTGGTCCAGTTGGAGGTCCCATCGTGGTCAAGTCCAAACCGAGTCCCACAAACGAAGACATCGAGTCTCTACACGAGCTGTACCTCCAGAACCTCACGGACCTGTTTGAAACTCACAAAACAGAGTACGGCTACAGCAGAGACCAGCACCTGCAGTTCAGCTAGAACCCGATCAGAACCAGGACTCAGCGGGAACAGGACTGAAACGGGACTGACACAGGACTACAACAGGTCTAAACCAGGTCTAAACCAGGTCTAAACCAGGTCTAAACCAGGTCTAAACAAGTCCTACATTATGATGAAAACCAGGTACCGTATTAACAATGGCTGTTTACTCATAATCTGCTTATCTTACAGAAGTGTCATGTGACCTGTAATCTGATTCCTGATTGGTCACAGTTTGGACAATTGAAAATGATTCAGAAACGGGCCGATCCAAGTCCATTGTACAAGGACTAAACCAGGATCAGGATTAAACCAGGATCAGGATTAAACCAGGATCAGGACTGAATCAGGATCAGGACTAAATCAGGATCGGGACTAAACCAGGTTCAGGACCAAGTCTAAATAAGGAACCAAGTAGGAGTAAAATGTGAAATAAATCATGTTTTAAAAGGACCGAACCACTTTAGAAAAGGACTGAACCAGGACTAAACCAGAACTAAACCAGGTTTAAATCAGGTCTAGAGTAAATTCATATGAGGTCGAATTGAACGAGGTATAAACGACCTCCAGACCAGCACTAAACAGGACTAAACCAGGACTAAACCAGGACAACACCAAGTCTAGTCCAGGTCTAGTCCAGGTCTAGTCCAGGTCTAGTCCAGGTCTAGTCCAGGTCTAGTCCAGGTTCTGGATCAGGGATTTTCTACATTTTGCCAAAGCCGTCCATGTTTACTCAAATGCTGCTGCTTCTGTATTTTCATAAGAATTCTGTAAAAATTACTAGATAAAACCAGCCTGTGCAGCGGAGCACATGAATATGTCACATTAATATAAAACACATAGGACGCTCCTCTGTATTTGTGTTTAAGTCAATAAAACACTTGTAAATGGATCAAAACGTGTCTTTTTTTTGTGTACATAAACATTCCACATGATGCAGCGGCCATCTTGGATGTTTTGGTCTCGTGTGACGGACCTTTTACTGTTTGACTATTGTCCTCGTCAAAGCCTGATCCTGAAGCTCGTGGGTTGGACTTCACCGTCGTTGATCCTGAAGCTCGTGGGTTGGACTTCACCGTCGTTGATCCTGAAGCTCGTGGGTTGGACTTCACCGTCGTTGATCCTGAAGCTCGTGGGTTGGACTTCACCGTCGTTGATCCTGAAGCTCGTGGGTTGGACTTCACCGTCGCTGATCCTGAAGCTCGTGGGTTGGACTTCACCGTCGTTTGATCCTGAAGCTCATGGGTTGGACTTCACCGTCGTTGATCCTGAAGGTCGAGGGTTGGACTTCACGGTCGTTGATCCTGAAGGTCGAGGGTTGGACTTAACTGTCGCTGATCCTGAAGCTCGTGGGTTGGACTTCACCGTCGTTGATCCTGAAGCTTTTGTTTGATTTCACGGGTTCGTTGATCCTGAAGCTCGTGGTTGGACTTCACCGTCGTTGATCCTGAAGCTCGTGGGTTGGACTTCACCGTCGTTGATCCTGAAGCTCGTGGGTTGGACTTCACGGTCATTGATCCTGAAGCTCGTGGGTTGGACTTCACCGTCGTTGATCCTGAAGCTCGTGGGGTTGGACTTCACGGTCGTTGATCCTGAAGCTCGTGGGTTGGACTTCACCGTCGTTGATCCTGAAGCTCGGGGGTTGGACTTCACCGTCGTTGATCCTGAAGCTCGGGGGTTGGACTTCACCGTCGTTGATCCTGAAGCTCGTGGGTTGGACTTCACGGTCGTTGATCCTGAAGCTTTTGGGTTGGGCTTCACCGTCGTTGCCTGGTGCATTGATTTTCACCCCCATGTGCCTTTGGAAAAATGCCCAACTTGAGTTGAGAAGTTTAAAAAAAAACACTTTAAATCTACTTAAGTACAAATTTCGACGTGTCTGTACTTTACTGTATTTTACTCATTTTACTTTCGACCATCACTGCAGTACTTCTGAAATCATGACATAAGACGTTTAACATTTTTACTCATAAAATGAACACAACCTTTATTCACACATTTCTACTTCTACTCCTACTTTTGTACGGAATAAAGCAAAGTCCAGGAGATAACATCTGACTGTTGATTGGTCAGTGCAGATAAGAGCTGCTCTCTGATTGGCTGGAGGCTCACGGTGTCGTTTAGGTGGAAGCTGCATGACAGTGACCTCTGCTTTGGTCACATGACACGGCTGGGACGTCGGTTCTGTCCAGTGATCGTCCAGCGCTCGGAGTAAACAAACAGGTAAGACTTCTGTTTGTACCATCAGCTCCACGTCTTTAAAGGGACGGTGCCGGTGTTCAGTCACACAAACCTGCAGAGAGACCGAGCTCTTCTCTCAGAATGAAAACACACGCTGTTCCACCCCGTGATGTCATCAAGTAATAAAACAACTTTGTGAGAAAAGTCTTAACTTTTTTTCTTTTTTAAGGGCAACAACTTGTAGAGCAAAGCAGCTCAGTTGAGGTTAACTTGATGACATCACGAGGTGGAGCAGAGCGTTTTGAGCTTTGTAGATGTGGACAGACTAATAATAAAGTGTGACTCAAACATGTGAATGAAACAAAAACACAACTCCAGGTCTGTTTGTGAGCAGGGAGCTGCATTAGAACATGACTTAACACCCAAAAGAGTCAGTTTGTGTGATATAGAACCTAAAGATGCTCTACGTAACTTTTCTGGCACTTACACCGCAGCAGAATGACATTAAACATTCTGTCTATCTTGCGTTTATTCAATTACATGTGTTTTAATTGGTAGAAAATACCTTGGGTATCCTGAAGTGGGCTCGCCTCTCCACAGACCCCGGCGGGCTCTAACATGTGGAGTCACCTTCTTGTTTCCATGGAGATTGATAATTTAATGCCATACACACATACTGTATGACATTAAACAGTCTGTCTATCTGCTGCATTTTTTTCAATTATAGTTGTTTTAATTGGTTGAAAATACCTTGTCAGGCTTATTCTGAAGTGGGCTCGCCTCTCCACAGACCTGACGGGCTCTAACTCATGGAATCACCTGCTTGTTTCTGTAGATATTCATAAGTTTAATGCCACACCCGCGGGACATTCGAGGTAAAACAATAAGTGACCTGTCTTCACGAGGACTAGACCTGTGGCAGATTCTGCACTAGAAAAGTTACACAGTGCAGCTTTAATGTGAAGTCTGAGCGTGATTCTGGTTGGATGAGACGCAGCACGATCAGTCACCGTGTCCTGTCCGTGTAGTGCTTTGCTCAAGGACACAACAACACTGAAATACACCCTGAAAATCCCTCTTCTTCTTCAGAGTGTTCCAGTTTAACCAGCTCCTCTCCTGGTTCACTCCATCTCTGTTCTTTGGAAACGCACCGTCGGCTCATGTTTCAGGAGCTGAAACGGGCTCGTGTGGACTTGTCGTGGACTTGTGGTGGACTTGTGGTTGACTTGTGGTTGACTTGTGGTTTGACTTGTGGTTGACTTGTGGTTGACTTGTCGTGGACTTGTCGCTGACTTGTCATGGACTTGTGGTTGACTTGTCGTGGACTTGTGGTTGACTTGTGGTTGACTTGTGGTTGACTTGTGGTTGACTTGTGGTTGACTTGTGGTTGACTTGTCGTGGACTTGTCGCTGACTTGTCATGGACTTGTGGTTGACTTGTCGTGGACTTGTGGTTGACTTGTGGTTGACTTGTGTTGACTTGTGGTTGACTTGTGGTTGACTTGTCGTGGACTTGTCGTGGACTTGTCGTGGACTTGTCGTTGACTTGTGGTGACTTGTCGTGGACTTGTGGTTGACTTGTGGTTGACTTGTGGTTGACTTGTCGTGGACTTGTGGTTGACTTGTCGTGGACTTGTCGTTGACTTGTCGTGGACTTGTCGTGGACTTGTCGTGGACTTGTCGTGGACTTGTGGTTGACTTGTCGTTGACTTGTCGTTGACTTGTCGTTGACTTGTCGTGGACTTGTCGTTGACTTGTCGTGGACTTGTCGTTGACTTGTCGTTGACTTGTCGTTGACTTGTCGTGGACTTGTCGTTGACTTGTCGCGGACTTGTCGTTGACTTGTCGTTGACTTGTCGCTGACTTGTCGCTGACTTGTCGCTGACTTGTGGTTGACTTGTGGTGACTTGTCGTGGACTTGTCGTGGACTTGTGGTTGACTTGTGGTTGACTTGTGGTGGACTTGTCGTTGACTTGTCGTGGACTTGTCGTGGACTTGTCGTGGACTTGTCGTTGACTTGTCGTGGACTTGTTGACTTGTCGTTGACTTGTCGTGGACTTGTGGTTGACTTGTGGTTGACTTGTCGTGGACTTGTGGACTTGTGGTTGACTTGTCGTGGACTTGTGGTTGACTTGTCGTTGACTTGTGGTTGACTTGTGGTTGACTTGTGGTTGACTTGTCGTGGACTTGTCGTGGACTTGTCGTGGACTTGTCGTTGACTTGTGGTTGACTTGTCGTGGACTTGTCGTTGACTTGTGGTTGACTGTCGTGGACTTGTCGTGGACTTGTCGTGGACTTGTCGTTGACTTGTCGTGGACTTGTGGTTGACTTGTGGTTGGACTTGTCATGGACTTGTCGTGGACTTGTCGTTGACTTGTCGTTGACTTGTCGTTGACTTGTCGTGGACTTGTCATGGACTTGTCGTGGACTTGTGGTGGACTTGTCGTGGACTTGTGGTTGACTTGTCGTGGACTTGTCGTTGACTTGTGGTTGACTTGTCGTGGACTTGTCGTGGACTTGTCGTTGACTTGTCGTTGACTTGTCGTTGACTTGTCGTGGACTTGTCGTGGACTTGTCGTGGACTTGTGGTGGACTTGTCGTGGACTTGTCGTTGACTTGTGGTTGACTTGTCGTGACTTGTCGTTGACTTGTCGTTTGACTTGTCGTTGACTTGTCGTTGACTTGTCGTTGACTTGTGGACTGTCATGGACTTGTCGTGGACTTGTCGTTTGACTTGTCGTTGACTTGTGGTTGACTTGTCGTTGACTTGTCGTGAACTTGTCGTTGACTTGTCGTTGACTTGTGGTTGACTTGTCGTGGACTTGTTGTGACTTGTCGTGGACTTGTAGTGACTTGTCGTTGACTTGTGGTTGACTTGTGGTTGACTTGTCGTTGACTTGTCGTGGACTTGTCGTTGACTTGTGTGGTGACTGTGGTGACTTGTGGGTTGACTTGTCGTGGACTGTTGTCGTGGACTTGTCGTTGACTTGTCGTTGACTTGTCGTTGACTTGTCGTGAACTTGTCGTTGACTTGTCGTTGACTTGTGGTTTGACTTGTTGTGGACTTGTCGTTGGACTTGTCGTGGACTTGTCGTGGACTTGGCGTTGACTTATAGCTGACGTTTGTGTTGGACTCGTGTGGGGTGTGGTCAGCTGCGTGACTTTTTCTCTCATTCTTTCCTCCCACGTGCGATTATTCCCACAGGAGAAGTTAAAAAAGGCAGTAAGACAGAGTCAGTCTCACGTCTGTGGAGTCATTTCAAAAGTCCGGGGTTTTGTGGACGTCATTACGCAGACGCTCTGGAGGCTGGAGCGTCACAGAGAAACTCTCGAGGAGGAAGAGCTAACGGAGCTGAGGATCAAAACAAACGAGAAACACATGAGCAGAGCAGGAGAAACACGGGAGGAAAACACGGGAGGAATCTGAAGAACCGAACTCCGTTTGTGCTTTGAAATAATGTGACTGACGTGTCTGCTACGGGTGAAAGAGAGGACGAGGAGGGAAGAAGAGAACACGAGGGAGGAGAGAGGAGAAGTGGTAGTAGTATTAGTAGTAGGAAGAGGAGGAGGAGAGGGGGAGGATGAGAAGTAGTAGTAGTATTAGCAGGGGGGGAGGAGGAGGGAGGGAGCAGGAGGAAAAGTAGTAGTAGTAGTAGAGTAGTAGGAGTAGGAGTAGTAGTAGTAGTAGGAGTAGGAGTAGTAGGAGTAGTAGTAGTAGTAGTAGTATTAGTAGGAGGAGGAAAAGTAGTAGTAGGAATAATAGGAGATAACATCTGATTTATGATTTGCAGTTGTATTTTTTTTTTATATGTTTTTAAAAAGAGGTGCTGTTGGAGGTGGAGGTGCTGTTGGGAGGTGGAGGTGCTGTTGGAGGTGGAGGTGCTGTGTTGGAGGTGGTGGAGGTGCTGTTGGAGGTGGTGGAGGTGGTGGGAGGGGCTGATGGCACAGATTGGCAGCCCTCCTTCCTCAGTCTGTCCCAGGGCAGCTGTGACTAAAACAGGAGCTCATCACACAGAGTCTGGAGTGAGAAGAACGAGACTAAAGAGACTGAACATCTGGAAAATATTAATCATATCAATAATGATGATTATTATTCTTGCTTTATATTATATAATATTATTATTATTGCTCTATAGAAGCCATATTTGTTTGAAAAGACAATCCTCCTTTTACAGGAAAAGAGCCTGAGACATAATCTCTCACTGATCTACAACAACAAAAGAAAACAGCACAAAGGGAACAAATCGTGTGAGCTCAGAGCGTTTAAAGGCTGAACTGAGGCTGTTACTCTGAAACTGGAGACAAAAGCTGTTTTGAGTTTCAGTGTCGTTAGCTCCTCCTTCAGACAGATTTAAGGCAGTGTCCAGCAGGAATCTGACCATAAACGTGTTCACTCCTGCAGCGATTTGTCCCGTGACAGATTTAACTTTGGCTTTTACTCTGATTATTATTGAATATTTAAGTGATATTGTTTGTCTCTCTGCTCCGCTCTTTGTCCTGACCCTCTGTTTGTCCTCAGTGTTACGATGGCGTCTCTGCTCCTGTGTCCGGCCTCGGTCCAGGTCTCGGTCCTGGTTCTGGTCGGGTTCCTGGTCGGTCCGGCCTCGGGGGGGAACATCCTGGTGTTTCCGGGAGAATTCAGTCACTGGTTGAATATGAAGAGTTTGATCAAGAGCTGCACCGAAGAAACCACCACTCGATCAGCATCATCGTGCCCACGGCAGCCCCTCCGTGCCCTACAACAGCACCCAGCTCCAGGAGACCTTCAACTTTATAGTGTTTCAGGTCAGGGACTGGACCGGGACTGGAACTGGGACTGGACCGGGACTAGACTAGGAAACAAGGACTACACCAGGACCAAACTCATCTCAGTTTAAAGGTGCACTATATAACTTTTCTGTTGGCGGATGAGCTAATGGGAGATGTTTTTGCTTTGCTGAATTATTCCACACATTTAAAGCCACACTGCAGAATATTCCCTCACCCTCCACTGGAAACGTTACATTCGAAGGATTTTGTAGACTGGAGGGCATCTGACACAGTTCTTCTCCTCCTGTCAGGTTCCTTTCACTTCGGCTGACTACATGTCGTTCCTGGAGGAGTTCATGCACTTCTCGATGTACGAGTCCGCCAGCGCCTCCCTGTGGACAAAAGTGTCGGTGGGGTTCTCCTGGCTGCAGCGTTCTCTGGTCATGCAGAAGCAGACGTGCGATGCACTGGCCCGAAACCCTGCGCTGATGTCACAGTTACGTGACGCCAAGTTCGACCTGGTGCTGTGGGACCCCATGAGCCACTGTGGGGAGGTGGTGGCACAGCTGCTGCAGCTCCCCTAGTGGCTTCTCTGAGGTCAGTTTTCTATTCATCTATTTTTCTGATCCATGTTCTGATGTTTCCCTCATAAACAGACTTGGACTTGTGTTTGTTTTCATTCACACATGTTCTTCTCTCAAAACTAAAAACATTTTCTCAAGTTCTTTTCTCACCACCTTCCTGCAACTGAGGGTCCTGGTTATTAGACTGGCGGCGCCAAGATCCCGCTCCCTTAAAACGCAGGCCCGGCGGTCAGCACAGAGATCTAGGCATAATGCTGCGACTCATGAAAGAATTCTCCGTCAAACCCTCCCTAAGCTGGTCCACGTCCAAACATAAGGGGCATAAATCACGTCCATCTTCAGGTAGAAGCTACAGCACAGGGACCATCAAAACCGACGATAGATCAGGTCGAGCAGAAAACGACACTTTTCCTCCGCCAATAGTGGAATAAAAAAATTCACCTCGAGCCGCCGAAACACCACTGGGGTTGACAACTAAAATATATTACCCCCCGACTCCAAGTGAACAGTAAAGTAACCACTGCGGGTAGAAGTAAATTAGAACATGGCCCCTGAAGGCACAAAAACACGAGCTAAAGAACGAGCACAGTTCTCTATAACAATACAATGACAGTTTTAGCCAAAAGCGGCAACAGCAAACACACACAAAAGTCAAGCAGAACCGAAAACAGCAGCAAATACAACCTCCACCAAACCCAGTGTCGCTTCCAACAAAAAATACTGCAAAAACTATTTACGTCAACTATCTTTGTGAAAACGTGCACCTCACCAGTGTCAGGGACCCACCTGTTGCAGGTAGGACCTCTGCCAAGGCACATGCAGCTTCACCCTGAGAGGTGGGTCGCACTCGCTGCCACCAAAAAGGGGAAAAATTGTGGAACAAAGGAGTAACTGTGAGTAACCATAACACACTCGATCTAAACACGGAAAAAAAAAAAAAAAAAAAAATGGATATGCGCTTCCAGAGTCACGTGACCACAGAGCCTCACGAGGGTCACACAGAGGGTCACCGGTGATTCTGTTGTTATTAATTCTCGACCTGCGTCTGCACAAGAGTGAAGCATCACTCTTGAAGCATCATCTCTGCATCTCTCAGAAGGGATGAAATCGAACTACCACACTTCATGACATCACAAGGTGGGACAGAGCGTTTTGAGCTTTGCAGATGTTACAGACAAATAATAAAGTGTGACTCAAACATGTGAATGAAAAAACACATCTCCAGGTCTTTTTTGAGGAGGGATCAGCGTTAGAACTTCAGATTAAAGCTTCAGTGAATCTGAACCCAGAAGGAAACGTGTAACTTTTCCTCACACAGTGTGTCTGAAAAACTTCTGATAATTTTCAGACAGTGTGAAATCCTGGTTTATTTTCAAATGATTAAACACTTTAATACAAACTGCTTCATCCAAAGGACAAAACCCCGAGACATAAACTAAATGTGTCGACTCTATTCAGTGAAGTGAAGATGCAGCGAGCGTCACACACTGGAGAAACTAAACAGACAAAAGAGAAAGAACCAACACGAGAGAGAGCAGCTCAGGACCACAGTCTGATGTTCATCTCAACACACTCACCCTCCTCTGAAGAGACTGAGGTTCAGATCTGAGCCAGAGAAAAGAAATGATTTGAGAAAGAGGAGTTAAAGAAGATATTTTTGTTTACAACTCCATCCATCAGACCCCAAAGCAAACAGGGACAAAGAGAACAATAAGAGGGCCATTAAGGGTTCGAATAGGGTCGTTAACCATTAAACATCCTATTTCCATGGAAACAGGCCGAGGTCACCACTCGAACAGGTCAGATCTTAACCGATACCTGCTTTTCTTTCAGGTTCTCTTTCGGTGCTGTGATCGAGCGCCACTGTGGCCAACGCCCCCTTACCCCCGAGCTACGTCCCCTCCTCCCCTCTGCCGTACAGCGACGTCATGACCTTCAGTGAGAGAACGACCAGTCTGCTGATCAACCTGCTGAGCTCCACACTGTCCGTCCTCTTCTGGACCTCTCCATGGACGGATACTACTCAGACGTCCTGGGTAAAGAAACAGTACGGAACATTCATCAGCCCACAGCAAAGAGGAGTAATGACAGATGTCTCACGTACATTATGATGGAGTGATGCATTGTGGGATATCATTGAGGTCTTAACGTGTGATACAAACCTTAGATAAAGTGTTTCTGTGTAAACTCGCAGCAGGGCGGCCGACCCACCGTGTGTGACACGATTGGGCGAACGGACCTGTGGCTGATCCGGACGTACTGGGACATCGAGAGTCCCAGGCCCCTCCCCCCCCAAACTTTCGCTACGTGGGCGGGCTCCACTGCAAACCGGCCATCCGCTGCCGAAGGGTCAGCCGCCAATCACACAGAAACAAAACAAACTTTAGACGGGATGTTCATTCACGGGAAAAGTACAGGATGTGACTTTTTCCTCGTTTTAGGATCTGAGGAGTTTTGTGAACTCGGCCGATTCTTTTCTGGCGTCGTGGTCGTCACGTTCGGCTCCATGGTCCACAACCTGACGACGGAGCGATCCGAGGTCATCGCACTTTCACTGCCCAGATCCCACAAGAGGTCTAAATCAGGATCTATAACCCGGGACTGAACACAAGGACTACACCAGGACTACCAGAACTAAAACGGCAGGACTAATCGGCACTAAATCAGGACTAAACAGGACTAAACCAGGACTAAACCAGGACTAACCCAGGACTAAACCAGGACTTAAATCAGGACTTACACCAGACCAACCGGAGCTAAACCCTAGACTAACACCATGACTGACACCAGGACCAACCAGGAATAAACCAGGAGCTGAAGCGGACGCAACAGGACTGAACAAGGGAATGAACCCAGGACTGAACCAGGTAAGTGAACCAGGACTAAATACAGGACTGAACCAGGGGACTGACAACCAGGACTGAAACAGGACTGAACCGGACTGAACCAGGTCATAAACCAGGACTGAACCAGGACTGAACCGAGAGAATGAAACCAGGCCTGAACCAGGTCTAAACCAGGACTGAAACCAGGACTGAAACCAAGGATTTCTGAACAGGATCCTACTGAACTTAGGACCTGAACCAGGACCCTGAACCAGGTCTAAACCAGGACTGAACCACTGACACGATTGAACCAGGACCTAAACCAGACCATTAAAAAACCCAGACTGAACCCGGTCTTGAGTCTGTTCAGGTGATCTGGAGGTACAGTGGACTACTCCTCTTTCTTGGGGACCAAAACACCAAACTGACTCCACGGATTCCTCAGATGATCTCCTCGGTACTTCCTCACTCTCTCATTCTTGGAGATTCAGTATTGTATAAACTAAATACATATTCAAAGTATTCCTCCCACACTGTGTATAATTCCCTGATATCGCACCCTTTAGGCACACTCAGAATCGCGACTTTGTGAGCCCACGGCGCACCCAACGGCCTGTACGAGTACGCTGTTTCCACGGCGGCCCTATAGTGGGCGTCCAGCTGTTCGGTTGACCAGTCGGATAACCTGGCCCGTGTGAGCAGGAGAGGGCCCCCGCGCCATTGTGCTCGACTTCAAACTCCATGACATCACAGGAAATGGACATCAGCCATTCAACGAGGTCATTAATTAATCCAGGTGAGGCGAGCGTGTCAGCGTTTTTTTTTACTTTTACTTGCAATATGTTTCTGCTCCAGTATCTTGGACTTTAACTTAAGTATCAAAATGAAGTACTTTTCCACCTGGTTATTAATTGCACACAAAGTAGAGAATCCTCAGTTTAGAGAAGTATCTAGAGTAACCTGCCTCAGGATTCTGTAACTTATATTCAACGTCTAAAAGCCGTTCGCTGAGTTGCTGTTTTGCTCTTCTGTCTCCGTTGACTATCATCTCCTGATCCTCAGCTACAAAAGCTACTCAGCGCGTCGACGTGCACCGGGACCGTCCCCTCACCGCCCCTGCAGGAGCGGGTTCGGGGGAGGTTTTTTGTCCTGCGGACTGGGCGTCTCACCTGCGCCTGGCTCCTACGCTCAACTGGTCCAGTACTACAAGCCGGGACTGCCCCGCCTTCCCTGCTGATCGTCCACGGCAACCGTCCTCGCGTAGGGCATCACGCCACTGTCGGCAAGAAGGGACTGGGCGGGCGGAAGGTTGTCCTAGATCAAGACCAGCAGGACTTAAGTCGGACTGTAACGAGAACTGACCATACTGAACCAGACTGAACCAGGACACAGCCAGACCTGAGCCCGAAACTAAACCATGTCTAAACCAGTCAAACTAGGACTAACGGACTAAACTAGACAAACCGGTCTAAACCAGACTAAACAGCCTAAACTCAGTCTACACTGTACTGACCATGACTAACCGGACTGAACCAGACTGAGCCGGAACTGAGGCCAGAACTGTCCAGGACTAAACTCGGACTAACCAGGTCTACACCAGGACTAAACCAGACTAACCAGGTCCTAAACCTGGACTGAACCAGTATAAACCATGACTGAACCAGACTGAACCAGGACTGAACCAGGACTGAGCCAGACTCAACCAGGACTACACCCGGACGGAGCCAGACAAACCGTCTAACCAGGTCAACCTGGACTGAAACCAGGACTGAACCCGGACCTAAACCCGACTGAGCCAGGATAACCATGACTACACGCACGGTCTAAACCAGACTCAACGGACTACACCAGGACTGAACAGGACCTAACCATGTCTAAACCATGTCTAACCCTGGACTGACGGACTAAACAGACTAAACCATGACTAACCATGACTGAACCAGTCTAAACCAGGTCTAAAACCAGTACCAGAAAAAAATTAGAAAAATGCTTGTTTAAATGTGTAACTTTCTGGTGACGTTCCCCCATTTTTTTTTTATCTTCTTTTTTTTCTGTAATGTTCCACACAGCCGCATTATTTTATC
>JAIEZT010000107.1:21768605-21945302 GCA_019594935.1 Periophthalmus modestus | reverse complement strand
TTTCCCACTGAACAAACAAGATCTGCCCAAAAAGCCAGTGTCCTGTTTAATCCCGTCTCACCAGGAGGTCGCGGGTTTCGACTCCTGGTGTAATAATAAATCGTTTTGTCGACGTCAAAAGCCAAAGCTCTGGCTCTGGCACTTGTTGTGGTTTTAATCATTTTGAGGCTTAAGAAACTTTTAAAAAAATGAAATAAAAACATTAAAGTAATACAATGACATCTCCATAAGGACAAAAAAGTTACGTAGTGCAGCTTTTACTGACAAACCAATAAAGCCGAGCGAAGCAGGTTAAACCCCGTGTGAGCTCGATCGTCTGACACTTTTAAAATTTTTTAAACTGCGGAGTCAAACGGGACGGTCGTCTGTGACTGAAAAACTCAAATCTGTTTGCATGTCTGAGCAGAAAAGTGAGGAGACGAAGAAGGAGACGAAGAAGGGACTACGAAGGAGACGAAAAGGAGACGAAGAAGGAGAACGAAGAATTAGACTAACGAAGGAGACGGAGAGGATACTAAGAAGGAGATGAAGAGGAGACGAGAGAGGAGACGAAGGACGGAGACAAGAAGAGACGAAACAGGACACATTTAAAACGAAGATGCCCTTTTGTCCCATAAATATTTATTCACACAGACTACACTTCCCATCATGCATCTCTTCACTTGTGTAGTTTTTTCATGCAACAGTGAAGCTTCGGACAGAAGTCGAGAGTTTGAAACAGCAGACAGGAACATTTTGGTTTCGTCCTTGGTTTAGTCCTGGTTTGAGTCCTGGTTTAGTCCCGGATTTAGTCCTGGTTTAGTCCTGGTTTTAGTCCTGGTTAGTCCTGGTTCGAGTCCTGGTTTCAGTCCTGGTTTAGTCCTGTTCAGTCCTGGTTTAGACTCCTTGGTTCAGTCCTTGTTTTAGTCCTGGTTTAGTCCTGGTTTAGTCCAGGTTCAGTCCTGGTTCAGTCCCCGGGTCAGTCCTGGTTAGATTTAGTCCTTGGTTTAGTCCTGGTTTTAGTCCCTGGGTTTTAGTCCTGGTTTAGTCCTGTGGTCAGTCCCTGTTTTAGTCCTGTTTTAGTCCTGTTTTAGTTCCTGGTTCAGTCCTGGGTTAGTCCCTTGGTTCAGTCCTGGTTCAGTCCGGGTTCAGTCCTGTTTCAGTCCTGTGTTTAGTCCTTGGTTTAGTCCTGGTTTTAGTCCTGGTTTTAGTCCTGTTTTAGTCCTGGTTTAGTCCTGTGTTAGTTCCTGGTTTAGTTCGCTGTTTTGAGTCCTTGTTGTTCTCCATGTTCGTACTCCTGGTTTTAGTCCCTGGTTTTCTGATCTTTCAGTAAACCAGTCTTAAACTTCTTTATCCGTCACAAATTCTTCAAAACACCAGTCCTTGTTTAGTCATGTTTTGGGTCAAAAGTTTAGTTCTGTTTTAGTCCTGGTTTTCGCAAAAACCATATATAACCTTGATAGTCCTGTTGGAAATCCACAGAAATTTCCAATCCTCCTAGTCTTCGAGGTCGCAAGACCTCAGTCTGCGACCGTCGTCACTTTCTAATATCGCTCTCCTGTTTCAGTCCTATTTTCGTCGGCAATTCAGGTCCCTGGTTCTTCCTTTTTTCTTTCCGTTTCAGTCCTGGTTCAGTGTTCTGTTTTATCCAGTCTCCTGTTTTCAGAACCCTCCAGTGTAAGTCCTGTTCTAGTCCCGATCTGCTCCTGGTTTAGTCCATTTTTTAGGTGTCCCAGTGTTCAGTCCAGGGAATTTGTTCTTTCAAGGAAAAGTGGTTAAAAATGATGTTCCTGTACTGCTAACTGGTCAAAGATTTTCTTGCCAGTTCATAAACTTCTTTATGATTCCGTCACAATTCTTTCAAAACACTAACACAGTATTCGGTCGGTCCTTGATCCATCTTGGTCAACTGGTTCTGGATTTTTGCCCAAGTTAGAAGGTCCTGTTTTATATCCTTGTTTCTGTCCCGAAAATCCCACCGAAATGTTCACAATCCCCGAGTTTCAGAGGCCCCAATTTAGCCCCCGGTCGCCGTCGTCAGTTTCAGTACAGGTTCAGTCCGCTCTTGGTTCAATCCCGGTTTCAGTCGGCCGTATTGTCGTCCCCCTTTATCAGTCTATTTCCAGTCTTAGTCTTGGTTTAGGTCCCCGGTTCAGAAAACAACCCTCTAAGTCCAGATCGCTGCTCCCGGACGTGTCCCGTTTTAATGCGTTCGTTCATCTGGAATAAACAAGGAAAATGGTTAAAATGAACTTCTGTACGATAATGGTCCCGGTTTTTCTGACTTTAAATGTAAAAACAGTTCAGATCCCGGTTTAACCCGTTTTTCTTCACCTTAACAGGTTGCAGTCCCCGTAAATCATTTAGGTGAACGTTAGTTTTACAGTCCCGGTAAAGTTTGGTCCAGGTTCAGTCCCATCTGGTCCCACACCGTCCCCGGTTTTTTGACCCCGGTTCGAAGTCCTGGTTTAGTCCCTGGTTCAGTCCCTAGTTTAGTCCCGGTTCAGTCCTGGTTTTAGTCCCGGTTCAGAGATTCCCGGTTGTCAGTCCTAGTTTATTCCCGGTTTAAGTCCCTGGTTTAGTCCTGGTTCCAGTCCTGGTTTGAGTCCCGGTGTTAAGTCCCCCGTTCAGTCCCCGTTAGGAGTCCCGGTTCAGTCCCCTGGTTTAGCCCCGGTTTCGTCCTGGTTTCAGTAGTCTGGTTCAGTCCCGTTTATCTTCTTGGTTCGCCTCCCCCGGTTTAGTCCCCCCCAGTTTAGTCCCCGGTTCGCATCCCGGCTCAGTCCCGGTTCAGGTCCCCGGTTTTAGTCCCGGTTCAGGTCCCGGTTTAGGTCCCGGTTTTCAGTCCCGGTTTAGAGGTCCCGGGTTCCCCCGTCCCGGTTTCGTCCCGGTTTAGGCCCGGTTCAGTCCCGGTTCAGTCCCGGTTTAGGGTCCCGGTTGTCAGTCCCGGTTCAGTCCCGGTTCAGTCCCAGGTTCAGTCCGGTTCAGTCCCCCGTTTCAGTCCCGTTTCAGTCCCGGTTTCAGTCCCTGGTTTAGTCCCGGTCTAAACCTGGTTCTCTCGTTCCTTCCTCACCTCACACGTCATTTGCATTGAGCCTCGTCACTGTCCCTTCCCCGTGTTTCTCGGTTTTGACTCTTACGGTTGTCCCGCCCACTTTTCCCGGTTCAGTCCCGTTGCTGATTGGTTGAATCCCTATCCAACCCGTCCCGCCACCTTCCTCTTCAGTCCCCGTCCGCCTCTGTTTCCGCGCACTTCTGTTCATACGTCCAGGAAACAGCCCCGCGGTAATTCCGGTTCAGTCCATCCATACAAGAGCGGATTTAGGCGAAGGTTTAAGCACAGTCGCGACCACGGGAAAAGCGTGTAAAAGATTAACCGGAAATCTCGCATTTCAGTCCAGTTCCGAACCTGTCGATTGTCGTGGCCGGTTGGAAGGCGTTGGAAAGGAAGCCCGGCTTCACGGCGAAAACCACCACCATAGTCACGGTTTAGAGCATTTTGGTGGTTTTTGCTCCGCCGATGGTGCCGTTCGGAGCTGGCGCTGGCTGGTTTTCGGCGGCTGACGTGTCCGCGGAGTTTCGACCAAATATTGGGCGTAGGCGAAGGAGATGATGGCGAGAGAGGAAGTAAGTACTGAAGAATCAACAGGAGATTGAGTAGATCGTCCCGTCCGTGCCTCTTACCCGGCCACTTTCTTCTGTGCACACCTGAGGAGACAGGGACGGTTTTTGGTTCTTGTTCTACTTCTGTGTACTTTTGTAGGACAGTACCTGGATGGTGTGTTCTTTGTAGTACAGTACCTGGATGGTGTGTACTTTGTAGGACAGTACCTGGATGCGCGTGTTACTTTTGGTGTAGGACAGTACCTGGAATGGTGGATTACTTTGTAGGCACAGTACCTGATGGTGTTTACTTTGTAGTACAGTATCTGGATGGTGTGTACTTTGTCCAGGACCGTACCTGGATGTGCGTACTTTTGGAAGACAGTACCCTGGATGGGGTGTACTTTGTAGGACAGTACCCTGAATTTTGTGTGACTTTGTAGGACAGTACCTGGATGGTGTGTACTTTGTGTATAAGTACCTGGATGGTGTGGTACTTTTGTAGGACAGTACCTGGATGGTGTGTACTTTTCGTAGGACATATATCTGCATGGTGTGTACTTTGTAGGACAGTACCTGGATGGCGTGTACTTTGTAGGACAGTACCTGATGGCGTGTCTTTGTAGGACAGGTACCTGAGATGGCGTGTCTTTGGTAGGACAGTACCGCTGGATGGTGTTACGCGTTTGTAGGACAGTACCTGGATGGTGTGTACTTTGTAGGCACAGAACCTGGATGGCGTGTACTTTGTAGGACAGTACCTGGATGGTGTGTACTTTGTAGGACAGTACCTGGATGGTGTGTACTTTGTAGGACAGTACCTGGATGGTGTGTACTTTGTAGGACAGTACCTGGATAGTGGTGTACTTTGTAGGACAGTACCCTGGATGGTGTGTACTTTGTAGGACAGTACCTGGATTTTGTGTACTTTGTAGGACAGTACCTGGATGGTGTGTACTTTGTAGTACAGTACCTGGATGGTGTGTACTTTGTAGGACAGTACCTGGATGGTGTGTACTTTGTAGGACCTGAGTATCTGCATGGTGTGTACTTTGTAGGACAGTACCTGGATGGTGTGTACTTTGTAGGACAGTACCTGATGGTGTGTACTTTGTAGGACAGTACCTGGATGGCGTGTACTTTTGTAGGACAGTACCTGGATGGTGTGTACTTTGTAGGACAGTACCTGGATGGTGTGTACTTTGTAGGACAGAACCTGGATGGCGTGTACTTTGTAGGACAGTACCTGGATAGTGTGTACTTTTGTAGGACAGTACCTGGATGGTGTGTACTTTGTAGGACAGTACCTGGATGGTGTGTACTTTGTAGGACAGTACCTGGATAGTGTGTACTTTGTAGGACAGTACTTTGGATACCTGGATGTGTACTTTGTAGGACAGTACCTGGATGGTGTGTACTTTGTAGGACAGTACCTGGATGGTGTGTACTTTGTAGGACTTACCTGTGGCGGTACATTTGTAGGACGGGGATGGTGTGTACTTTGTAGGACAGTACCTGGATGGTGTGCCCGTCCCGGGTGAATGAGCCGTACTCTCTGAAGATGGCGAGGGGCTGGCGAGGACGGCGCTGAGGACCCAGGTCAGAGCGATGACGCCAAAAACACACGTCTTTACGCATCCGAGTCTCCAAATGGTACACGAGACACCTGCGACAAGAGACTGGGTCAGACCTGGGTTAGTCCTGGTTTAGTCCTAGTCTGGTCCTGGTTTGGTCCTTCTGGAGACCTTGGTATAATGTTGTTGGTTTAGTTCTAGTCCAGTTTAAGCCCTGTTTTTACCCCTGGTTTGTCCTGCTTTAGTCCTGGTTAAGTCTTGGTTTAGTCCTGGTGTAGTCCTGGTCCAGTCCTGTTTAGTTCTGATTTAGTCCCGGTTGAGTACCTGTGGCGGTCCAGGGCGATCACGTTGAGGGTTACCGTGGAGACGTGGACGGCGAGGCCCTGAGCGTACGGCAGCAGAAAACACAAAACACACCCCCAAACTTCCACTCCCCCTGAAGAGTGTAGACCAGCGTAAAGGGCAGACACAGAGCGTTCACCAGGAGGTCGGCTGAAAACACAAGACCAGAGACCAAAACCAGACCAAGACCGGGTTAGATCCAAGTCCAGAACAGAGACAGAGACAAGTCTACAAGACAGGACCTAGAACTGGAGTCATGCTGGTTTAGTCCTGGTTTAGTCCTGGTTTAGTCCCGGTTTAATCCCGGTTTAGTCCTGCTTTAGTCCCGGTTTAATCCCGTTTAGTCCCGGTTGAGTCCTGGTTAAGTCCCAGTTTAGTCCCGGGTTTTAGTCCTGGTTTAGTCCTGGTTAAGTCTCAGTTTAGTCCCGGTTTAGTCCCGGTTTAGTTCCAGTTTAGTCCCGTTTAGTCCCGGTTTAGACCCGTTTAGACCCGTTTTAGTCCCGCTTCAGTCCTGGTTTAGTCCCGCTTTAGTCCTGGTTTAGTCCTGGTTTAGTCCCGGTTTAGTCCTGGTTTAGTCCCACTTTAGTCCCGGTTTAGTCCTGGTTTAGTCCTGGTTTAGTCCCGCTTTAGTCCCGGTTTTAGTCCCGGTTTAGACCCGGTTCAGTCCCGTTTAGACCCGGTTTAGTCCCGGTTCAGTCCTGGTTTAGTCCTGGTTTAGTCCCCCGGTTTAATCCCGGTTTAGTCCTGCTTTAGTCCCGGTTTATCCCGTTTAGTCCCGGTTGAGTCCTGGTTAAGTCCTGGTTAAGTCCCAGTTTAGTCCCGGTTTAGTCCTGGTTTAGTCCTGGTTAAGTCCCAGTTTAGTCCCGGTTTTAGTCCCGGTTGAGTCCTGGTTAAGTCTCAGTTTAGTCCCGGTTTAGTCCCGGTTTAGTCCCGGTTTAGTCCCGGTTTTTAGACCCGGTTTAGTCCCGCTTCAGTCCTGGTTTAGTCCCGCTTTAGTCCTGGTTTAGTCCTGGTTTAGTCCCGCTTTAGTCCTGGTTTAGTCCCCCCTTTAGTCCCCGGTTTAGTCCTGGTTTAGTCCTGGTTTAGTCCTGGTTTAGTCCCGCTTTAGTCCCGGTTTAGTCCCGGTTTAGACCCGGTTCAGTCCCGGTTTAGACCCGGTTTAGTCCCGGTTCAGTCCTGGTTTAGTCCTGGTTTAGTCCCCGGTTTAGTCCCGGTTCAGTCCTGGTTTAGTCCTGGTTTAGACCTGGTTTAGTCCCCCGCTTTAGTCCTTATATCTTGTATGTGCAGTTTCTTGAGGTCAAAAATAAGTCTTAATAAGTTTTATTGTGTGAGAACCAGGAAGTGCGCGTTAGCATGTTGTTGTTTACTATCACAGTAAAACTCTTGTGAAAGGTGCTTATAAACTCATCATGGTGAATAATGAGGGTGCTCTGATAAGTTAAGAAGAAGAACTTTGGGCCACTTCAAACCGTCTAAAATGAACTAGTTCTGTTTTTCACATTTAAGACAGTAAAATCACGTCCTTTAAAATGTCTGAATATATTTATAAGTTTTAATTAAGTACAAATATCAAAGTGCTCAGGGGCACGGATAGAATGACATTTTTCCCACTGCAAACCCCAAACTCCAGAAAAAAGTGTGGTTTTATTTTCTCTCATTAAAATCTGCCCGAGGTGATTGAGCCAGAGCTGCAGCGTGAAGAGTCCTGAGCTTTTAGAGAAAACCACACTGCAAAAGAGCTCCAGGTTTAGTCCAGGTTTAGTCCAGGTTTAGTCCCAGGTTTTAGTCCAGGTTTAGTCCAGGTTTAGTCCCTGGTTTTGTCCTGGTTTAGTCCTGGTTTAGACCTAGTTTTAGTCCTGATTTAGTCCAGGTTTAGTCCAGGTTTAGTCCTGGTTTAGTCCAGGTTTAGTCCAGGTTTAGCCCAGGTTTAGTCCTGGTTTAGTCCAGGTTTAGTCCAGGTTTAGTCCCAGGTTTAGTCCAGGTTTAGTCCAGGTTTAGTCCTGGTTTTGTCCTGGTTTAGTCCTGGTTTTAGACCTAGTTTAGTCCTGATTTAGGCCTGGTTTGGTCCTGGTTTAGTCCTGGTTTAGACCTAGTTTAGTCCTGATTTAGGCCTGGTTTGGTCCCTGGTTTAGTCCTAGTTTAGTCCAAGTTTAGTCCTGGTTTTGTCCTGGTTTTGTCCAGGTTTAGTCCAGGTTCAGATGTGGTTTAGTCCTGATTTATGGTTCTGGTGTCATGGTTTAGTCCTGACTTCAGTCCTGGTTTAGTTCTAGTTTAGTCTTGTTTTATAGTCCTGGTTTTAGTTCTGGTTCTGACTTGGTTTAGTCCTGGTTGAATCCATGTTACTTTCCTGTTTAGTGCTACTTTGATCCTGGTTTAGTCCCTGCATTTTAGTTCTGGTTTTTATTAAGATTTTGGTCCTGGTTTAGACCTGGTTTGGTCCTGGTTTAGTCCTGATTTGGTCCTGGTTTAGTCCTGGTTTGGTCCTGGTTTGGTCCCAGTCTGGCCTAGTTTAGTCCTTGTTTGGTGGTTATTTCTCAGGATCCGTTTTCATTCACAGAAAACACGTGTGTGATTCATTTTAATCCGAGTCGTTCGAGGTCTCCACATCTGCTCCAACATCTGTGTCACTGCACACCACACACGCCTCGGAGTGGCTTAATCCACCGCAGAAAATAGAGCCGGCCTTGTCACTCATGCACTCGAAGAAATCCTGGGGCAAAGATGTGGTTTAGATCCGGTGTAGACTATCTCTGGTCTAGTCCTGGTTTAGTCCTGGTTTAGGGTCCTGGTCTAGTCCTAGTTTAGTCCCGGGTTTAGACCAGGTTTATTCCGGGTTTAGACCTGGTTTAGTCCTGGTTTAGTCCTGGTTTAGTCGGGTTTAGACCAGGTTTAGTCCTGGTTTAGTTCTGGTAAAATCCTTTGCCTAGAAAGTTCCACAGTTTGGCATTAACTGGAGAGAAGCCCATGGCACCACCAGGTCAGGTTACAGGTCAGATCTGTGGAGAGGCGACCCTGCGTGTTTTTAATGAGGAACATGTTCAAATCAATAAAACACAACGGCAGTTAAATCTTGACCTTTTGGAGGTCAGGCATTTTGAGAATAAAAAGAGTCGGCAGAGCGACCTTCTCCAAAACAGCGGAGGTCAAAGGTCAAAGGTCACAGGCATGTTTCAGAGGGACAGAGTTTCTTAACATAAACTCCAGAGAGTTTTACATGAGCTGAGTCACTTCTGCTTCTGCAGCTTCTCTGGGATCCACACACATTTGATCAAAACTTTAAAAGTCGTGAGTTCGGTCCGAGGTGAACGTCTCCGGGGTCAGATGGGCGTGATTGACAGGTGGATTAGCCAATCAGGGACAGTCATGGTTTGTGCGTATAGGAAAAAATATGACAGGAGGCTGAAAACATGGTGGATTTCTGCAGAATCAATGAGAGAAGCAGTAAACTCTGTTAATCTGAGGTAAAGAAATGTTTTTTTTTTTTGTAAATCACAGGTGACCAATGAGCTCCTTCGTTTCACTGTCACTGATAAAAAACAGATCTGATTGGACGATGACCTTTGGCCAGGCTCAAGAGGCAACCATAAACTCTGTATACAAATGCACAGATCTAACCTGCTGCCGCCGCCTTCCACACAGGAAGTGATCATGTCGCACTTCCTGCTCCATCGACTCTGGCTCCAATTCACTTTCTATTGAAAAACTGTGTCTCTCTCTGTAACTGCTGCTGTCAGACTCATTTTAAATGTTCATATTAACCCTCTACATGATCCTGGGGTTTTTATTTCACGTCTGTGTCTGTAAATCAACATATGAACATTAATAACAGACACATCAGGTCCTTCTGTCCCCGACGTCGCTCCTGTTAGCGTTAGCGACAGGTTTGATTGACAGTTTTGCTAAGCGTCTGCTCCCTGTTAAACCAGTGATGTGGGTGAGAAGGGGCGTGACCTTCAACAGCCTCGCTCCTGATTGGCTCTCTTTCGTTGCTATGATACTCAGGGTCTCAGCTCCAGATTGTCTCCTTCACCTGCTCCGGCCTGGATGAGGTTCTTTTGACTGGAGCCGACTCTGTGGTGACGCCACATTCACTTTGTCGCTTCTTTATGACGTTTATGGAAGCGACAGAAGGACCAGACTGTTCCTCAAAAACAGAGAGAACAGCCTGGATTTGTCAGGAACAGTGTGAGACATTACTCAGTGACACTTTTACAATACTTTATAAAGATGTATTGTCTCAAAGTGGATTTCACCTGCCAGATTTCGATGGGTGTGATTGACAGGTGAGTTAACCCTGTTCTGTTCTTGTTACACCAAACCCGAGGATTATGGGTAAAAATATAAAACAGGACTGAGAAAAGGTTCAGATTTATGCAGAATTAACAAATAACACGACTCCCCTGGGTAAAATAAGACAGATATTTAGTTCTGAATGATGCTCGTAAACGTCTCATTATCTCAGTGGAAACATCTAAAGCCGAACTGTGGAACATTCCAGGCAAAGTCATCAACATTTCCAGCGGCACAAGGAGGTGTAGAGGACACAGAGGTGTAGAGTCCAGACGCAGACAGAATACTGAATGTGGCACGTCAATAAACCCGACTCAGACCCGCTCCACTGCCCCGACTCCACACGCAGCAGAGGGTGGAGCTGAGGAACACAGCACGTCTCTGAACACAGAGGGTGGAGCTGAGGAGCACAGCACGACTCTGAACACAGAGGGTGGAGCTGAGGAGCACAGCACGACTCTGAACACAGAGGGTGGAGCTGAGGAGCACAGCACGACTCTGAACACAGAGGGTGGAGCTGAGGAGCACAGCACGACTCTGAACACAGAGGGTGGAGCTGAGGAGCACAGCACGACTCTGAACACAGAGGGTGGAGCTGAGGAGCACAGCACGACTCTGAACACAGAGGGTGGAGCAGAGGACACAGCACGACTCTGAACACAGAGGGTGAGAGCTGAGGAGCACAGCACGTCTCTGAACCAGAGGGTGGAGCTGATGAGCACAGCACCTCTCTGAACACAGAGGGTGGAGCTGAGGAGCACAGCACGACTCTGAACACAGAGGGTGGAGCTGAGGAGCACAGCACCTCTCTGAACACAGAGGGTGGAGCTGAGGAGCACAGCACGTCTCTGAACACAGAGGGTGGAGCTGAGGAGCACAGCACGTCTCTGAACACAGAGGGTGGAGCTGAGGAGCACAGCACGTCTCTGAACACAGAGGGTGGAGCTGAGGAGCACAGCACGACTCTGAAACACAGAGGGTGGAGCTGATGAGCACAGCACCTCTCTGAACACAGAGGGTGGAGCTGAGGAGCACAGCACGTCTCTGAACACAGAGGGTGGAGCTGAGGAACACAGCACGACTCTGAACACAGAGGGTGGAGCAGAGGAACACAGCACGACTCTGAACACAGAGGGTGGAGCTGAGGAGCACAGCACGACTCTGAACACAGAGGGTGGAGCTGAGGAACACAGCACGTCTCTGAACACAGAGGGTGGAGCTGAGGAGCACAGCACGACTCTGAACACAGAGGGTGAAGCTGATGAGCACAGCACCTCTCTGAACATAGAGGGTGGAGCTGATGAGCACAGCACGTCTCTGAACACAGAGGGTGGAGCTGAGGAGCACAGCACGTCTCTGAACACAGAGGGTGGAGCTGAGGAACACAGCACGACTCTGAACACAGAGGGTGGAGCTGAGGAACACAGCACGACTCTGAACACAGAGGGTGGAGCAGAAGAACACAGCACGACTCTGAACACAGAGGGTGGAGCAGAGGAACACAGCACGACTCTGAACACAGAGGGTGGAGCTGGGAGCACAGCACGACTCTGAACACAGAGGGTGGAGCAGAGGAACACAGCACGACTCTGAACACAGAGGGTGGAGCAGAGGAACACAGCACGACTCTGAACACAGAGGGTGGAGCTGATGAACACAGCACGTCTCTGAACACAGAGGGTGGAGCTGAGGAACACAGCACGACTCTGAACACAGAGGGTGGAGCTGAGGAACACAGCACGACTCTGAACACAGAGGGTGGAGCTGATGAACACAGCACGTCTCTGAACACAGAGGGTGGTGCTGAGGAACACAGCACGACTCTGAACACAGAGGGTGGAGCTGAGGAACACAGCACGACTCTGAATACAGAGGGTGGAGCTGATGAACACAGAGGGTGGAGCTGAGGAACACAGCACGACTCTGAACACAGAGGGTGGAGCTGAGGAACACAGCACGACTCTGAACACAGAGGGTGGAGCTGAGGAACACAGCACGACTCTGAACACTGAGGGTGGAGCTGATGAACACAGCACGTCTCTGAACACAGAGGGTGGAGCTGAGGAACACAGCACGACTCTGAACACAGAGGGTGGAGCTGAGGAGCACAGCACGACTCTGAACACAGAGGGTGGAGCTGATGAACACAGCACGACTCTGAACACAGAGGGTAGTTTTCACATTCAGGGAGGCGATGTCATTCTCTCAGACGAGGACGACGTCGCCCACAGCGTCCGGCTCCAGGCTGTGGGCGGCGCTGTGGGTGACGCTGTGGGCGACGCTGTGGGCGACGCTGTGGGCGGTGCTGTGGGCGACGCTGTGGGCGACGCTGTGGGCGACGCTGTGGGCGACGCTGTGGGCGACGCTCTGGTCACTTCCTGTTTGCACCGTGGCGTCTGACAGGTTTAAATCCATTTATACAGAGACAGTTTTTCTTATCGATTATTTTCTACTTTCTGTTAAAATATCTAAAAGGTAAATTTACAAATGTTGAAACTGAAATCGTCGTCTGTCGCTGAAAATGTGAAAGAGACAAAAACCGGTTCTGTCCTGGTTCAGATCTGACAGCTGCTGACTCGCACTGACCTCCAGGGGGCGCTCTGACGTGAGGCGCTCTGACGTGAGGCGCTCTGACGTGGGGCGCTCTGACGTGAGGCGCTCTGACGTGGGGCGCTCTGACGTGGGGCGCTCTGACGTGAGGCGCTCTGACGTGAGGCGCTCTGACGTGAGGCGCTCTGACGTGGGGCGCTCTGACGTGAGGCGCTCTGACGTGGGGCGCTCTGACGTGGGGCGCTCTGACGTGGGGGCGCTCTGACGTGGGGCGCTCTGACGTGATTCGCTCTGACGTGGGGCGCTCTGACGTGGGGCGCTCTGACGTGGGCGCTCTGACGTGAGGCGCTCTGACGTGAGGCGCTCTGACGTGGGGCGCTCTGACGTGGGGCGCTCTGACGTGGGGCGCTCTGACGTGGGGCGCTCTGACGCACAGACACGGGGCCGTGACAAAGGAAATCACATTTTTACCGACTTAAAAACTTGAAAAACGTGACCAGCTCATTTTAAACAGTTTGCTCCAAATGTTTTTCTCAGTTTTGCCATCACGACTAGCATGCTAACTCGCACATCCTGGTTATGAGACAGTAAAATGCTGCACAGAAAATTAAGACCAGACCTGGAAACAGTCTCCATGGAGATCGATGTATTTTATGTCACACTGCGGAAAGTTACAGCCAAAGAACATTTTCCATGGAAACTAGTGCGAAGAGTCGGGTTTGTGGAGATGCGAGCGCTGATGGTAAATTTAGATACTTTAGATACTTCAGATACTTTAGATACTTCAGATATTTTAGATACTTCAGATACTTTAGATACTTCAGATACTTTAGATACTTCAGATATTTTAGATACTTCAGATACTTTAGATACTTCAGATACTTTAAATACTTCAGATATTTTAGATACTTCAGATACTTTAGATACTTCAGATACTTTAGATACTTCAGATATTTTAGATACTTTAGATACTTCAGATACTTTAGATACTTTAGATACTTCAGATACTTTAGATACTTCAGATATTTTAGGTACTTTAGATACTTCAGATACTTTAGATATTTTAGATACTTCAGATACTTCAGATACTTCAGATACTTTAGATACCTCAGATACTTAGCGTTCGTGTCCCTCTCTTTGGGAACCACCAGGACTAAGCAGGAGAATGACCTTCACTGAGTTGCCAGATAAAACCTTCTCACTTGTTTATCCTCATTTTTACAGAGTTGCCAGATAAACTGTATTTTCATATTTACATAATTGCCAGATAAACCGTATTCTCAGTCGTGTGGCACCAGTTTTAGTTTGTGAACGTCTCACGTTTAAAAATCTCTCGGGGGATTTTGAAAATGTCTCCAGCTGCTTTTTATGAGCTCGGTTTATGCCTCAGTGACAGTGACATTATTTAAAAGTTTTGATTCAAGGTCGAGTCTGGAGGAAGTTGATATTGGAAAACCTATAAAATAACACGTTAGCTACGAACGGCTAACGAACGGCTAACGTACAGCTAACGTACGGCTAACGAACGGCTAACACACGGCTAACGTACATCCTGGTTCAGATCTGAAGACTCCAGCTGGGTACTCCTGACCAGGATCCAGGCTCAAACAGACAGAGCAGCTGCTACAGACTGAGGACGTCTATTCAGAAGATGCAATGTTTAGTTTTAAATTGTTCATTTTCTAAGAATCATCCTACACCTCCACCTCCACACTATACCTACACACTACACCTCCACCTCTACACATCCACCTCTACACTACACCTCCACCTCCACAATACACCTCCACACCTCCACACTACACCTCCACCTCCACACTACACCTCCACACCTCCACACTACACCTCCACCTCCACACTACACCTCCGCCTCCACACTACACCTCCACATCTCCACACTACACCTCCACCTCCACACTACACCTCCACACCTCCACACTACACCTCCACACTACACCTCCGCCTCCACACTACACCTCCACATCTCCACACTACACCTCCACCTCCACACTACACCTCCACACCTCCACACTACACCTCCACCTCCACACTACACCTCCACACTACACCTCCACACTACACCTCCACCTCACATTTTTATATCACCAAGGCTCTGAGTCTCCCCTCCCTCTGCTCTCGGTGCTAAGTCCCTCCCCCTTCAGAGCACCATCACATCACAATCAGCTGCATCAAACTAATGAAACTACTGCACATACACCAGGTTTGTGAAGTCATAGTGTGCAGTTTTGATCATGTTTTTGTATATTTATTCTGTTTTGTATATTTTTGAATATTACAGGGAACCATAAGGAGGGTTTGAATAGGGTGGGAGAGATCACTAGATTACTCAAACATGCATCAGGCAGGATTTTGACGAGGGAACAACGTTGAAACATGGTCTGAAAGTGGCTTTAGTATCACACTCGCTCGTCAAACACATACGCACCCACAGCCAGGTTGGCGATGAAGAAGTTGGTGACGGTTCTGAGCGTCTTGAAGCGGTAAATGACGTAAATCACCAGAGAATTACCCATAAGCCCCAGGACTATAATGGTACTATAGGCCAGGATCAGCACCACCTGTGGACACAAACCGGAACTGCACGTTAGCTGCATGAACAGAACAGATAAATGTGTCTGGTCAGTGGTTACAGAACAGATCATTTCAGACGGGCAGGGCTCGTGTAACTCTGTGGAAGTTTTTTTAAAGAAATATACAAAGTTATGATCCAGAAATGGTCCATCAGTGACGTGACGCCTCCTCCTCCAAAGGGTCAACACACTCTCCGCTCTCAGTTTGAACCATTTTAAACATCTGAGGGTTTGTCTCATCTCTGTGATACGTTTGTAGATAAAATGAGTTTTCACACTGGCATCTGTCGCCTCTTTGAACAGATCTAAAACATTTGGATCCCATAACGTGGCCGAAAGTCCCGTCACCACCTGCGATATTAATCTCACGAGTTCAGCTGACGACAATCACGACTTTGAGGCTGAACAGTGGCACCACCGTCTGAAGCTGCTGTGAAAAAATATAGACTGTACATATAATTGGATATAGCTGCTAGCCACGTGTTCCAAATATGAGGTGAACATGGGCACTCTGCCGGCTCCAATCCACTCCAGTTCACTTTCTATTGAAAACCCGTGGCCCGTCTCTCTGTAACTGCGGCTGTCAGACTCGTCATTTTGGTCTTAAAAAACGTTATTATCACATTAACCTGCTCTACATGATCTTTGTATTTTTATTTCACTATTTTGTCCCTCATCATTAACAGACAAATCAGCCGCCTTCTCTCCCCCGAGGTTGTTCTCACTGGTGTTAGCAAAACCAGTGCAGCCAGGAAGAGGCATTACCTTCAACATCCTCTCTGCTGATTGGCTCTTTGGTTGCCATGATACTCGCTCTAACGGCTCCAGCCTCAGTGAGCTTCACCTGACCAGAGCAGACGTCTGTGGGCGACGTCACACTCCCTCAGTGAGTTTACAGTCTGATTTACTCTGACAGAGAAGACGCTAAACTTCGTGTCAGTTTTTGTTTCATGTGATTGGCCGAGTGATTACAGACATGAGAGACGTTAACCGTAAACCCCAATCGTAGTAGTACATTTGTACCTGCACACTGAGAAGCCGGATGTGTCCCTCAGGAAGTTCATTCCTTCGAACGTCACCGTGGGAAGAGCGCGCCGCCTGTGGCCATGACGACGCCTCGTCCGGCTCCGCCCCTGACGAGTTGGCTTCAGCCGCCATTTTGGGTCAGAGAAGAGCCATTTCAGTCACTGAGGAGAGAAACCAGAGGGAAGGTCAGAGACAGAGCTGCTGGACATGTGTTTAGATGTACTTCTAGACCATGTGTAGTCATTGTTTACTCTCTGAATATTTAACGATTTCATTAAAACTAAACAAAACTAGGACTGAAAACATGTTTTTGTCCATGTTTTTGAGGAAAATGTGTCTTTCCTCAGTACAGATATAGTGTATAAGCTGCGCCGTCTGTGTCTAATCAGAAATCCCCTTCTTGTCTGATAATGAGAGTGTGTTAGCATGCTAGTTATTAGCTTTACTGTCATGACAAACCTCCACACTGGTCTCTGAAAGTTGTGAAAAGTGCTTATAAACTTTAAAATTAACTCTGTTTTTGACACGTTTAAGACTCAGGTAAGGCGCCTTTAACTTGGCTCTGACGTAGTTAAAACCTCGGGCAAAACTTTCTTGACATTTCCTCCAAATTCTGTCACTTCACATGAATTGAAACCAAAACGAAAATAGGATTAAATGAAGATATTCCTCCAGGATTTCAGGAGAGATCCTTGTATCTGCCGCGTCAGTGAGCGAGGCCTCGGGGGAGGTTGTTTTACTGTACGTTAGCGTTCTGAAGCTAACAACGCTAAACTTAAAACGAGAGGCTGTGTTCCCTTCACTTTGGTTTACTCTGAGCGCCGTGACCGAGAAAATGTGAGACTTTACTGTTAGAAATACTGCAGAATGAGGAAGGAAAGAGACCCTCACCTCACGATGTGTGTTTCATTAAAGCTGCATTACGTAACCTTTCTAGTGGAGGGCATGCCACTTCCTTGTCAAAAAATATCTTGAAAAACAGGGTTGCCTCTCCACAGATCTGACCTGGTCGCGTCACCTGCTCGTCTCCAGGAAGATAGATTGGTTTAATGAGAAACTGTAATATTCCAGACAAAGCTGTGACGTTTCCTTTTCATTTCTGTCTGGCATTATTCAGTGAATCTTTGTGCTGGTAAATACTGTAGTGTGAGCTGCTCGCCTCTCGACAGACCTGCCCCGGTCACATTACTTTGCTTTTGAAGAGGCTGCGATGGACTCGTGCGACCGGGAGGTTTGCACTTCAGGCTTTTTAATGATACTATATATTTAAAAATTGCTTTTCTGGGCTTGTCCTGCTTTGAGACAGTGAAAAAAAAAGTAGATACAGTTTTTCTGACACTAACAGCACTGAACCTAAAATGAGACGTTTGTCAGTTTTACGAAGAACTTTAAAGAACAGTTTTATTTGGAGAGCTGAATATGTCCTGAAACATAATAATGTCACTCACAAATATAAGATTAAATGCAATAAGTTATGGTCACAGGGTCATTTTTATATGGCGCTTTATATCAAGAAATCAGTCACACACACGCACACTCACACACACACACACACACACACAGAGACACACTCACACACACACACACACTCACAGAGACACACTCACACACACACACACACACACACACACACACACACACACACACACTCACACACACACACACACTCACACACACACACACACACACACTCTCTCACACACACACACACACACACTCACAGACACACACACACTCACACACACACACACACACACACACACACACACAGACACACTCAGACTCACACACACACACACACACACACACACACACACACACACACACACACACACACACACTCACACACAGACACACTCACACACACACAAACAGACACACTCACACACACACAGACACACACTCACACACACACACACCACTCACACACACTCACACACACACTCACTCACACACACACTCACACACACACACACTCACACACACACACACTCTCACACACACACACTCACACACACACACACACACACACACACACACTCACACTCACACACACACACACACACACACACTCACACACACACACACACACACATACACACACACACACACTCACACACACACACACACACACACACACACACACACACACACACACTCACTCACACACACACACACACACACACACACACACTCACACTCACTCTCACACACACACACACACACACACACACACACAGACTCACTCACACACACACACACACACACACTCACTCACACACACACACACACACACACACACACACACACACACTCACACACACACACACACACACACACACACACACACACACACACACACTCACTCACACACACTCACACACACACACACACACACACACACACACACACACACACACCACACACACTCTGAGGAGGGTTAAGTGTCTTGCCCGAGGACACGAGGACAGTGTTCTCTGGAGCTGGAGTTGTACTGTTCTGACGTCTCGACGGTTCATGTTTGTAACGTTGGTCCTGCCTGTTTGAGAAAAGACCATAAGTTCAGAATAAAGATGAATTTAATTGAATTACTCGTCTCTCCTGAGGTTTAACTCCAGAGTCGTGTCCGTCTGCAGAGCCTCTGGGAGAAAACATAAACTCTCTTTACAGACGATGAACAAACAGGTGAATCAGGACCAGATGTTTTACACAGATATTTCATGGTAAAGTTCAGTGAGATCCATCTGGAAGTATGACATCACATTTTAGAAGCTGAAGGCCAAGAGACGAAATAAAATACTTATTTGTAATATCTTATATGATTCTCTGTACTTTTCCCCTGAAGATCTGACAAACTGATGCAGTCACACAGGTCCAGTTCTCTCAAATATAAGTTTACCTGTAGCTGTTGGATTATAGTTGGTTTAAATCTCTGTACAGTTCTCACAGAGTTTAACCATAATTAAAGTCATAGTAATAATGATAGAAATGTCCTAAAGTGGCAGATGGTTAAGTCCAGGGCTGGTCCCAAACGTCTCAGAGCCTGAAGCTCCTCAGAACAAACACGTCTGTTCCACCATGAGACCCTGCAGGCGTCCAGACCACTGCACTGTACACGTCTGTTTGTGAGTGACGCCTTCTCCCCCGACTTTCACTCTGTCTGCCTCCAACTGTTAAGTGTTTATTATCTAAGAGTCAAGAAGTGTGCTGTTAGCATGCTAGCTGTTTTTAGCACCACTGTGATAAGAAAACTCCACTTTGAGCTCGGAAAGTTGTGAAAAGGGTTTATATAGTGAATATTTAGGATACTGGGAATGCATGAGGTAAGTGAGAGGTTTAGTCCTGGTTTAGTCCTGGTTTAGACCTGGTTTAGTCCTGGTTTAGTCCTGGTTTAGACCTGGTTTAGTCCTGGTTTAGACCTGGTTTAGTCCTGGTTTAGACCTGGTTTAGACCTGGTTTAGTCCTGGTTTAGTCCTGGTTTAGTCCTGGTTTAGACCTGGCTTAGTCCTGGTTTAGTCCTAGTTTAGTCCTGGTTTAGACCTGATTTAGTCCTGGTTTAGACCTGGTTTAGACCTGGTTTAGTCCTGGTTTAAACCTGGTTTAGACCTGGTTTAGTCCTGGTTTAGTCCTAGTTTAGACCTGGTTTAGTCCTGGTTTAGACCTGGTTTAGACCTGGTTTAGTCCTAGTTTAGTCCTGGTTTAGACCTGGTTTAGTCCTGGTTTAGACCTGGTTTAGACCTGGTTTAGTCCTAGTTTAGTCCTGGTTTAGACCTGGTTTAGTCCTGGTTTAGACCTGGTTTAGTCCTGGTTTAGACCTGGTTTAGACCTGGTTTAGTCCTGGTTTAGACCTGGTTTAGACCTGGTTTAGTCCTGGTTTAGACCTGGTTTAGACCTGGTTTAGTCCTGGTTTAGACCTGGTTTAGACCTGGTTTAGTCCTGGTTCAGATTCAGTCCCAGTTTCGTCTTCACTCCCATCAGCTTCAACATTTCTGAATTTTAACAACTGCCAATAATCAAAATATGAACAGCTACTTCTCGTCCTTTCGACACATTAAAATCCTCTTTCAATAGCGACATCGTCGCCTTTTAGAAGGAGCTGTGGCGTCTGGGTGAGTAATGCTCTTAAGACGGTTTCAGACTTTTGTCCAAAGTGTGAAGTGTGATCCAAACTCCCACGTCGTCCTTATTCACGCCACGCTCCAAGTCAAAACGCTCCAGAAAAGTGATTAAAAACAGTGAAGCAGACTGTGAAGAGGCTGGAGAGACTGAAGGTGGGAAATGCAACGTATTTAGAGGTTTTTTATTAGCCAATTATGTCAATTAGCTCAGACCTGGTTTAGTTCTGGTTTGGGGAGACTTCTGTAGCGTAAAAAGTAAAAATCATTGGCCTTTCAGCCAGAAGAGTTCCACACTGTATCTTTAAACCAGGACGTCTCAAGTGTCCACTGAATGATATGTGTTCAGAGTAATGTCCCTCACATGTATCTGAACGCTCCTCTCTCACGCAGCTAACCGCTAACCCTCGCGTTAGCTCCACTCCGATGCCTCTCTCCAGCCCCTGCAGCTGTTTACACGACGGATGGTGCCAACTCGAGGAGGGAAAACCGACAAGACGGGAGAAAAACCTGGCTCTGAACAGGGCTCAGATCAAGTCCGGGTCGAGTCCGCACAGGGAGAGCTAGCGCTGCGGGCTAACGCACATACAGCTGGTTAAACACGCGTCAAGGTTAAAAATAACAGCAGAACATCTGGGCTGTCATCAGGTGGACGAGCTGGAACAAACCTGGAAATGTGTTGAATACAAACAGGAAATGTGTTGAATTATTTTGAGGAAAAATCCTTTCCTAGAAATTTAATCATCAATGTGTTATTTAAACCAGGACTAAACCCAGTCTGGACTAGGATGAAATCGGACTAAACAAAGACTGAACCAAGACTGAACCTGAACTAAACCTGAACTGAACAGAGCTGAACTAAACCAGGACTAAACCTGAACTGAACCAGGTAAAACCAAGACTAAACAACATCACAATCAGGACAAAACCAGGACTAGGCCAGAACAGATCTGAAACAGGACGAATCAAACAGTCAAACAGGACTTAACATAAAGAAAACAGGTTATTTGTTCTGTGTTATAAGATTGTGGATATATTCTGTCTGATGGACTGAAATATTGATGTAAAGACTCAGATCCAGTTCTCTCAAAATGTAACGATCACCTACATCCCACAGTACTACAGTTATATCCAACAGTGCTATGGTTATACCCCACAGTACTATGGTTATACCCCACAGTACTATGGTTATACCACAGTACTATGTTATATCCCACAGTATGATTATACCCCACAGTACTATGATTATATCCCACAGTACTATGGTTATACCCTCAGTACTATGGTTATACCCCACAGTACTATGATTATATCCCACAGTACTATGGTTATATCCCACAGTACTATGGTTATATCCCACAGTACTATGATTATACCCCACAGTACTATGATTATATCCCACAGTACTATGGTTATATCCCACAGTACTATGGTTATATCCGACATGACACAAAAACCAGCAGAAAGTTCAGTGTCTCAAGCACAAATGTTGAACTTCTTATTCACAATATCTTCAGAGTGATGCCATAATCCAACCCCACAGACTTTTTTATTGTCAGTTGAAAGAAGTTTAAGCTGTGAGATTAATATGACACGTATGTGGAGATAATCCCAAACAAATAACGACGAGATTCAACATAAGTTTGAAGATTTCTTTCAAAAACAGGGAGTCTCCCCGACCTGAGCTTCAGGTCCAGTTTTCTCAAAATCTTATTATAGAAATGAGTTTAATTTCTATTGCTTTAATCCTTTAGTGTCTGGATTAGTTCTAGCAGATTACTCGCTCCAGTTTTCTCAAAATATATGAAATAATGTCTCCCGCTTTAATTGACCAAAGTTAAAGGGGCTGTACCTGATTTTTACCGGCATAAAAATGTAAAAAATTGAACAAATTCGTTTTAACCGGGCTGCAGTGGTCCAAAGTTATTACTCCAAAAGTCTGTACATCTAATCTAACAACAACTAGCACGCTAACACGCACCTCCTGTTTCTTGGACGATAAAAGGCTTTATAATCACATGCACATCAGACTTATCTGACCTCAGCAGCTGCTTATGTCGTACATCTGACTGGACGAAGATGCTTTTTGCTCAGAAACGGGTAAAAAGAGTCAGTTCAGACCTGACTCAGCCCCGGTTTAGTCAACGATAATTAATGAGATAATTCCCCTGTTCTTTCTCCATACGTCCTCTTCATTAGATCTGACCTTTTACTAAATCATGCTTCATCTGTTTGTCATAACTGTCCCGTTTTATTAGCTGCTCTTCCAAATGAGAAAAGCCCAGTCCTCTGCAGATCTTTGTTTCTCCTCATCGCTTCGTTAGACCGGAGTAATTAACCCGGACCCTCGTGTTCGGACGGTACATGTGATCAGCCCTTGACCTGATTTTAATGACGACGAGTGAAGCGGAGCAGAACGTACGGGTGACATGTGAAAGCAGAGCACCGGGGTTAACAAGGAAGTCGCATGGATGCTCACGTAGGTCCAGGGCCCCAGTATAATTCAGCTGTGTCCCAGGACGAGAGCCAGAGCATGTTCTGCGCTGGAGGCAGTGGTACGACCCAGCCCCTGGGTTCCTCTTCCTGGGTTGGGTCCACCAGAAGCTGTGGAGCTCGGTTTAGTGAAAGAGACTCAGGCTGTAGACACTTTTGCCTCTGTGTTTAATGAGCTGCTCCACGAGGGCCTCCCTGAAGTGCATTTTGATTCACAGCAGCAAAGGAAAAAAGAGAGAGAAGAGGAAACAGCCTGTGGTGTTTTGTGTTAGGAGCAGATTCAAACACTTTTCAACACGTGGGGACGACGAATGATGCTCCAGGTGAAATGTCACAGATAAGATTAAATGTGCAAAGGATAAAAGTATTTAATAAAACGAGTATAAGGAGAATACAGAGTCTACTTACATCATTTCATGTTGCACAGGACGTTACAGATACTTCAGCAGGTTTTAGACAAATGGATGTGTCCTGGTTTAGTCCTGGTTTAGTCCTGGTTCAGTCCTGGTTCAGTCCTGGTTCAGTCCTGGCTTAGTCCTGGTTTAGTCCTGGTTTAGTCCTGGTTTAGTCCTGGTTTAGTCCTGGTTTAGTTCTTACCCACAAACCAAAAGTTGCTCAAACCTCGTCGTGTTAATCACATAAGTTATTGTGAGACACTTTATCTGCTTCAGTCAAAATCATCATAGTTTAATATTTATATGTTTCTTATGAGAACATGTGTAAAAAGCAGATGTAATTCAGACTGGAGACACTGATTCATAATTATCCCTGTGAATCTGTGCGGTAATGTGTTAGCTTTGTGTTAGCTTTGCATTAGCTTTAGCTTTGGGCGAGGTGGTGACTGTGACACTGAGGCGTTCTGCGCCACGAGGAACAAACTCCATGAAGTCACTTTACACAATAATATCTGCCTCACGTCCTAATGAGCTTTATGTAACGCAGATAAATGAACAGAATCAGCCTGGAAATCACTTTAAAGACACTCTGTAACATTTCTGGTGGAGGATGTTATTGATTTGTGTGACTGTGGAAAGTTCCAGTGTGGCATTAAAATATGTACATATATTTTTAGCTTGATGTTTGTTCAAAAATACTTTATGTTCGTAGTAGTCGTGGGGTTGTCGAGCCACCTGCTTTTCTCCATGGAAATAATATTCCACGGTATGGCATTAGCCGTATCTGTCTCCATGGAGACGAGCAGGTAAAGCCACTACACCAAGTCACAAGTCAGATCTGTGGAGAGACGAGCTCGTACAGAGACAGTATTATTTTTAAAGTGTTTTGGATTATGGCAGTTCAATAAAGACAGGTTTGCTGAGTTTAAAGCCACAGGGTGAATATGTATGACCGTCTCCATGGAGACGGCGGGTTGTGGGACGTTCGTCTGTGTCATTATTGTCCCAGAGCTTCTCTTTGTTTGAACCTAAAGCAAAACTCTACGAGCTAAATATACACAGAATATATCACAGTGACATTTAAAACTCAGAGTCCTGAGACGAGGAAGAGGAAGAGGAGGAGGAGAGGAGGAGGAGAAGAAGAGGAGGAGGAGAAGAGGAGGAGAGGAGGAGGAGGAGGAGAGGAGGAGGAGGAGAAGAGGAGGAGGAGAAGAGGAGGAGGAGGAGGAGGAGGAGGAGAGGAGGAGGAGAAGAAGAGGAGGAGGAGAGGAGGAGGAGAGGAAGAGGAGGAGGAGGAGGAGAGGAAGAGGAGGAGGAGAGGAAGAGGAGATGAAGAGGAGGAGAGAAAACAGCAGACGTTCAGACTCCACGTCTCACAGACAGAATCGGTTCCTGTTTTACTCCGGATGTGACAGTTATAAAAAACGAAAGAGGAACCAACGAATGAGGCACAAACCACAACCTCCTCTCAACAAACTCTTATTTTACTTTATTTTTTATTAATTTAATTACATTTAATTGATTCATGATATTTTTGGTTTATTTATTTTATTACTATTTGTTATTGAATTGAATTGATTTTATTTTACACAATGTTCTGTTTAACTTTATTTTCTCACATTTTTTCATCTTGATTTTTCTGTTTCTTGTCTCTGAAACTTTATGTTGCAACACTGGAATTTCCCCACAGCAGCACAGATAAAGAGTTTCTTATCGTATGTTATTTTATCTGCTTGTCCATTTAGTTGTTATTGATGTGTCTGGAAAGTTCCACAGTCTGGAATTAAACAGTGGGTCCAGTTACAGGTCAGATCTGTGGAGGGGCGTCCTCCTGTATCTTTATATTTCACCTTTGTTTTGTAGCAATAAAAATGTAACATATAGAAAAAAAACATTCTGTAAAACATTCCAGCCAAAGCAACAAAATCTCCATGGAGACAGAAGCCCCGCCTCCACCTGTAAAATGACACAGTGCGGCTTTAATGGCGAGTCCATGATTCCTCGACGTGGAGCTGTTCTCGCCCGGAGCGGCGGGTTTCGTACCAGCGTGACCTTTACATTCTGTCCATAAAACGACTAAATGACGAAATCGCTCACAGACTTTGAACTTTGACCCCGCAGCTTCAGTGATCAGGCTGAGAGCCGCTAAACGCCGCGAGGCCAAACCCCCGACCCGCGCCGTCCTGATGCAAGTTTAAAGAGTCTAACACGGAGACAGTCTGCAGAGAAGTGGGCCAGGACTAAACCAGGACTAAACCGGGTCTAAACCAGGACTAAACCAGGACTAAAGCAGGACTAAACCAGGACTAAACCAGGTCTAAAGCAGGACTAAACCAGGACTAAACCAGGTCTAAAGCAGGACTAAACCAGGACTGAACCAGGTCTAAACCAGGACGAAACCAGGACTAAACTGGGACTAAACCGGGTCTAAACCAGGACTAAACCGGATCTAAACCAGGTCTAAACCAGGTCTAAACCAGGACTAAACCAGGACTAAACCGGGTCTAAACCGGGTTCAAACCAGGACTAAACCAGGACTAAAGCAGGACTAAAACAGGGACTAAACCGGGTCTAAACTAGGACTAAACAACACACCTGCAGATTCTGAAAGTTTTAATTCGTTCAGTTTTATAAAATACTTTCACTTTCTAATATGCATCAGAAGGCCACTGCCGCCAGCAGAGGGCGCAAGAACTCTGTCACACTGAGGATTAAACCAACGTAAATGATGCTAAAAACAATAGCTGTTAGCATCACAATGAAGGAAATCTGAACATTGAAATGAACAAACCACCTGATGACATCACACAGTGGATCAGAGTGTGTTCAGTTCAGAGGGAAACGGCGTAAACGTGGGAGATACTCAACCACGACACAGAACTCCGGCTGTTTTAAAGATGCAAAAACTCAAACCTGTTGTTCAGTGTGAAATAAACACAAAAAGTTCAGATTTATGAGACGTGGAGTTACATAAGACGCCTCGTTTCTCCGAGAGCCGCCCACCACAGACCCGACTCGTCAGGGCAGGACTTTCTCAACTACCAACCCTGGAGTTTATGTAGGATTTATTTCAAGATTTTTCAGAATATAAAAAAAAACAGGTAGAAAAGTGCAGTATCCAAGACCAACAGAAAAGTTTCTACTAAAGGAGCAAAAAACCCCAAACAGAATAAGTGCGGCTGAAACATACTTTATTTATGTCGAGCTCATGTATCAAGTTCACCTAATGCACATTTCATTTCAAATGTTTCCTGATTTAAACTCGAAAAGGAGCGAGAAGAAGAAAACTTACTCAATCTCACCGTCTCTTCCATGTTAGTTTGATCAACCGCTTCAAATCCACGAATATAAGAAATAAAACAGATCCGGGTCAAAGAGTCAAAGACACGATCTAAAAAAGGTAAAAACTCTGTAAATCTAGAGTCAGGGCCTTATTTTCTCCAGTTTCATGAGGGTGAGGGTCTTTGCATCAGGACGGACTGGACGACAATGTAAGAAAGTCAAGAAGGTCGAGAAAAGAGACGAGCGATCGGCCCCAAGAATCTCAAAAAGATCAGTGAACAGAGAGAGACCACGAAACAAACAACAGAATCAGAATCAGACATACTGTCCAAACATGAAGATACGACAGAGACGTGAGAGACCTGGACCTGAAGTTCAGACTCGACAGACTCGTTCTGAAAGTGAGACTTCAGTCAGTTTGTCAGGTCAGAGTTCAGTCTTTTCTGGACATGTTTGTAACGAGAAAAACTTTCAGCAAAATGAAATTATTAAAACATAAATCAGATATTTACTGTAACGACTGTTACAGCCCAGCAGAACTGGAGCTAGACCTGGAACTAGACCTGGACTAGACCTGGAACTAGACCTGGACTAGACCTAGACTAGATCTGGACTAGACCTGGACTAGACCTGGAACTAGAACTGGAGCTAGACCTGGACTAGACCTGGACTAGACCTGGACTAGACCTGGACTAGACCTGGAACTAGACCTGGACTAGACCTAGACTAGATCTGGACTAGACCTGGACTAGACCTGGAACTAGACCTGGACTAGACCTGGACTAGACCTGGACTAGACCTGGACTAGAGCTGGACTAGAGCTGGACTAGACCTGGATTAGACCTGGACTAGAGCTGGACTAGACCTGGACTAGAGCTGGACTAGAGCTGGACTAGAGCTGGACTAGAGCTGGACTAGACCTGGACCAAAACCAGGTCGACAGGCCAAGACTGTAAATAAAACATTCCCTCGACTCCCTGGTGATTCATGTGGGATTTGGCAACGTCACGTAGCCATTTCGGTACAAATGAAGAAAACTGTGTAAAGACGTGACTGAGTGACGCCACCACAGCTTCAGCTCCAAATGAAGCTCATCGAGGCCAGCTGTTTTATTTCCATATTAGGAATTATGATCACATTTATCATAGCAACCAAAGAGCCAATCCAGAGACGAGCTGATAAGCGCTCACACCGCTGGTTCAGCAGGGAGCGGGAGCTTAGCAACGCTGTCAATCAAACCTGTTGCTAACGCTAGCAGGAGCGACGTCGGGGGAAGAAGGACCTGATGTGTCTGTTATTAATGTTCAAATGTTGATTTACAGACACAGACGTGAAATAAAAACCCCAGGACCATGTAGAGGGTTAATACGAACATTTAAGACCAACATGAGTCTGACAGCAGCAGGGACAGAGAGAGTCGATGGAGCAGGAAGTGCGCCCTTGATCACTTCCTGTTTGAAACACAGCGGTTAGCAGGTTAGCTATGTCCATTTACATACACAGTCTGTGCACAGGCCTGATTATGAACAGGGGTCTTAGATCATAACTTTAGGTGGACAGTCTGAGGCACCTTCACTCCCCTGGAGGCCTGACGGTTTCTGCTGGAGGCTGCGTTAGCGTCTTCGCCGCAGCCTAAACCCCATATCGCTCGTATAAATCTTGTATTCAAACTCTGGTGAATAATTGATGTGGCCGTAACCTGCCGTTATCAGGAGTGGCGCTGGAGTTCCCCACTGCGCCTGAACGCAGCAGATGCCTTCAGGGTCTCGGCCCACATTAAATATACAGCAGATAAAGCCAGCGGCGCATTAGCTTTAGCCGTTAGCGTGTTTCACAGGTTAGCTACGCGATTTGTTGACAGAACCAGAGCAAATGTCCCAGCAGGAAAAATCAGGACGAACTCAGAGGAAAACCTTCACTTTATAAACTTAAGTAACAATTTATTTTTTTAATTTTAATGTTTTACAGATGGACGTGTGAGTCGAATCAGAACTGGGTGAAAATTTTGGTAGTCCTGGTTTAGTCCTGGTTTAGTCCCGGTTCAGTCCCGGTTCAGTCCCGGTTTAGTCCCGGCTCAGTCCCGGCTTAGTTCTGGTTTAGTCCTGGTTTAGACCTGGTTTACTCCTGGTTTAGTCCTGGTTTAGTCCTGGTTTAGTCCTGGTTTAGTCCTGGTTTAGTCCTGGCTCAGTCCTGGCTCAGTCCTGGTTTAGTTCTGGTTTAGTCCTGGTTTAGTCCTGGCTCAGTCCTGGTTTAGTCCTGGTTTAATTCTGGTTTAGTCCTTGTTTAGTCCTGGTTTAGTCCTGGCTCAGTCCTGGTTTAGTCCTGGCTCAGTCCTGGTTTAGTCCTGGTTTAGTCCTGGTTTAGTCCTGGTTTAGTCCTGGCTCAGTCCTGGTTTAGTCCTGGTTTAGTCCTGGTTTAGTTCTGGTTTAGTCCTGGTTTAGTCCTGGTTTAGTCCTGGCTCAGTCCTGGTTTAGTCCTGGTTTAGTCCTGGCTCAGTCCTGGTTTAGTCCTGGCTCAGTCCTGGTTTAGTCCTGGTTTAGTTCTGGTTTAGTCCTGGTTTAGTCCTGGTTTAGTCCTGGTTTAGTCCTGGTTTAGTCCTGGCTCAGTCCTGGTTTAGTCCTGGCTCAGTCCTGGTTTAGTCCTGGTTTAGTCCTGGTTTAGTTCTGGTTTAGTCCTGGTTCAGTCCCGGTTCAGTCCCGGTTTAGTCCCGGTTTAATCCCGGTTTAGTCCCGGTTTAGTCCCGGTTTAGTCCCGGTTTAGATCCGGTTTAGTCCCGGTTTAGTCCCGGTTTAGTCCCGGTTTAGTCCCGGTTTAGTCCCGGCTCAGTCCTGGTTTAGTCCTGGTTTAGATCCGGTTTAGTCCCGGTTTAGTCCTGATTTAGTCCTGGTTTAGTCCCGGTTTAGTCCCGGTTTAGTCCCGGTTTAGTCCTGATTTAGTCCTGATTTAGTCCTGGTTTAGACCCGGTTTAGACCCGGTTTAGTCCTGGTTTAGTCCTGGGTGGAGATTCGAGGAGGAGACTGAATGAACGAGACGCAAAGTGAGAAAATGGAGGCATAAATAAAACATTTAGAGCCAAGTGTTTTATCTGAACGACTGTGTGGTCAGAGAAGAGAGAGAAGAGAGTGAAAGAAGAAAGGGTTCAGGGGGAAAGGAGAGAAAGAAGAGACAGAGAAGAGAGAGGTAAGAGAAAAGAGAGAAGAGAGAGAAGAGAGTGAAAGAAGAGACGGGTCAGGAGAGAAGAGAGAGAGAGAGAAGAAAGAGAGGTCAGAGAGGAGAGAGAAGACAAAAGAGAGAGTGAGAGAGAGGAGAGATAGGTCAGGAGAAAAGAGAGACGGACAAGAGAGAGGTCAGAGAGAAGAGAGAGAGGTCAGAGAGAAGAGAGAGAGGTCAGACAGAAGAGAGAGAGGTCAGACAGAAGAGAGAGAGAAGAGGGTGGTCAGAAAGAAGAGAAGGGTGAGGAGAGAAGAGAGAGAAGTCAGAACAGAAGAGAGAGGGAAAAGAGATCAGGAGAGAAGAGAGATGAGAGAGAGGCTAACACAAGTTGACAGAATCTTCTTCGAGCCAGCGGAGTTCAAAGGTCAGAGGTCACGGTAATACTGAGTCACTTCCTCCAAACCACATCATGCTAACGCTATGCTACGCTAACATGTCCAGGTTTAACACTCACCAAACTGTAACTATCTCCCCGTCACGGTAAAGACGCACTGTGGAACTTTTTCATGGAAGAGGGTCCGATACCTGTCTCCATGGAAACGCTACAAGTCACATTTCAGCTTGGGCTAAACTTGGACTAAACTGGGACTAAACTGGGACTAAACTGGGACTAAACTGGGACTAAACTGGGACTAAACTGGGGCTAAACTGGGGCTAAACTGGGGCTAAACTGGGACTAAACTGGGACTAAACTGGGACTAAACTGGGACTAAACTGAGCCTAAACTGGGACTAAACTGGGGTTAAACTGGGACTAAACTGGGCCTAAACTGGGCCTAAACTGGGCCTAAACTGGGACTAAACTGGGACTAAACTGGGCCTAAACTGGGACTAAACTGGGACTAAACTGGGCCTAAACTGGGACTAAACTGGGCCTAAACTGGGACTAAACTTGGACTAAACTGGGGCTAAACTGGGACTAAACTGGGACTAAACTGGGACTAAACTGGGACTAAACTGGGCCTAAACTGGGGCTAAACTGGGACTAAACTGGGGCTAAACTGGGACTAAACTGGGGCTAAACTGGGACTAAACTGGGCCTAAACTGGGCCTAAACTGGGGTTAAACTGTGACTAAACTGTGACTAAACTGGGACAAAACTGGGACTAAACTGGGACTAAACTTGGACTAAACTGGGGCTAAACTGGGACTAAACTGGGACTAAACTGGGACTAAACTGGGCCTAAACTGGGCCTAAACTGGGACTAAACTGGGCCTAAACTGGGACTAAACTGGGACTAAACTGGGCCTAAACTGGGCCTAAACTGGGACTAAACTGGGCCTAAACTGGGCCTAAACTGGGACTAACCTGGGGTTAAACTGGGACTAAACTGGGACTAAACTGGGACTAAACTTGGACTAAACTGGGGCTAAACTGGGGCTAAACTGGGACTAAACTGGGACTAAACTGGGGTTAAACTGGGACTAAACTGGGACTAAACTGGGCCTAAACTGGGACTAAACTGGGACTAAACTGGGCCTAAACTGGGCCTAAACTGGGCCTAAACTGGGACTAAACTGGGACTAAACTGGGGCTAAACTGGGAATAAACTGGGACTAAACTGGGGCTAAACTGGGGCTAAACTGGGACTAAACTGGGACTAAACTGGGACTAAACTGGGGCTAAACTGGGACTAAACTGGGGCTAAACTGGGGCTAAACTGGGACTAAACTGGGGCTAAACTGGGACTAAACTGGGACTAAACTGGGACTAAACTGGGACTAAACTGGGAATAAACTGGGACTAAACTAGGACTAAACCAGGTCTACGTCAGGACTAAATTGGGGTCAAATCAGGACCAAACCAGGACTAAAGTGTGAAATTTTATGCAAAAGTGATGAGCCTCTGGGGACAGACTCTCTGTGGGACTTAACGAATGAAACACAAAAAGAAAGAGAGAAAAACAGGGCAGAGAGAATGGAGAGAGAGAAAAGAGGAGAGAGAGAAAAGGGGAGAGAAAGAAAAAGAGAGGAGGAGGGGACGAGGTAGAGAGAGTGTGAGCTGCAAAAAAAGAGGAGAGCAAAAGAAGAGGGAGAGAGTGAGAGCACTGAAGAGGGAGAGAAAGAGAGAAAGAGAGAAAAGAGGAGAGGAAGTGATGTGGGGAGGAGATAATTGGTGAAGAGAATGAGCTCGAATTCACAAAAGAATTCTTCAGACCCAGAAACCAAAAAGGAAAGACAAAAGGAGTCAGGACTAAACCCGGACTAAACCCGGACTAAACCAGGACTAAACCAGGACTAAACCAGAACTAAACCAGAACTAAACCAGGACTAAACCAGGACTGAACCAGGACTAAACCAAGAATAAACCAGGTCTAAACCAAGAATAAACCAGGTCTAAACCAGGATTAAACCAGGACTAAACCAGGTCTAAACCAGGACTAAACCAGTCCTGGTTTAGTCCTGGTTTAGTCCCGGTTTAGTCTTGGTTTAGACCTGGTTTAGTCCTGGTTTAGTCCTGGTTTAGTTCATATTTAAACCTGATTCAATCTAATTAAAAAACAAATATTTTCTTATTTTGTAATTCAGTAAAAACAATGAGACGTGCAGGTTTTCTTCATTTCAATAATACGTTTGTAATAATGTGTTTTTGTGGTGGTTAGAGACGAGACGGAGAGAGAGATGGAGAGAGAGATGGAGAGAGACGGAGAGAGAGATGGAGAGAGATGGAGAGATGGAGAGAGAGATGAAGAGAGATGGAGAGAGAGATGGAGAGAGATGGAGAGAGAGATGGAGAGAGAGATGAAGAGAGAGATGGAGAGAGATGGAGAGAGAGATGAAGAGAGATGGAGAGAGAGATGGAGAGAGATGGAGAGAGAGATGAAGAGAGATGGAGAGAGAGATGAAGAGAGAGATGGAGAGAGATGGATGGAGAGAGAGAGAGCGCCATGTCCCTCCGGCTCGGATCAAACCAGACCAACTAAACATGTCAAATCTCTCATCAACCGTAAATGTTTTTATGAACAGCAAACTCTCATTATTATGTCACACTAACTAAACCTGGACTAAACCAGAACTGAACCAGGACTGAACCAGGACTTAACCAGAACTGAACCAGGACTTAACCAGAACTGAACCAGGACCGAACCAGGACTAAACCTGGACTAAACCTGGACTGAATCAGGTCCAACTTTACATTCTAATCAGATTCCACGTGTAAACAGCGGTGCTATAATCTGCGTTTCTCATCAGATATTTAAATAAATATGGGCTAAATTAAATTACTGAAATTATATTTTTTCAAAAATACAATTATTTATGGAGAGAAGGAACAAAGACTAAATCAGAGCCAAAAGATCAGGTTTGACTAAGAGGTTTAAGCAGAACTAAACCAGGACTAAAGTGAGGTCTGACACTGGAGGATCTGAGCGTGTGCACGTGCCTGCATGCCATCACATACTGTACATGCATGTGCACGTGTCTGTCTGCGTGCGTGTGTGTGTGCGTGCACGTGTCTGTGTGTGTCTGTGTGTGTGCGTGTGTGCGTGCGTCTGTGTGCGTGTGCATGTGCGTGTGCCGGTGCCGGAGCTTCACTCACTGACCTCCGGGCCTGACACCGGGTCGAGGCGCAGCTTGTGCCCGGTCAGAGAGCACTGTCCCCGGGCTGGTCCTGTGGCGCTCCCCGGTGGTTCTCCTGGTTCTTCTGGATACGTCCCATCCACGAGTCACAGGAGAAGAGCAAGAGTGTTTGAACAAATCCAAAACACATCCAGACTGGAACGAGTGAGCGAGCGTCCTGAGCCTCCTGAGCGTCCTGAGCGTCCTCCTCGTCCTCCTCGTCCTGTGCGTCCTCCTCGTCCTCGTCCTCCGCCGGCGCTCTCTGTCACTTTGGATGAGCCACGTGCGCGTGAGGGACGGAGCCGCGAGGAGCAAAGGAGCAGCACGAGAGAAAGAAGAGAGGAGAGTGAGGGAGCTGACTGGAGCAGAGGGGTTTAGAGGAAGAGGAGGGATGAGAGAGGAAGAGGAGAGAGAGGGGAATGATGGAGAGAAAGTCTGCGCTCGCTGACTGGAGCGGAGAGAAAGAGGAGGGACGAGAGAGAGAGGAATGATGGAGGGAGAGAGAGTCTGCTGGCTGACGCGGAGGGGTTTAAAGGAGAGGAAGAGAGCCAGAGGGGATGGAGGGAGAGGAAGGATGAGAGAGAGAAAGAGGAGGGAATGATGGAGGGAGACAGAGAGAGAGAGAGGAATGATGGAAGGAGAGAGAGTCTGCTGGCTGACGCGGAGGGGTTAAGAGGAGAATAAGAGGAGGGATGAGAAAGAGAGAGCTGGGGGGATGGAGGGAGAAGAGGGATAAGAGAGAGAAAAAGGGGGAATGATGGAGGAAGAGAGAGAGAGAGAGAGAGGAATGATGGAGGGAGAGAGAGTCTGCTGACTGACGTGGAGGGGTTAAGAGGAGAATAAGAGGAGGGATGAGAAAGAGAGGAATGATGGAGGGAGAGAGTTTGCACTCTGCTGACTGGAGTGGAAGGGTTTAAAGAAGAGAAAGAGCAAAACAAGAGGGATGAGAGTGAGAGGAAAGAAGGAGGGAGAGGAGAGAGAGGTTGGGGGGCGAGAGCTGCTGACAGTTTACACAGAGAGAAAGAGGGATGAGAGGGAGGGATGGTGGAGGCAGAGAGTCTGTGAGTGGAGGGTTTACACGGAAAGAAAGAGGAGGGATGAAGGAAAGCGAAGGAGAGAGAGAGAGAGGGCATGAGGCAAGAAAGAGGAGAAAGTGAGAGAGGTGGAAGATAAAAAGAGGAGGGATTAGAGAGAGGAGAGAGTGACTGGAGCAGAGGGGTTATGAGAAGAGGAGGATGGAGGGATGAACGAGAGAGGAGGCAGTGGAGCAGGAAGAGGAGGAGAGGAGGCACTGAGAGCAACATTTACTTGAGTAACTTTTTAAAGGAGTTGTACTTGAGGTACTTTTCAGATTGTACACGTTTACTACTTGAGTAATACTTAGTTTGATGTAAATCAGGTCCTTCTTTCCCCGACGTCGCTCCTGTTACCGTTAGCAACAGGTTTGATTGACAGCGTTGCTAAGCTCCCGCTGCGAGATAAAGGAGTCGTGTGGGCGGGACGGGGCGGGATCATGTAGAGGGTTAATACGAACATGTAAGAGCAAAATGACGAGTCTGACAGAAGAGAGAGGACACAGCTTTTACATAGAAAGTGAATTGGAGCCAGAGTCGATGGAGCTGGAAGTGCGACATGATCACTTCCTGTTTGGCTAACAGGTTAGCTCTGTCCATTTACATAAACAGACTATGATTTATCTGCATTTTAGACGTTGTGTTTAAATCTGTCCGTCTGTAAATGCAGCAGATGGTGTGGACGGGAGGGCATCTGACGCAGACCGGCTCAAGTGACGACGCTGCTCCGACTGAAAGTCTAAGGTCTTTATATTACGATCCCACTTGAAGTGCTAAGCGTTTATACACAACAAAAGGACGATCTCCACGTCTCTGTTTGAATGAATGACCCCGACCTTTGACCTTTGACCTTGTGTCAGTCACGTAGCAAACTCATTTAAAACACAGTGTTTGATCCTGTGACGGCGCAGACACAACAGATGTTATTAGCATTAGCATTAGCATAAGACGAGCTCACAGTGACACTCAGACGAGAAGGAAAGAGAGAGAGAGAAAGAGGAAGAGAGGAAGAGACAGAGAGAGATTTAAGCCCAAAATAGAAACACAAAGGTGAAATAAAAATATAATTTCACCAAATAAAACATTTTAAACAAATGTTGTTCATTTTATTGACGACAAAGTCCCAAAAACAGATGTCACTTCCATCGTTAAATACAAAATAAAAGCCTCACAGAAAGTCAGAAATAAGAGTTTAAATCTCATAATCACGAGTTTAGTTTCCCAGATTTTCACAGGTCCTGAAGGCACCGGCTGAGTCTGTATCAGACACATTTTTGATACATAAGATTCGGCTTCTTGTTTTATGCAACATTTTTATGACTTCATCCCATTCAAAACATGTAAAATGTGATTTTAAATTGCTAATTGCCATGGAAACTAGTCCTGATTTTTCATAATTCTCAAAATCTGCTTTAAATCTTAACTAGAACTAAACCTATAAGGTGTCAACCCTGTTTGAATCTTCATTAAATGAGTTTTAGAGCCTAAACAAGGACTAAACCAGGACTAAACCAGGACTGAACCAGGACTGAACCAGGTCTAAACCAGGACTAAAGCAGGACTAAAGCAGGACTAAAGCAGGACTAAAGCAGGACTAAACCAGGACTAAAGCAGGATTAAACCAGGACTAAAGCAGGACTAAACCAGGACTAAGCCAGGACTAAACCAGGACTAAAGCAGGATTAAACCAGGACTAAAGCAGGACTAAGCCAGGACTAAAACAGGACTAAACCAGGATTAAACCAGGACTAAAGCAGGACTAAACCAGGATTAAACCAGGACTAAACCAGGACTAAACCAGGACTGAACCAGGACTGAACCAGGACTGAACCAGGACTGAACCAGGACTAAACCAGGTCTAAACCAGGACTAAACGAGGACTAAACCAGGACTAAACCAGGACTAAACCGGGACTAAACCGGGACTAAACCGGGACTAAACCGGGACTAAACCAGGACTAAACCAGGACTAAACCAGGACTCCCTTCACGTTGTCATTGGTTTGGATACTTCACATTTACATGAATCTCTTTTTTGGTTCGTTCTGTGAAAAACGGAGGAGTGGAGCGACTCAGTGTTTATCTTTTTTTATCTTTCTTATTTTTATCAAGAGAGTTTCCACCGTCCATCTGGACCGGGCCAGACGCATTTGGCTCAAAAACATGGACAAAATCAGGTCCAGGACCTTTAGTTTTTCACATATTTAAAAAAATGAAAATTGTGGGTTTTACTTCGCAGCAAAAAAACAAAAACTGAAAAACAGCACTAAGATTTCATTCCTTAAACCACAAACCCCGTATTTAATTACAATAGTTGAAAAATAACTTCAACACTGTGCATTCTGACTGTGAGGAGGCTTGACTCTCCACAGATCTGACCTGTAACTTCGCACCAGTCACACGTTTGGACACACCCCTCATTCAATAAAAGGTACAAAGTAGTAAAAATAACCTGCTAGTCGCCATGTTCCAAACAGGAAGTGATCATGTCGCACTTCCTGCTCCATCGACTCTGGCTCCAATTCACTTTCTATTAAAAAACTGTCCCTCGTCTGTCTGTCCCTGCTGCTGTCAGACTCATTTTGGTCTTAAATGTTCGTACACTGGGGTTTGTATTTCACTATTGTGTCAGTAAATTAAGATATAAACATAAATAACAGACAAACTTGGACTAAACCAGAACTGATCCGGGACTAAATCAGGACGAGCACCGACTGTCAGATTTTTACTGTAAATTCAGGAATGTAAAAACCATGCAGCTGTTCATACAAGATACAGATTTTGGAGTTCATCATTTTTTCGACTCCCGGCTCATGTTTGGATCCTGAGACTCAGCATGTGCGTGACCCATTTATCTTCAGAGTTACATAAGAATCACAACGATACACTCACAAACCGCTGTTTCACCCAGGCCTGTGAAATCACGTTTAGTCCTTACAACTTTTCATTTTTACAGTTTTTTCTCTAGATTTTTGAAAAGACTGTTTTACTGTACATCCCCCTGAGACAAGAAACTTTATGGTAAAATCTCTGAATATTATTATTATTATTATCATCATCGTCAATTGACACTTTGCAGCTGATGTCATCAATATTCTCTAGGGTTTCCAATGCTAACTGTAGGCACTGCTCTGTCTGAAGCTCTGTTACTCAAGTTAGACTTTAATCTGACCAGAAAGAACTGATTTATCTGAACTACAACAGGTGAGCTAATCTATGTTCTCTCAAATAGCATTAGAGTCTCACGCTAGCTAGCGTTAGCCAACAGTTTCTCACCTTTGTGTTGAAGGTGACCATGAACGCTCCTCCAGTGTCCTGAAGATGTTGTTTAAATCCATTTTGTGTTTTTTCTTAGAACCAGACTCCGATCTTGTGCTGCGTTCCAGTTCTCCTCAAAGGTCAGATTCTCCGAGTTGTAAATTTACACTGGAACGTTAATCCATCTCTGGATTTCTCTGGCAGCGTTCCAGAACCGCGAGCTGGTTCCGAGTTAGAGAATCCAACATGGCCGCTCCAGGTGCATTGATAAAGTTTCAGATATTGATGGTGCTTGTGTTATTTCACCTTTAGCTGCTGTGACCTGCTCTGAGTCTCTGCTGTGCTATGCTAACGATACACGATGCTAACGTGAACAACAGGGCGACACAGGTTTGTCCCTGGATCTGAAGGCTGGCGTTATGAATCCTGCTCTTTCTCGACATAAACATCGTTGGTCGAGTCGTCAGATCCACTGAGCCACAGACTCCAGCTCCCACAGATGAATGTCTTGATGACTTGATTTAGTCCTGGTTAAGTCTTTGTTGAGACCTGGTTTGGACCCGCTTTGCTCCAGACCTCGTGTAGACCGGGTTTAAGGCAGACTAATCAAAAGTAATGCTGTGACAGTGATCACGATATCGCACCAAAACCATCTGCAGTGAGGTTTGTATTGACAGAATTTGACCTCAGCGTCTTTGCTCCACAACAACTTCAGCCGATCTGAAAATGCATCTGCAGATAAAAAAAAAAGAATTAAATAAATAAATTCATACATTACAGTCAGCTCTATGGAACAGCGCCCTCTGCCTGTCAGATCCTCTCAGTCTTTGATGCAGTTTAGACTCAAACCCGCCTCTTCTCCCTGGTATTTAACACTAGACAGAAAACACAGATGTTTCATGGCTCAGGTCCTGCGTGTGGTATATTTCTCTTTTATGTGAAGCTCTTTGGTTCAGCTCAACTTGTTTTAAATGTGCTATAAAAATAAACTTGAATTGAATTAAATATAAGTCTAGATATTTATGCATGAGAGCCGATACTTGAGAATCAGACCATAGATCATTAGTATTGATCTGCTCCTCACAGCTGCTGTTCGGACCCAAGCACTTTATCCTCTTTAAACCAGGTAAAAGTAAAAGTTAAATCTATCGACTGGACAAATCGTTGTAGGAGTGAAGACGTTTGGCTGCTCGTCCAAGCCACGGCTTGGACGAGCAGCCAAACGTCTTCAGTCCTACAACGATTTGTCCAGTTACAGATTTAACTGTTGCTTTTATCGTTAACCAGACCTGGACGACTGCACAGACGTCTTTAAACCCGGTTAAGTCCATCTCTTTGTGTTCTTTTTCCTCGCTGGTTTTCATGTCTTGTTGGTTTTTAGTCTGTATGTCTCAGAGTTAAAAATAAAACATCTTCATCCAAACAATAAGGAAATGATGGAGATGTTTTGTGCGTTTTGGTCGTGGTTTGAATATTGACGGAGAAACATCCAAAAGGAAGTGTGAGTATGTGAGAGTGCTTTGAGTCTTTGAGCCCATCCATCACTTTTCAATTACAGCAGTGCATTGTGGGTAATGGATGCAGAGCGCTCCTCGGAGTAAACAGTGAATACAAACGAACGAGAGCGCAAATATGAAAGGAAGTATTTCATGAGTTTTCTCCTGTCAGTGATCTGAACGCCCGAAAGAGGAGCTACAAGTACAAGTAATGAATACACAAACGGATATTTATGAATGGAAATCCACAAATGGAATTCTGACCTTTTGATAGACTAAGCTTTTAAATATTTAAGGGTTTTTTTCATCAAAATCATGTTTAATAATTCCATACTGTAGAGCGTTGCAGGAAAAACAATACAATTTCAACGGAAACAAGCAGGTCATGTAGCCTCGTCCACAGAAGTTACTTTAATCTTTGACTTTAGTTTTATTTCCTTTGGGGAGGTGTTCATGTCCCACCAGGAGGAGGCCCCGGGGGGGACCCAGGACACTCCGGGGGGACTCTGTCTCTCGGCTGGTCTGAGTTTGGTTTTATTTCCTTTGGGGAGGTGTTCAGGTCCCACAGGAGGGGGACTCAGGACATGCCGGAGGGGCCGTGTCTCTCGTCTGGCCTGGAAACGTCTTGGGGTCTCACTGGAGCAGCTGGAGGAAGTGTCTGGGGTGTGTGAAGTCGGGGAGTCTGTGCTTTGACTGCTGCCCCCCTGACCCAGCCCCACATAAGAAGAAGAACATGGATGGATGATTCCTTTTGTTATTCTAGGTTAGTCTTGCCGTATGTTTCAGAGTGATTAAAAACACTCTGTGATGTGCAGCTCTGAGTTCAGTTTGACTCAGGCCTGGCACCGGTTTATCTCACGGCTTCGGGTTTGAAGTTACCACATTAATGAAGTCGTCACTAATAGACGGATTAACTATTTGTTCATTATGATGGACTGGAGCCTTATTGGAGCGACAGTGGCTCAGTTGGTAGAGTTGTCCACCGTCTCAGATCTCACTCTCCATGTTGAACTCGGTCTTGAACTCGGTCTGTAAATCGATGCACATTAGTCCCGGACACATCTGTCTGTCCAGGACAGTGGATCTCTCCTTCACTGTGGTTCTCTTCCACGTTTCTCTTTTTCCCATTGGGTTTTTTAAAAGTTTTTCCTTGAGGACAGGGGGCGCTCTGGGACAGTGCAGGACGAGGGTCTGAGGACAGGGGGCGCTCTGGGACACTTCTCCATTTGCTCGTCTGTTTCATTGCTGATTTTTTAACTTTTTGTTGGTTAAATCATTTCTCATGTTCAGCCCAAAGAGGCGACTGACAAAAATAAATGTGTGTGTGCATGTGTCTGTGTGAATGTGTCTGTGTGAATATGTCTATGTCTGTGTGCATGTGTCTGTGTGAACGTGTCTGTGTGCATGTGTCTGTGTGCATGTGTCTGTGTGCATGTGTCTGTGTGAATGTGTCTGTGTGAATGTGTCTGTGTGCATGTGTCTGTGTGAATATGTCTGTGTGCATGTGTCTGTGTGAATATGTCTGTGTGCATGTGTCTGTGTGCATGTGTCTGTGTGCATGTGTCTGTGTGAATGTGTCTGTGTGAATGTGTCTGTGTGCATGTGTCTGTGTGAATATGTCTGTGTGCATGTGTCTGTGTGCATGTGTCTGTGTGCATGTGTCTGTGTGCATGTGTCTGTGTGAATATGTCTGTGTGCATGTGTCTGTGTCTGTGTCTGTGTGAATGTGTGTCTGGCTCGTTGATGTAAAGGATCTGATTCGTGGCTCTGATATCTTGGACACTGCAGAGACCAGGGCCTTAGATGTGACAGGTGGAAGTGTCGACATGGAGCACATAAAGCTCGTATGTGTATGAGTGTGTGTGTGAATGTGTATGTGAAGCGTGTTTGGACTGTAGATTTGACAGAATGAGAATGAACACAGAGCGAAGCTGACAGCTGCAGCACCACTAAGAAACCAGGAGAGACGGAGAGCGTTTCCAAGTGTCATCTTTCATCAGGACTCCGCAAAACTGAGAAAGAGAATTCATTACATCTGCAAACAGACAGAAATATCATATAAATGCTAAACGGTACATTTGAAAACATGAGGTAGTTATTACTCTGAGAGGATAACAACTCTGCCACTGTAACACAGGGAGAACATAGTAAAAGCCAAAGTTAAATCTGTAACTGGGCAAAATGTTGTAGGAGTGAAGACGTTCGGCTGCTCGTTCAGGTTCTGGTCAGATTCCTGCTGGACACTGCCTTATATCTGTCTGAAGGAGGCGCTAACGATACAGCTGTTGTTTACAGTTTCAGCCTTAATGCTCTACATTCAACCTTTAAAGGCCCTAATGAATCTAAACAGCCACTCCAAAAGAGAATGTACCAACACCGTCACAAGAGCCGCTCAGGACCACAGTCTGATGTTCATCTCCATCTTAAAGACACTAAACACTCCTTTAAAGAGAGCGAGGTTCAGATCTGAGCCAAAGGGAAAAAATGAAAAGAAAAGAATCCTTCCTTGGAACAGGACTGGGGGCCTGAGACATCATTTCTCCCCCATCTATAACTCCATCCTCAGACCCAAAGGAAACAAAGAGAACAATAGAGCGAGCCAGTAGGGCCATTAAGGCTGAAACTATAAACAAAAGCTGTTCAGTTTCGGTGTCGTCAGACAAATGTAAGACAGTTTCCAGCAGTAAATCTGACGACAACTGAAGAAAAGGTTTGAATGAGCAGTGAAACGTCTTCACTCCTACAATTTTTTTAACTTTGGATTTTACTATGGATCAGACCTACACAGACACAGGGAGAACATGCAAAGTCCACTCAGAGAGATCAAGAGTCTAACCCACAACCTCCTGGTGAGAGGGAGGAGACAGGATAACCACTCTGCCACAGCAACACAAGGAGAACATGCAAATTTCACCCGGAGAGATCAAAAGTCGGACCCACAACCTCATAATTAAGGATGGACTAAAACTAAACTTGGATCAGACCAGGACAAGAACAACCTCCTGGTGAGAGGGAGGAGACAGGATAACTACTGTGCCACTGTCCTCTCACACTGAATATGAACAAAAACTCAACAAACGCATTAACACAATTACCATTCCCTTGAGTCAGAATCGCTGGCATCACCTGACGTAACTCTGGCTCCGAGTTTCCGTTTCATGAAATATTCTTTTTCTTCGTGGATGTGGTTTGATTCTTGTGGCTGATGTGGGCGTGTCCTCGTTCGCTTTGGCGTTTGAACATGAGACCGTCCTCTGTCTCACTCTCTCTCTTCTCCAGCTGCATTTGACGCGGTCTTTTATGTACAAGGCAATTATTCCAACGATGTGACAGGACTCCCTCTTCAAAAGATCAGCAGTGAATTAGAAAAATCTACAGAAGAAATCAAACCGTGGGCTTTAATTCAGAAAGACGTGGAACATACGGGGTGTAGCTATCGCCTACAAACGCATTCACACGGAGCTGCAGCTTTACAACAGGTCCACGGCTCACAAAATGAGTCTTTGGGCTTTAAATCATGTTCTAAGGCTGTTTCCTCCTGAAAAACAGACCTGGAATTGTGTTTTTTGTTTCACACATGTTTGAGTCACATTTTATTATTAGTCTGTAACATCTACATCAGGATGTTTCCAGGAACGTGGTAAAAATAACTCCTCAAATCATGAAAAGTACTTTTACTTTCAGTCCTGTTCAAAAATGTAGTGGAGAAAGTACATATGCTGCTCTCAAATGTACTCAAGTAAAAAGTACACACTGTAAAATGTACTTGAGTAAAGTACAGATACTGAAAATTCTACTGAAGTACAGTACTTTACTACTTTTACTTCATTACCTCCCCCCGTTCCTGACGCCTGGTTTGTCTTTGTCCTGCAGAGACACAGAGTGTCTCAGTTTATGGACAGACCTCGTGTCCAGATCCTCCAGACTCACCCTGAGCTGCAGAGGCTGCACTAGCTCTGAGTCCTGCTGCAGGGGCTGGGGTTTAGTGACCCTTCAGATCAGAGAGAGACATTTTAGGTTTAAAACAGCTGGATTTCAGCTTTGAACCTGGCAACACAAATAAGAGAGTCACATGAGGCTCATCCTGTTTTCTGATTGGATAATCATAAATAACTAAACTAACTCAAATGTGATTAATTGCCTAAAGCCGAACTTGGATAATGGTTTGTTTTGTATGTATCTAACTCACATACTCATAGAGATTTCTCCTAAAATTAGTAGCTCTGTTACTTTTGTTGGGTAAAAGTAGCTCACAGGAGGAAAAAGGATGTATTATATCTGTCGGTTTTGTCTGTTTTCTTGTTTATTCTCGGTCCAGCTCCGTCTCTCAGCCTGTTCCCGTCTTTAATTTACTGCCTCACTGTTTTCCCTGAGCCTGCCGTTCGTTTACTGATCGGGGACAGTCTGTGTGTTCTCCCTCTGCTCAGTTTGTGTCGCTGATTGTCATTTGTTCATCTGTTCATCTAGAGGCTCTGGAAATGAACCTGCTGTTTTCACTGTTCGTCCGGTTCAGCTGTGTGACAATTTTATGTCCAATAATTTTGTAACTATGAATAAATCAGCTTCACGTTTATGAAATCTGAAATACACAATTATAAATACAGACTTGTCCCCCTTTAAGACACAGGATCCCTCTGACACTTGGGTCTGTTGGTTCTTTGTGATTCCCGGAGGCGAGTTGTGGAGCAGACGATGCTAAATGACGTTAGCTCGGTGTATTTTCAGTCGTCTGTCACTCTTCCATTACATGTGCGTCAGGCTAATGGAGCCGCGTGGACGGGGCATCTGACATAAACGCAGAGGGAGGCAGGAGGGATTACACTGGCCTGTAGGACTGTACTCAACAAAATAATATCACTCCACCAGCGAAAAGGTAAAAGAAACAAAAATGAGCTGAACTTAAACATCTCTGAAAGAGAAACACAAGTTTTCACATCATTTCATATTGTTACAGAAAAGTTTAGACATTTAGACTCAGAGAAGAGGAACCACAACTTCTGTCCTGGTTTAGTCCTGGTTTAGTCCTGGTTCATCAGTCCTGGTTTAGTTCCTAGTTTAGTCCTGGTTCAGTCCTGGTTTAGTCCAGGTTTAGACCTGGTTAGTCCTGGTTTAGTCCTGGTTGTTGAGGGTCACGCCCCTTCTCGTCCACACCACTGGTTTAACAGGGAGCAGGCACTTAGCAACACTGTCAATCAAACCTGTTGCTAACGCTAACAGGAGCGACGTCGGGGACAGAAGGACCTGATGTGTCTGTTATTAATGTTCATATGTTGATTTACAGACACAGACGTGAAATAAAAACCCCAGGATCATGTAGAGGGTTAATACGAACATTTAAAATGAGTCTGACGGCAGCAGGGACAGAGAGGGGGGCCCATGATCACTTCCTGTTTGGAGCGCGGCTGTTAGCTTTAGCTCTGTCCATTTATATCTTCAGTCTGTGATGTGATGGGGCCTGGGGACCAGACTCATATCTTATGTATTAGTATAACTAAAACAGACAGATCTCATTCATTCAGGCAACTTAAAGTAAAATGAGGCAGTTAAATGTATTGAAATAATTTAAAAAGCTTAGAAATGTGAATCCTTTAGAGTCTTATATTCTTGTTGAGCGCACTTCTTCCTGCTCCTGTCTGACGCCGGTCTCTGGGGCTACACTCAGCTCTCTTTTGAAGCTTTAACAAAAGATTTTCTGAATAATGAAACAAACGGAGCAGCGTCAGCGAAGTCTGAGCCCTGGGTTTAAAATGCTCTTCACAGGGATTAGCGATAAACGCTAAAGAGACGCTAAAGAGACGCTAAAGAAATGCTAGCACAGGGTCAAGTTCAACAATGAGAACAACTGAACTGAGACTAAACCAAGAGTTTATAGAACTAAACCAGGACTGAACCAGAACTAAACCAGGACTGAACAAGAACTAAACCAGGACTAAACCAGAACTAAACCAGGACTGAACCAGAACTACACCAGGACTAAACCGGAACTAAACCAGGACTGAACCAGGACTAAACCAGGACTGAACCAGGACTAAACCAGGACTGAACCAGGGACTAAACCAAACCCATGGTAAATTGTCACCTGTTTGTCTCCATGGAGATATTACTTCACCTAGAATGTTCCACAATTAAAGGCATTATGCTCGTATATCTCCATGGATACAAGCCGGTCACACCACCGGACCAAGTTACTGGTCAGATCTGTGGAGAGGTGACCTCACAATAAGAATGTTTTTTTGTTTTTTTGCAGTAAAAAAAACTGTAATTTAATAAATGCAGAGCAGAGGTTTAATGCCATGTTGTGGAACATTCCAGGTAAATCATTAACCTAAAGACCAGGGAGAAGCAGAGGGCTCTATCAGAAAAGTTACATCATAAACCTTTATGTTTGTGAGTCTCGTTTCGATTTGGTTAGTCCATGATTGAGGATTTTTCAGGACTGTTTTACTGTTTCTGAAGTCCTGGTTGTAGCAGATTCAAAACCATTTCTACAGATGATGGATTTTGTTTTCGCTTTTCCAATTTAGACCAACTTTGCCACAGCTGCGCACAAAGTTTGAACTCAAACTCTTTACGAGAATCTCCAAAGTCCATAAATCCTCCTCCTGCAATTCCACAAGCTCCTTCTGCTCATTTTTCATCCAAATGTTTCATGATCATTTGAGGTTTTGGGCTGAGATCAACGAAAGGGACTAAAGGGGAGAGAGGGGCGGGGCCTGGAGGAATAAAGGGGAGAGAGGGGCGGGGTCTGGAGGACTAAAGGAGAGAGAGGGGCGGGGCCTGGAGAGGGGCGGGGCCTGGAGGACTAAAGGAGAGAGAGGGGCGGGGCCTGGAGGACTAAAGGAGAGAGAGAGGGGTGGAGCCAGGAGGACTAAAGGGGAGAGAGGGGAGGGGGGCGGAGCCAGGAGGACTAAAGGAGAGAGAGGGGCGGGGCCTGGAGAGGGGCGGGGGTCAGGAGGACTGGAGGACTAAAGGGGAGAGAGAGGGGCGGGGCCTGGAGGACTAAAGGGAGAAAGAGGGATGGGGCCTGGAGAGGGGCGGGGCCTGGAGAACTAAATAGAAGAGAGAGGGTGGATCTGTCCGCTCTGCTTCTGTTTGCAGTTGTATGTTTTGTTGTTGTTTTTTTTAGTCGAGAGCGGGATTTAAACCGACAACCTTTGGATCAGAAGACGAACACTTTACAAACTGAGACACCGTCGTCCCCAGGAGTGTTTCAATATTGTTATTTATGCTTAAAAAACAGTAGATTTAGTGTTTAGTTCCACTTCAAAGGAGCTGTACATAAGACTGTGATTTTAAATGTGATAAACATGAACCAAACGTGTCCCCAGTGAAAGTGAAACAAACACCGCTCACCTCAGACTCGTCCACGTGGAGAGGAGCAGCTGAGGGGGCCTCTGAGGAGCTGCTGCGGGCATGTCCCAGCAGGAGGACTTCCCAGGACACACTGGACGGACCGTGTCTCGTCTGGGGAACGACATGGGGTCCCACCGAAGGAGCTGGAGGAAGTGTCTGGGGTGAGGGAAGTCTGGGAGTGTCAGTTTTGACGGCTGCCTCTGCGACCCGGCTCTAGATAAGAAGAAGAAGAAAACGGATGTGCTCCCAAAAAGTCACAGATGAAAGACATTAATAAAAACAGTTTGATTTGTTTGAGGATCAGGAAAGTTCAAAGTTTCATCATTGAGTCGAAATGTGACTTTATCAAAACTGTCACAAACTGTTCACTTCGTCCAAACTTCTTCCTCACTTTCCTCACTCTGAGAATCCTAAATATTCACAGTGAGATGAAAATCAGTTTTATCAACCTCAGAGCAGAGACGAGATCAGATTTGACTCAAATAGATGAAAAAATAAAACTGATACGGCAGCAACAAAAAGCATAAAAGTACAAGTACTGACCTGGGACTGAACCGGGACTGAACCGGGACTGAACCGGGACTGAACCAGGACTGAACCAGGACTGAACCAGGACTGAACCAGGACTGAACCGAGACGGAACCGGGACTGAACCAGGACTGAACCAGGACTGAACCGGGACTGAACCGGGACTGAACCAGGACTGAACCAGGACTGAACCGGGACTGAACCAGGACTGAACCGGGACTGAACCGGCACTAAACCTGGACTGAACCAGGACTGAACCAGGTCTAAACCAGGACTGAACCAGGACTAAACCAGGAACTAAACCGGGACTGAATCGGGACTGAACCAGGTCTAAACCAGGTCTAAACTTGGACTGAACCAGGACTAAACCAGGACTAAACCAGGACTAAACCTGGACTGAACCAGGACTAAACCTGGACTGAACCAGGACTGAACCAGGACTAAACCAGGACTAAACTTGGACTAAACCAGGACTAAAATTGGACTAAACCAGGACTAAACTTGGACTGAACCAGGACTAAACTTGGACTAAACCAGGATTAAACTTGGACTAAACCAGGACTAAACTTGGACTAAACCAGGACTACACCAGGACTAAACTTGGACTAAACCAGGACTTTAACACATTTGTAATTAAATAAATACAAGGTAAAAGGTTTATAAAATCGAAACGTGTCTGTCAGAATAAACCGTCCTTCTGCATCTGAGCATTGTCCCATAATCAGGAAGTGCACTGTTAGCATGCAGAGTGTTGATAGCTTTAATGTCACTGCTAAATCTTAAATAGTCACATTTTTATACAGCTCTTTTCACAATTCAAAACGCTCTACCAACTGAGCCACCGCCGGAGCTTATAAACTCATCGTGGTGAGTCATGAGGATGTTCAGAGGAGGAAGAACTTTGGACCAAAACGCTGAAAGTGTTTTGAAGTTGTGTTTTTCACGCTCCCCCTGCGTCTCTTCTGTCAGAATATCATTTGCGTTGCCTTTTCTTGCTCATCTAATCTTTTGTGTCTGGTCCAGATTTAATCCTCTGGTAAAATGCCACCGGTGAGAAACAGGAGGAATTTAAACTGTCCTAGTTTCACATCCAGACGATTTATGCAACGTTTCAGCTCAAACACTTCACAAGATTTTAAAACTAAATAAGTCCTGAAGTTTACCATGACTGGCAGAGTGGTTAGCACTTTCAGCCCACACCATGAGGTCCCTGGTTTAGACCTGGTTTAGTCCTGGTTTAGTCCTAGTTTAGTCCTGGTTTAGTCCTGGTTTAGTCCTGGTTTAGACCTGGTTCAAACCTGGTTTAGACCTGGTTTAGACCTGGTTCAGACCTGGTTCAGTCCTGGTTCAGACCTGGTTTAGACCTGGTTTAGACCTGGTTTAGTCCTGGTTTAGACCTAGTTTAGTCCTGGTTTAGACCTGGTTTAGTCCTGATTTAGACCTGGTTCAGACCTGGTTTAGACCTGGTTTAGTCCTGGTTTAGTCCTGGTTTAGTCCTGGTTTAGACCTGGTTCAGACCTGGTTTAGATCTGGTTTAGTCCTCCTGTTTAGTCCTGGTTTAGTCCTGGTTTAGACCTGGTTTAGACCTGGTTCAGACCTGGTTTAGTCCTGGTTTAGACCTGGTTTAGTTAAGATACATTTAATGCCACTGTGGAAGATTTCAGGAAAACCAGTTCCATCTCCATGGAGATGTTTGGACTGGCTCCTGTATTTTTCATCTTACTCGTGTCCAACATGCAAATGTTCATCTTTGAGCCAAAGATAAATAAATAAATAATTTGTTGATCATGAGCTGAAATCTGTGCCAGAGAAACGCTTCTTTAATTCATAAAAACAACTAAAATGACCATTAGCCCCAATTATCCTCAAAATGTGTCTCATAATCATAGAAACTACACAAGTAATGCAGTCCTGGTTTAGTCCTGGTTTAGACCTGGTTTAGTCCCGGTTTATACCCGGTTTAGTCCCGGTTTAGTCCCGGTTTAGACCCGGTTTAGTCCCGGTTTCGTCCAGTTTTAGTCCAGGTTTAGTCCAGGTTTAGTCCTGGTTTAGTCCTGGTTTTAGTCCTAGTTTAGTCCTGGTTTAGTCCCCAGTTTATACCCGTTTAGTCCCGTTTAGTCCCGGTTTAGACCCGGTTTAGTCCCGGTTTAGTCCCGGTTTAGACCCGGTTTAGTCCCGGTTTAGTCCCGGTTTCAGTCCTGGTTTAGTCCTGGTTTAGTCCTGGTTTAGTCCTAGTTTAGTCCTGGTTTAGTCCTAGTTTAGTCCCGGTTTAGTCCCGGTTTAGCCCCGGTTTAGCCCCGGTTTAGTCCTGGTTTAGTCCTGGTTTAGTCCTGGTTTAGTCCAGGTTTAGTCCTGGTTTAGTCCTTTGAATTGAGTGTCAGAATGAAACGTTCTGGCCTTGGATCACAGATGCTGGAAACTGTGGGCGTAAAAATGATAAATATAAAAATCTAAACGGGTCAAACATAAGATGAATAATAGGACGGGCTGATGGGATTAAACCCAGATTAAAAAAGGAACAAGCCAAAGAGACGAGGTAATCCTAATGCACAGAAGTGTACAGCTTCAGAGCAGGACGCCACATGACGTGGATAAAACATTACACATTACATAAATATTGTAACCTGTCCTGAAAGAAGAATCCTCGCAATATTTGTGAGACTCCATCTGGCTCCGCTTCCACTGTCGACGGCTCAGACCAATCACAACGTGTTATTCTGTTCTGGGCGGAGCCAAAGATGAGACAAACAAACATGGCGACGCTGGACGATGCACTTTGACCTGTTTTATTCGGCTGTTGTGATGCTTCAACCAGTTAGTTTGGAGAATTTGTCTCAAAGTTCCTTCCACAGACTTTATAAAGAAGTGACTGAGTGTGATGCCAACCACAGAGTTCAGCTCCAAATGAAGATTCAATTCAATTCAATTCAATTTATTTTTGTAGAGCCCAAAATCACGACAGCAGTCGCCTCTTAGGGCTGAACATGAGAGTTGATTAACCAACAGAATTAGAAAATCAACAGTGAAACAGAAACAGACAAGCAAATTAGAAAACAGACAAGCAAATTGTTCCAGAACATCCCCTGTCCTTAGACCCTCCTTCTCCAAAGAAAAACTCCAAAAACCCATTGGAAAAGGAGAAACCTCGAGGAGAACCACAGTGAAGGAGAGATCCACTCCCATGGACGGACAGGCTGCAGATGTGTCCAGGACTAAGGCGCATCCAGTTCAAGTCTGTAGGGCCAGAGTCCATTCGGGCAAGGCGATCTAGAGTTTGGCCATCACTGGACGATCAGGAGGCGATCTAGGGTCCAGCCATCACCGGACGGTCAGGAGGGCATCTAGGGTCCAGCCATCACCAACGATCAGGAGGCGGTCAGCGGCCAGGCATCTGAAACAGTTACACTCCCCAGAGGGGAGCGGGGGGACAACATGTGAATAGCAATGAACAGACTGAATAGTAAATGAAGTTGATAGGGATAACAGGAGGAAAAAGAGGACAGTGCTCAGGTTACCATACTTCCCCCAGCATGGCTATCCCTAGGCAGCCTGACTAAAACTACAGGGTTTATTTCTGGTCCTGACCATAAGCTATTTCAAAGACCAAAAGCTAAGGAAAAGCTCCCCCCCCCCCCCCCCCCCCCCCCCCCCAAGAAAGAGAAACGTTTTAAAGCCTGGTCTTAAATGTAGAGACTGTGGAGCCTCTTTAACATGAGAAGGAGCTGATTCCATAGCACAGGAGCTTGGTAAGTGAAAGCTCTCCCTCCTACTGTGCTTTTAGTCACTCTAGGAACCACCAATAGTCCAGCATTTTGGGAGCGGAGTCTCTGTTTGGGTGGTATGGTACTATAGCATCTTGCAGATACAACGGGGCCATGCCCTTTATGGCTTTATATGTCAGGAGGAGAACTTTGAATTTGATTCTGAACTCGACAGGAAGCCAGTGAAGGGACTCCAGCACTGGGGTGATGTGTCTCTTCTCTTAGTTCCTGTTAAGAGCCTGGCTGCTGCATTTTGAACTAGCTGAAAGCTTTTTATAGAGCTTTTAGGGCAAGCGACTAGTCAGGAGTTACAGTAATCTAGCCTTGATGTAACAAATGCATGGATAAGTTTTTTCAGCGTCACTTTTAGACAAGATTTTTCTGATTTTGGCAATATTACGCAGGTGAAAGAAAGCTGTTCTACAGGATTGGTTTATATGTGGTTTGAACGAGACTCTTGGTCAAACAAGACTCCAAGGTTCCTTACAGTAGAACTGGAGGCACCACTGACACTGTCCAGAGTGACTTTTGGGTCAAACAGAGAGTCTCACAGGCTTTTGGGACCTAGAGTAATGACCTCTGTTTTTTCTGGGTTAGAAGAAGCAGATAATTAAGTGTCATCCAGGTTTTTATGTCCTTCACACAGGCACTAAGTCTGTCCACTCGATCAGACTGATCTGGTTTCATTGACAAGTACAGCTGTGTGTCATCAGCAGAGCAGTGGAAGTTAATGCCATGTTTTCTGATGATATTACCTAACGGCAACATATAGAGTGTGAACAGGATTGGACCCAGTACAGAACCCTGTACTGTACAGATCATAGAGGCTGGAGCAGTATCATAGCAACCAAAGAGCCAATCAGGAGCGAGGCTGTTGAAGGTAACCCCCCTTCCCGCCCACATCACTGGTTTAGCAGGGAGCAGATGCTTAACACTGTCAATCAAAACTGTTGCTAACGCTAACAGGAGCGACGTCGGGGAAAGAAGGACCTGATGTGTCTGTTATTAATGTTCATGTGTGATTTACAGACACAGACGTGAAATAAAAACCCCAGGATCATGTAGAGGGTTAATACGAACATTTAAGACCAACATGAGTCTGACAGCAGCAGGGACAGAGAGACACACAGTTTTTACACAGAAAGTGAATTGGAGCCAGAGTCGATGGAGCAGGAAGTGCGCCCATGATCACTTCCTGTTTGGAACGTGGTGGCTAGCAGGTTAGCTATCTCCATCTCCATGTTCTTCCTCTTATCTGGGGCTGGGTCGTGGGGGCAGCAGTCTAAGCAGGGACTCCCAGACTTCCCTCACCCCAGACACGTCCTTCAGTGGGACATTAAGGCGTTTCCAGGCCAGAGAGACATAGTCCCTCCAGCGTGTCCTGGGTCTTCCCCGGGGCCTCCTCCCGGTGGGACTTGCCCAGAACACCTCCCTAGGGAGGCGTCCAGGAGGCATCCTGAGCAGATGCCCGAGCCTCAGCTGGTTCCTCTCGACGTGAAGGAGCAGCGGCTCTACTCCGAGCTCCTCCCGTGTGACTGAGCTCCTCGCTCTGTCTCTAAAGGAGCGCCCAGCCACTCTGCGGAGGAAACTCATTTCGGCCGCTTGTATCTGTGATCTTGTCCTTTCGATCATGACCCAGAGTCATGACCATAGGTGAGGGCAGAACGTAGATTGAGGTAAATCGAGAGCCCCAGTCTCTGCTTCCTCCTCCGAGGACGTGATGGTGGAATTGAGGAGATCCTCAAAGTATTCCTTCCACCGTCCAACAACATCCCCAGTCGACGTCAGCATTTATATAAACAGTCTATGGTTCTTTCTTTTCACTTTCAGCAGGAGCCGTCATTTCAGGAAGCTGCACGTGTGAGTCTCGTATAAACCAGGTAATTAATGTTCAGGTTTGAAGCTGGACCAGATCCGAGCCTGGATCCAAGTCGCAGCTGCACTTCCACAGACGTTATGAGTAAAACAAGGGCAGTATTTTTGAGCTTTTGATCCGCTCGTCTCCACGGTGATGTGTTGCTTTGTCAAGTTGAAGGTCAAATCTGTGGAGAGGCAAACCCGCACGGAATGAGAAAGTATGTTATCCACCGCATTCTTAAGGAAATAAAAATGTAAAAACAAGCTAGGTACATTTAATGCCCTACTGTGATATTTCAGGTTAAGCAATAACTTCTCCATAAAGACAAAAAGGTAGTGTGTCTTTGGAAAAGTTCCATAGTGCACTTTAATTCTCCATCTCGTTCTGTTAAACACCTCTTCATCTAAACGACAGTCAGCCGTTCAAACTGGTTGTAACAGAAAGAATCCAGAGACCAGACCCTTATGTGCCTGAAGCTCTGGAAGACTTTAAAAATACATCCACATCATTTATGATATAAGAAAATGAAACTGTTTTATTGTACGCTTCCCAGCATGCACCGCTCCATCCCGCGAGGAGGACGCAGCGTAGGAGGATTAAGCGCCGCTTTTTAACTCAGACAGAAAAACACCGTATCTGCATCCTCTGCTTTGACTAACGCCACACACCCGAGGTCTGCCTCCAGAAACAGGGGGTAAACCAGGACTAAAGCGGGACTAAAGCGGGACTAAACCAGGGCTAAACCAGGACTAAACCCGGGCTAAAGGGGACTAAAGCGGAACTAAACCAGGACTAATGCGGGACTAAACCGGGACTAAAGCGGGAATAAACCAGGGCTAAACCAGGACTAAACTGAGACTAAACCAGGACTAAACCAAGACTAAACCAGGACTAAAGCGGGACTAAACTGAGAATAAACCGGGACTAAACCAGGACTAAAGCGGGACTAAACCAGGACTAAACCGGGACTAAAGCAGGACTAAACCGGGACTAAAGTGGGACTAAACTGAGACTAAACCAGGACTAAACCAGGACTAAACCAGAACTAAACCAAGACTAAACCAGGACTAAACCAGGACTAAAGCGGGACTAAAGCGGGACTAAACTGAGAATAAACCGGGACTAAACCAGGACTAAAGCGGGACTAAACCAGGACTAAACTGGGACTAAACCAGAACTAAACCAAGACGAAAGCGGGACTAAACCAGGACTAAACCAGGACTAAACCAGGTCAAACTGGTCTAAACTGGTGTAATCCACATGTTCGGTGCTTTTCTCGCTGCTTTTCTCTCTTCGCTCTTTTTCTTGAGTTCGTATTTTCCGTCTCCCTTTGGAATCATCTTTAACTTGTCTTTAGGGGAAAAAAACGGCGCTTATCCGGTTGGTCCCGCTGCTCCCGCCTAAGGGCCCAAGCGCGAGAGTACGGGGCCAGAGAGCACACGGAGGAAAGATAATGAGGCCGGCTCACTCGGATGGAGGGAGATAGCAAAGAGAAGAAGATAAGAAGTATATTCTGATGACTGAAGAGCGGTGGATTATAATGGGACACTGCCGTACGGTTAAAGTCGAAGCGTTTTCCAGATCTGAAACCACCACCGCCTCAGTGTTTTTAAACTTCTATGTATTTATGTTTTATATGTCGCTGTTTGCTCAAGCTTTAAGTAAATGGATTTTAAAATGACAAATTCATGAGAAGTTTTAAAATGTTTATTCATCAAAAATGTGCCTTCTCAGTTTAAAGTTCCTGTAAAAGTGTGAGAAAGTACGTTTAATATGAACAGTGACTGAAATCTTAGTTGTTCCGGCCAAAAAGCCCCAGGAGCAAACGACTGAGACGGAGGAGTGACGACGATTTAGTCGTTTAAAATGTACGATTTTACATTTAACTTAATAAAGACACAGACTGTGGAAAAAAGTGAACTAAGTGAGTGTGACGCCGCCCAGAACCTGGACCTGGTTTAGACCTGGTTTAGTCCTGTTTTAGTCCTGGTTTAGTCCTGGTTTAGTCCTGACACAGAAAAGTTTCGGTCTCCTCTGGTCTTGAGCACAGCTGACCTCTGACCTCAGGGCTCTGGGTGGAGGATAGAGCTACAGTAACTCCATCAAATAAAGAGGAAACATAGAGCGCAGACAGAGGACACATAGAGCGCAGACAGAGGACACAAACAGCACAGACAGAGGACACATACAGTGCAGACTGAGGACACATAGTCACACATTTAAACACATTTAAGAACTTTTTGAATTTGATATGAAACAGGAGCAGGTCACTCAGGCCTGATGTGTTTTGTTTATCCGTTTTTGTCGACAGTGGAGCTGCAGCGTCTGTGGACGGAGCATCGGGCGGGGACAGGGGGGAGGTGAAAACTGGAATTTTCTTAATTTAAGGCATCAAAAAACAACTTTAATTGACCTAATAATGAGGGAGCTCTGCTACAGCAAATTCAAGGCTCAAAAAGTGTATTTTACATAAATATCCCTTTAAGATCACATGACGCTTTGAGCCGGAGGAAATGTCGGTTTAAGTCCATGATGATACTAAACGGGTTTGTTTCTCAGCTGGAGTCTCTCCCACAGGACACAGTGGGAGGTGCAGCCTGATTATGAGGCTAAAGAGCAACGGTAGCACAGAACTACGCTAACACAGAGCTACGCTAACACAGTGCTATGCTAGCACAGTGCTAACAAGACAGGAGGAGGTCACTAATTATGTCAGAGAAACGGCTCATATTACATCATAATGTTGTGCTTCCCCGAGGCTCCAGTGAAAAACGGTTTGACAGATGCAGATGTGTCGACCTGGTTTTACCCACATCAAACTAAACTCACACAAGGCTCAGTTTCTTCTCTCATTGTTGGGACAAACCCAAACATGTCGTAGCTGTCAGCGTTCTCGTCTCGAGCAGGTCTCTGGCTTGTTGAGTTTGCATGTTCTTCTTGTGCCTCTTCTGGTTTCGTCCCGTCAGTCACCAGACGTCCCCATTGACCCGGGACAGTCCCAGTTTGGAGCCCTGTGTCCCCTGTCCCAGAAGATTTATCCAAAACAAATTTTACCCAAGAAATGTCCCAGATGTCCCTATTTTTAACCAATCTGATCCCCGCCAATGGTAAAGAGAGGAATATTGTCATTTATTTAGATAAAATACAGAAGAACGAGCTTGAACATGAGCAAAACACAAAGAAAATGAAAGTAAATCGTGAATACATCTTGAACTGTTTATATAAATGGACGTAGCTAACCTGTTAGCCGCTGCGTTCCAAACAGGAAGTGATCATGGTGCACTTCCAGCTCCATCGACTCTGGCTCCAGTTCACTTTACATGATCCTGGGGTTTTTATTTCACTATTGTGTCTGTAAATCAACATATGAACATTAATAACAGACACATCAGGTCCTTCTTTCCCCGAGGTCGCTCCTGTTAGCGTTAGCAACAGGTTTGATTGACAGTGTTGCTAAGCGCCTGATCATAGATCCATGGATCCCGGTCGTACATTACACAACGACTCCAATGAAGTTGGGACGCTGTGTAAAACTTAAAAAAATACAGAATACAGTGATTTACAAATACTTTTGAACCTGTCCTGACCTGAATAAACTACAAAAATGCAACACGCGCCAATAAAACTGGGACAGGGGCAGGATGGGAAAGTTGAGGAATGTTTAAAATCCACCTGTTTGGACCATCCACAGGTGAATTATAAACAGAGTGTCACGATCGAGGATAAAAGGAGCATCAGTCGTTCACAAAGATGAGGCGAGGTTCACCACTTTGTTCTGTGTGAGCGAACAGTCCAACAGTCTGAGAACGTTTCTCAACAACTGCAACGAAGTTAGAGATTTCATCATCTACAGTCATAAAATCATCAAAAGACTCAGAGAATCTGGAGAAATCTCCAGGTAAAAACAATAAATTTTTCAGTGTGAACATTAAATATAGTTTATTCAGTTCAGGTTCAAAAAGATTTGAAAATCATATATTCTGTATTTATTTAAGTTTTACACAGCGTCCCAGCTTCATTGGACATTGGGCTGTAGTTTGGGACAAACACAGATCTAAAAACTCATCTTTCAGTTTACTGCTTTTACCCTTTGTCCCGTCTCACTTTACTCACAAACACAGGAGCCTGGGAGGGCATCTGACACAAAGCAATCCCACTGAATATAAAGCCACAGGAGCAGTAGATTAAAAATGTCTGTATTAAACACAGGCTGGACCTGAGGGATTAGACGCAGAATGTGAAAGGTCCCACACGGAGCAGCTCTCGGGGATTAAAAGTTCTGCTTTAGCGATTGTGATTTTATTAACGTAGCGCTGAAGCTAATCTGAGCTAATGTAGCAGCGGCGTGTGTCATTACGAAGGTCCACGTCCAGGACTCTGTAAATCCACATATTTTCATTAGAGTCCCGGATCACGACCACGTTTAGTCCTGGGATAATCCCAGGGCAAGTTTTATCTGTGCGGCTCCACAGACGAGAAACGGAACAGGAATTATAATTAAAAACATTTATCGAATAAATGAGGCAGTTTAATAACGAACAAACTGTAAAAGATAAGACTGAAAGAACAAGATTAGGACTGAACCAGGACTAAACCAGGACTGAACCAGGTCTAAACCAGAACTAAACCAAGACTAAACCAGGACTGAACCAGGACTAAACCAGGTCTAAACCAGGTCTAAACCAGGACTAAACCAGAACTAAACCAGGACTAAACCGGGACTGAACCAGGTCTAAACCAGGACTGAACCAGGTCTAAACCAGGACTGAACCAGGTCTAAACCAGGTCTAAACCAGGACTAAACCAGAACTAAACCAGGACTAAACCAGGACTGAACCAGGTCTAAACCAGGACTGAACCAGGTCTAAACCAGGACTGAACCAGGACTAAACTAGGACTGAACCAGGTCTAAACCAGGACTGAACCAGGTCTAAACCAGGACTGAACCAGGTCTAAACCAGGACTGAACCAGGTCTAAACCAGGTCTAAACCAGGACTAAACCAGAACTAAACCAGGACTAAACCTGAACCAGGTCTAAACCAGGACTGAACCAGGTCTAAACCAGGACTAAACCAGGTCTAAACCAGGACTGAACCAGGTCTAAACCAGGTCTAAACCAGGACTAAACCAGAACTAAACCAGGACTAAACCAGGACTGAACCAGGTCTAAACCAGGACTGAACCAGGTCTAAACCAGGACTGAACCAGGATTAATCCAGGATTAATCCGTGTCTATAACGTCCGACTCTACATGTGGGAGCGTTTCCTGCGGCGGGGGAAGCAGCAGCAGAACGTCTCAAGTCCGTCTGACCCACAAACATGAATAAAACATGAAGCGAGGAGTGGGCGAGGACCTTATAGAGTCAATCCTCACTGTCAGAGAGTTCACATCAGCAAATGGATCTGGAATCACAAGAGACGAGCGGAATTACACCGGTTTAGAGCCGCTGCACCTGATTCTGTCTCAAAACGTGAAAAAAAGCCCTTCCTCAGTGACTTTAAACAGTCAGAGGATCCTGATTATTCACCATGATGAGTTTATAAGCACTTTACAGAGTTTTGGCATCGCAGTAAAGCTAACAACAACTAGCATGATAAGCGTGCACTTCTGAGTCTTGGTAAACGTTGTATAATCAGGACACAGTGGACTTTCTGACCGGGGGAGTCGAGTCCTGGGCCTTTAACGTCTCGTCTTTGTGGCGCTTGTTTAAATGCACTTAGGCTATAATCACCGTGACCTTTGACCTCCGCCTGCTTATCTGTGGTTATACACGACCGACTCATTAGCATTTTATCTGCTACTTACCTGCCCCCGGGATAAACGTCTTTATACAGAAAATACACTTTTCACAGTACTTTTCTAGCAGCATTTTTTTTAATTCTACTTGAATAACATTTGTCCTGAAATAACAGTACTCTTACTCGAGTAATATATAGTACAGAGTAATAGTACTCGTACTCGAGTAAAAGTTGTGTTCCTCTTCCCTACTAGGCTCATTTTCATATCATGTTTTGTCAAATTCACCAAAATTAAAGATCAGATGTTACGTCCCGACAGATCCTCTTTAAGTTACTCTAGTACTTTTACTCTTGAAGTAACGTTACTCTTACTCGAGTACTCTCCTGTGGTTCTGTTGTGTTGTTTACACGTCACTTCATGTTTGTTTGTTACTTCAGTCCTGTTTTATATCTGTTCTTCAGTGTTATGGCTGGTGTTTTAAAGCTGCACTATGGAACTTTTCTGGGTCTGTTCTGTGCTCGTTTCCATGGAGACGTCAGGACTTTTTTTTTTGTTTTGCTTTATTTGAAACTCTTTGGTCAGCGGGAGATGTTTTAAATGTGCAGTAGAAATAAAGTTGAAATTAACTGAATAATTTTGCCTGAATGTTCCACAGTGCGGCATTAAACATGTCCATCTCCATGGAGACGAGCAGGTGATGCTAGCAGGCCAAGTTACAGCTCAGATCTGTGGAGAGGAGACCTGCTCACAGTAAGAATAGATCATCTTCCCTAAAGTATTTTTAAGCAACGAAAACACGTGTAACAGAAAAAACACAGAACAAACATTAAAGCCATACTGCGGAACATTTATGTCACACTGTGGAACATTTATGTCACACTGTGGAACATTAAAGTCATACTGTGGAACATTTATGTCACACTGTGGAACATTTATGTCACACTGTGGAACATTAAAGTCACACTGTGGAACATTGCGAGCGGAGCAAACACATCTCCATAGTAAAGTTCCACAGTGCGTCTTTAGTAAAGTTTTGCTCATATCTCTTTCTGTTTAGAGGCGACATTTTGAGCTCGGCTGCAGAGATTTAGTGTTGTTAGTTGCCATGGTAACGCTGTTTGATCGCTGGTAAATCCGAGAGGAGCAGATGTGTGATTCCAAACTGCGATAAGAGCGATTCCCTCTGGTTTTACTCTAAATGTAAAAGTGCTTCATACAGAACATGCATTATTGACTCACATTAAACATTTATACACAGAATTAAATTCATGCGAACAAATTTCTACATTTTTGATGTTTTAAAGTTTGTGCAGAAGATCCAGCGTTTTCCACTTCTGCCCCAAACTGTGACAGAGTAAAAGAAACAAGAAGAAAAAGAACGACACTTTCACTTTACACACTTTCACAAGTGTCAAAAAACTAAAGATGTGGGTCAAGTTTGAGCCCAGTTTAGTCCTGGTTTAAGAACCAAACCAGGTCTAAACCGTGACTAAACCGGAACTAAACCGGGACTAAACCAGGGGGACTGAACCGGGACTGAACCGGGACTAAACCGGGACTAAACCGGGTCTAAAACGGGTCTAAACCGGGACTAAACCGGTCTAAACCGGACGAAACCGGAACCGGGACTAAACCAGGACTAAACCGGGACTAAACCGGGAAAACCAGGTCTAAACCGGGACGAAACAGGACTGAACCGGGACTAAAACCGGGACCAAACCGGGACTAAAACGGGACTAAACCTGGACTAAAACACCAGGACTAACCGGGGACTAAACCAGGACTAAACCGGGACTAAACCGGGACTAAACCAGGACTAAACCGGGACTAAACCGGGACTAAACCAGGTCTAAACCGGGACGAAACAGGACGGAACCGGGACTAAACCAGGACTAAACCGGGACTAAACCGGGACTAAACCGGGACTAAACGGGACTGAACCGGGACTGAAACCGAGACTAAACGGTCTAAACCGGGAAAAAACCAGGACTGACTGAACCAGGTCTAAACCAGGACTAAACCGGGACTGAACCGACTGAACCGACTAAACCAGGACTAAACCAGGACTGAACCGAGACTAAAACCGGGACTGAAACCGGGACTAAACCGGGACTAAACCAGGACTAAACCAGGTCTATCTCCTCTTTACATCAGGAGCTAATTAATAACTGTAGAAATAGCCTTGTTTACGTCGCTCGGAGAATTTTGGCAACAAATACATTTTTAATCCGACGACGCTAACTTCAACGAGGCTAATTAGCTTTGATTTGTAGCTTTGGTCCGGAAGCTAACAGCTAGCTTTGCCATTTTAAAATTTGAACCGCGCCTCGGAGCTTTGAGCCGTTTTATCAGCGCTGCACTGAAGCTGGTAATTAGCAGCGCGCGGCTAACTCGGAGGCTAAAGGGAGCGGACCAAAGCAATTAGCAAACAAAGGAGAAACAGAGGCGGAGCGGAGGAGGGGAACGGGTTAAAGTCCGGTGAAAACGGGACGAGCGATTGAAGTCGTGGCTTTAAACGCGTCTGTGATAAATGTAAACGTCGACGCTCTTCAGATGTTAGCGCGCGGGCAGCTAGCGTTTGTTTGCACAGATAAACTAACTACAGGGAATTACAAGACTGTGGCCTTTTTAATTAAAGTTTTATCTTATACATTATTCAAACCTTCTGGAAAACTGTACAATTTAAATCATAAAGCTGCACTATGGAACTTTTCTGCTCGTGGGTTTGTTTTTTGACGCTCTGCTCCTCGGTCGACACGAGTCTAGAACGATCCTAAAACTCTTTAAACATGCATCCTCACTGTGGGGTCGCCTCTCCACTGATCTGATCTGTAACGTGGCCTGTTGTCTCCATGGAGATGTTATTGCTTTGTCTGGAATGTTCCACAGTGTAGATAAAAACACAAATCTGTGTGTTGTTATTTCTTCCATTGATGTGATGATTTTTATCATTTATACTTTTGTCATATCTGCCGTTTGTTCAGTGCAGACTCCAGCCGTTTCCCTCCACATCTCGCGGCTAACGTTATCTTAAACGATGTTAGCCAAACGTAATGGAGCGATAAGGCTAAACGTACAAACGTAAACACACGAGATAAAACAGGAGTTAGCGTTAGCTCCTAAGCTAACACTAAAAAAAAAAAAAAAAGATAAAAAAGGACTTAGCGTTAGCTCCTAAGCTAACACCAAACAAAACACACAGGAGGAGAGCACTGAGCAAACAACACAACTGTGAACAGAAACAAAACGCAAAAGAGATTTACAGCAGAGGAAAAGACCCGGACTAAACCAGGACTAAACCAGGACTAAACCGGGACTAAACCGGGACTAAACCGGGACTAAAGCAAGACTAAAACGGGACTAAACCTGGACTAAACCTGGACTAAACCCGGACTAAACCGGGACTAAACCGGGACTAAACCCGGACTAAACCGGGACTAAACCGGGACTAAACCGGGACTAAACCGGGACTAAACCGGGACTAAACCGGGACTAAACCGGGACTAAACCGGGACTAAACCAGGTCTTTTCTTCAGTTGCTCTTGTGGCTCAGTTTCCAGTTTGTTTGAAATTTGTTTATTTTCATCTGTGGCGAGAAAAATGCCACAGAACAAAAATGTAAATGTCAACTCCCAAAACTCACTGAATACAAGGCTGCATCCCCTGCTCCTCTCCTCTTTTCCTCTCCTCTTCTCCTCTTCTCCCTCCTCCCCTTTTTTCCTCTCCTCTTCTCCTCTCCTCTGACCCTCTCCTCCTCCTCTGCTCACAACAGGTTTGATTGACAGCGTTGCTAGGCGCCCGCTCTCTGCTAAACCGCTGGTGCGAGGTTGAAGGGGCGTTACCTTCCACATCCTGGCTCTGGATTGGCTCTTTGGTGTTGAAGGGCGTTAGAGTTCCACATCCTGGCTCTGGATTGGCTCTTTGGTGTTGAAGGGGCGTACCTTCCACATCCTGGCTCTGGCTCATTGGATCTTTGGTTAATTTATTTTGATACTCGAGGTCAGAGTTTCACATATATATATATTGTCCCTGTACCTGCTCGAGCCTCGATATATATGGCGTCACACACGCCGCTATATGATATCTCATGTGGATCTGTAAAGTATATTTATTTTGATATATTATATATATATATATATATATATATATATATATATATATATATATATATATATATATATATATATATATATATATATATATATATATATACATACATTGTTCTGAGCTCGACTCCGTCTATGCAGAACTGAACGCCCGAAAGGTCCATTTCCCACATCCGCCGCCTCTCGTCCAATCAGAGCTAATCACCGTGAACTCTGACCCCAATTAGACTTTTCCCGCTGTTATCTGTAAGCATGCGATTTGTGTAAACGAGGGAGGGGGAGGGAGGGAGGGAGGAGAGAGATAGATAGATATAAGAGAGCAAAGAAGAGAGGAAGAGAGCGGAGAGAGAGAGAGGAAAGATCTGAGTAAATGAGGGAGGAAAGGAAGAGAGACATGAGTGAGAGAGAGGGTGAGGAGAGAGAAAAGAGGAGGCAAAATGTGTGTATGAACGAGAGAAGGGAGGGGACAGAGTAAAGAGAGAAGAGGAGAAAAAGCAAAGATATAAACAAAGAAAGGAGGGACAGAGGAAAAAGGAGGAAAAATGAGATGGAAGAGAGGAGGAAAAACAAATAAAGATTATAGAGGGAGGATAGGAGAGAGATTATAAATATAAGGATGAGAGGAATGGGCAGAGAGAAAAGAGAAAGGGGGAGAGGGAGGAGAGGAAAGGAAAAAGGAGAGACAGAGAGGAAAGAGAGCGTGGAGGACAAAGAAAGAAAAGATGGAGAGTGTGGGGTGGGGGAGAGAGAGGAGAAGCAGGAGATAGAAAAATGGAGGAAAACAAAGAAAGGATACAGATAGAACGATGGACACGAGAGAGGGAAGAGGGGAGAGAGAGGATCACAGGAGAAAATGGGACAAGAGAGGAAGAAAAAACAGAGGGAAAGAGACGAGTGGAGGGCAATAGAAAGTGAAAAAGAGAGAGGAAGAGTGAAGTGAAGGAGATGAAGAGGTAGAGGGAGGGGGTGGAGGAGTGAGAGGGATAGAGGGAGAGAGAGAGAGAGGGGGGGGAGAGGAGTGAGAGGGATAGAGGGAGAGAGAGAGAGAGGGGGATGGAGGAGTGAGAGGGTTAGAGGGAGAGAGAGAGAGAGGGGGGGGGGGGTGGAGGAGAGAGAGGGATAGAGGGAGAGATAGAGGGAGAGACAGAGGGGTGGAGGAGTGAGAGGGATAAAGGGAGAGATAGAGGGAGAGGGAGAGAGAGAGGGGTGGAGGAGTGAGAGGGATAAAGGGAGAGATAGAGGGAGAGAGAGAGAGGGGGGGGGGGAGTGAGAGGATAGAGAGGAGAGGGAGAGGGAGAGAGAGGGAGGTGGAGGAGTGAGAGGGATAAAGGGAGAGATAGAGGGAGAGGGAGAGAGAGGGGGGTGGAGGAGTGCGAGAGATAGAGGGAGAGACAGAGGGAGAGCGAGATAAGTAGCAGCAGTAGCAAATGTAATCAGAGACAGATTAGCCAGAGGTTTGTGTCACAAACAGATTTGAGTTTAGAGAGAAAGAGAGAGTGAAGGAGAGAGAGAGGAAGAGAAGAAGAGGAGGAGAGAGAGAGAGAGAGAAGGAGCAGGACTGGACTCAGAGATAACCCGGACTATAACAGAACCAGGATTTAACAAGTTTACGGCTGAAGCGAGAGGGCGTCAGGACTGAACTAATCCAGGACCGACCCCAGAAACACGACGAGAAGAGAAACCAGGGCTTAAAGAGAATATTTACTCCAGACTAAACCTCCTCCTCTTCCTCCTTGTCCTCCTCTTCTTCCTTTTCCTCTTCCTCCTCCTCCTCTGTGCTGCAGATACAAGGTCAACTCAAATCACAATACTAATGGGATTTATTATTATTGTTGTTATTATCCAATCAGAGAGCAGAATGAGCGTCACATGACTCTCATATTTGGGTTGCCAGGTTCAAAGCTGAAATCAGCTGTTTAAACCTAAAAATGTCTCTGAATCTGCAGTAAAAGTACAGACACTGGAGGCAAAAATACTCAAGTAAAAGTGTTAAAGTTCAGGACTCTGGTGCGACTGAGACGTCAGGACCAAACTCCTCCTGTGGTTTAGTTTCAGAAATGTGACAATTTTCACATTAAAATAAAATGTGTAAAAACAAAAGTCAGAATAAAAGTAAAACCTCACAGAGGGATCTCTGTGAGGACTGTGACTGGATCACGGTCTGGATCTTATTGTGCTGCCTGACTTTGCACAAACATTCACATTTCTGGAAATAAAACTTGAATAAATCAAACTCCGAATTAGATTAAAAAAAACAAAACTTTCTGGGCGACTCGTCAAAATCTTGTTGCTGAAAGACAAAACTGACCAAAAACAAAACTGACGAAACTGTCGCCTTAACCACGACTCAACCATTTAAAAACATATGAATAAATCAGGACTGAGCTTTAAACCTGGACTTGGTCTGAACCTGGACTTGGTCTAAACCTGGACTTGGTCCAAACCTGGACTTGGTCTAAACCTGGACTTGGTCTGAAACCTGGACTTGGTCTGAACCTGGACTTCAGTGGGACTTTCAGGACGTTTGAGTGTGTTCTTGTTCTTGTTCTTGTGCCTCTGGAGGACGGAGCCGTTTTCACTTTTAAAGATAAAATCTTAATGATCAGATCCACACCTGCTCCTCAGCCCCAGGAAAAACACAAAATACTTAACACTAATCCTGTTTCTGCACTACGGCAGCCTCAGAGGGACACGGCCTGACAAGGACACAGCCTAACAAGAACACAGCACACAGAGGTACAGCAGCCTCAGAGGGACACAACCTAACAAGGACACAGCACACAGAGGTACAGCAGCCTCAGAGGGACAAAGCCTAACAAGGACACAGCCTAACAAGAACACAGCACACAGAGGTACAGCAGCCTCAGAGGGACACAGCCTAACAAGGACACAGCCTAACAAGAACACAGCACACAGAGGTACAGCAGCCCCAGAGGGACACAGCCTAACAAGGACACAGCACACAGAGGTACAGCAGCCTCAGAGGGACACAGCCTAACAAGGACACAGCACAGCACACAGAGGTACAGCAGCCTCAGAGGGACACAGCCTAACAAGGACACAACACACAGAGGTACGGCAGCCTCAGAGGGACACAGCCTAACAAGAACACAGCACACAGAGGTACAGCAGCCTCAGAGGGACACAGCCTAACAAGGACACAACACACAGAGGTACGGCAGCCTCAGAGGGACACAGCCTGACAAGGACACAACCTAACAAGGACACAGCACACAGAGGTACGGCAGCCTCAGAGGGACACGGCCTGACAAGGACACAACACACAGAGGTACGGCAGCCTCAGAGGGACACGGCCTGACAAGGACACAACCTAACAAGAACACAGCCTGACAAGGACACAGCACACAGAGGTACGGCAGCCTTAGAGGGACACAGCCTAACAAGGACACAACCTAACAAGGACACAGCACACAGAGGTACGGCAGCCTCAGAGGGACACAGCCTAACAAGGACACAGCCTGACAAGGACACAGCCTAACAAGGACACAGCAAACAGAGGTCAAGTACTTCACAAACAGATAAGTAACGGAGGCACAGATAAACTTGAGAAAAGTGAGAGTTCATTCACATTTTTTTACTGAAATGAACCTTTAAGTTTTCCTGTACAGTTTGGACGGGTTTTGGACTGAGTGAGACGTCACAGCTTCAGCTCCAAGTGAAGCTCATCGAGGACAGAGCAGGTTTAGGGACTAAGACGAGGGCTGAGGGTTTAGACGAGTTTATTTCAAACAGAGAACATACATTTTAAAGCTGAGGGGGTTAAGTGTCTTGCCCAAGGACACAACAACAGTTTTCATCTGTGGGAGCTGGAATCGCACCACCAACCTGTGGGTCAATGGACAAACGCTCTACCGACTGAGCCCTCACTGTAAAGCTAACTACAGCTAGCATGCTGACTGTGCACTTCCTGATTGTCAGACAATAATAAACTTTATAATCAGATGCAGACAGAACACAGAGGATTAAATTTGACCTCGAGAGCAGCTTATGCAACAGATCTGTGCTGGAGCGAGAGCACGAGAGGGAGGAGAGGAGAGAGGGAGGAGGACAGAGAGGAGGAGAGAGGAGAGAGAGAAGAGGAGAGAGGAGAGAGAGGGAGGAGAGGAGAAAGGAGGGGAGGGGGAGGGAAGAAAGGGAAGAGAGGAGGGAGAGGGGGAGAAAAAAAGAGAGGGAGGGGAATGAGAGAGGGGGGGACAGGAGGCGGGGAGGGAGGAGGAGAGAGAGAGAAGAGAGGGGAAGAGAGGGAGGGGGAGAGACGAGAAAAGGAGAGAAAGGAGGAGAGAAGGGAAGAGGAAGGGAAAGGGGGGTAAGAGAGAGAGAGAGAGTGAGGGGAGGAGAGTAGGACAGGGAGGGAGAAGTGTGAGGGAAAGAGGGGAGGAAGAGAGAGAGAGTGAAAGGAAGAGAGAGGAGGAGGAGGAGAGAAAGCAACAGATGTTTTCCCTGATCATTAATGTGACAAAGTTCATTCTCCCACTGCATTTATCCAACCACAACATCTGTCCTTTCAGAAAAAGAGAGGGAGAAAGAGAGGGAGAGAGAGGGAGAGAGGAGAGGGAGAGCACAGAGAGAGGGACAAGAGGAGAGGGAGAGCAGAGAGAGAGGAGAGAGAGAGCAGAGAGAGGGGGAAAGAGAGGAGAGGGGGAGGAGAGGTAAATGAGAGGGAGAGACAAATGAACAGATGTTTTCCCTGATCATCATCTCTCATCTGAGAAAGAGAGAAGAGAGAGAATGAGAAAGAGACGAGATAGGGAGGACAGCAAGAGAGAGAGGGAGGAGACAGAGGGAGAGAGAAGAGTGAGGGAGGAGAGAGAGAGGGGGAGGGAGATAGAGGGAGGACAGAAGGAGAGAGAGGGTGGCGAGAGAGGGAGAAAGAGACGAGAGAGGAGAACGAGGGAGAAAACAACAGAAAACTTTAAAATGAACTAGTTCTGTTTTTCACGTTTTTAAGAGTTTTTGAAGAGAAAAAATAGGTACAGAGACAAAGTGGACGCACGGGGAGGGCATCTGACTCAATCTGACACACGGGGAGGGCATCTGACACAATCTGACACACGGGGAGGGCATCTGACAATCTGACACACGGGGAGGGCATCTGACACAATCTGACACACGGGGAGTGATGTGTTTGGACGTGGCATGCTGCATTAAACAAAATGAATTAAAATATTTCAAAAGCAATTTATGACTGAATGAACAACCACCGCCCCAGAGAGAGAGAGAAGGAGAAAGAGATGAGAAAGGAACGAGAGAGGGAGAGAGAGAGAAAGGAGGATGAGACAGAGAAGGAAGAGAAACAGAGAAAGAGAGAGAGGGAGATGAGAAGGAGAGAGGGAGAGAAGAGGCTGGGGCGAAAGGGAGAGAGAAGGTAAAAGAAAAACAGGAGAAAAAGACGAGTAGAAAGAGAGAGAACGACAAAACAAAGAGGTGGAGAGACAGAGTTGGACAAGAGAGCGGGAGAAAGAGAGAAGAGGGAGAGAGAAAGACGAGAGAGAGAAAGAAGGGAGGGGAGGAGAGAGAGAAGCTTATAACCAGTGCAGCGTAATTATGGAGCCTGAGGAACGAGGTGATGATGTGACGAGAACATCACAGGGAACATCACAGTGAACATCACAATGAACATCACACTGAACATCACAGTGAACATCACAAAGAACACCACAGTGAACATCACAGTGAACATCACAGTGAACATCACAATGAGCATCACAAAGAACACCACAGTGAACATCACAGTGAACATCACAGTGAACATCACAATGAGCATCACAAAGAACACCACAGTGAACATCACAGTGAACATCACAATGAACATCACAGTGAACATCACAATGAGCATCACAAAGAACATCACAATGAGCATCACAAAGAACACCACAGTGAACATCACAGTGAACATCACAGTGAACATCACAACATGAACATCACAGTGAACATCACAATGAGCATCACAAAGAACACCACAGTGAACATCACAGTGAACATCACAATGAACATCACAGTGAACATCACAATGAGCATCACAAAGAACATCACAATGAGCATCACAAAGAACACCACAATGAGCATCACAAAGAACACCACAGTGAACATCACAGTGAACATCACAGTGAACATCACAGTGAACATCACAGTGAACATCACAATGAGCATCACAAAGAACACCACAGTGAACATCACAGTGAACATCACAGTGAACATCACAGTGAACATCACAATGAGCATCACAAAGAACACCACAGTGAACATCACAGTGAACATCACAGTGAACATCACAGTGAACATCACAATGAACATCACAGTGAACATCACAGTGAACATCACAGTGAACATCACAGTGAACATCACAGTGAACATCACAGTGATACTGAACTCTGATAAAATGATAAAGGGACTTGACTCAGATCCAGGTCATATTCTGCTCTGAAGTGATATGACGACGCAGGTTTGTAAATCTTTACGGCGAAGCCCGGGAGCCATGTTTTGAACCATGACCAACCAATTACCCATCATGCACTGCTGTGAGGGTTTCCACGGAGACCACACAGGCACATGCTCACAGCAGGAGAGTGCACGTGACACCGCGATATAGAACAATGTGTTTAGTCCTGGATTAGTCCTGGTTTAGTTCTGGTTTAGTCCTGGATTAGTTCTGGATTAGACCTGGTTTAGTCCTGGTTCAGTCGTGGTTCAGTCCTGGTTTATTTCTGATTTAGTCCTGGTTTAGTTTTGGTTTAGTTTTGGTTTAGTCCTGGTTTAGTCCTGGTTTAGTCCTGGTTTAGTTCTGGTTTAGTCCTAGTTTAGTCCTGGTTTAGTCCTGGTTTAGTCCTGGTTTAGTCCTGGTTTAGTTCTTGTTTAGACCTGGTTTAGACCTGGTTTAGTCCTGGTTTAGTCCTGGTTCAGTCCTGGTTCAGTCCTGGTTCAGACACTGAGTCTAAATGCACTGTATGAAAAGATAGATCCTAAGCACAACAAACTGAAAACACTCTGTTCCACCTTGTGATGTCATCATGTGGTGATACAGGAAGTGCTCCACTGTGTTTTTAAACTCCACACACCTTCACCAGAATCATTTGGATCATTTCAGTCCTGGATTTACCTATTTCTACTGAACTAAAGGTAAAAGGAGCTGTTCACTTGAAAACTACCACTTCATGACATCACAAGGTGGAACAGAGCATTTTGAGCTTTGGAGATGTGACAGACTAATAATAAAGTGTGACTCAAACGTGTGAATCTCCATGGAGTAATTTTGAAACACACATTTTTCCAAAACATATGAAGCAATAAATCATTATAGAAAACATGCAAAAAGCTCTACTGCGGAATATTCTGGACTAAACAATAACGTCTCCATAGAGAAAACCCAGTGGCCGGTTACATCCTGAACCTCAAAGTCCTGTCATGATTCCGGTTCTTGTTTTGTCACAGTTCTTTGACAGATACTTTTTAAATTGGGCCTGATCTGGTTTTCGCCTGTGGGTCAGAAAATGTCTCGTTCTTTGGAGAATAGTTTTGACGTGTGCATCAAAAACTTGTCTCTGGGGAGGTTTAAAATTCTTTTTCTCCATCAGGATCTACGACTGTGGACGGGGAGATTCTGATGTTCTGCTCAAACACACACCCCAAACCAGGAGCCGCCGCACAAGTAATTATCCCCCCGCGACTTCAGAACGATGAAACACAAACAGGAAAACACCACGGAGACTTTTTATTTTTACATTTCAATGACGGGAAGTATATTTGATTTTAAGAAATAATTATAAAGGAACAGGGAAGAAACGGAAGAAGTGAGGTTTTTAATCACACGGATGCTAAAGTCGTACTGTGGAACATGTAAAACAACACTATTTTTGTAACTTTTGTGGCGGAGGGTCTGCGCCTTGTCTCCACAGAAATGTTATGACTTTGCCCGGGAATGTTTCGCAGTACGGCATTAAACATGTCTATCTCCAAGCAGTAAATGTTTGAAGCAGTACTTCAAACGTCTATCCCAGGGGTCGGCTCCGGAGCCACAAACGGCTCGTTCATCCTCAGACTGGTTTGGGAAAATAAATTATAAGTGTTTAACTGAAGAGCATTTTGTTTGTGTTGCTTCTTTTTTAATTGTAGTGTAAATTGGAACATTACAAAGATCTTGAAATATCAAAATAAAATTAGATTTGATCATTTTTGGTCGTTATAAGTGTCACACTCCGTGTGACGCCGTGCATTTATCGAGACTTTCCCCGACACGACATAAACATGAAGAAGTCGTGTGGATGTTCAGATCCACAGACGTCTGTGAGCAGCTTTTCTCCACCATGAACTATGTGAAACACAAACATCAGGCCTCACAGACACAGACCTGAAAACATGAAGCTTCAGCCCGACAGACGCTGCTGAGGCTCAGGAGCAGAATCTCATTAACCAGGGAAAATAAATATTTAGGCAGAGATTTTGCAAATACTAAACAGAGTTATCTTCATTTTAGACGTCAAAAAGTATTTGTGGCTCCCAATGTTTCTTTTCTGTGGAAACCGAGTCCCAGTGGGTCTTTGGGGAGGTTGCCGACCCTGTTCTAAGCAAAGCATCTTCACCTCCCTGGAGACAAGCTAAATGCATAACTGTTACCTAGCAACCACAATGTTAGAGGCAAAAAACTGATCTGAATTGCACAATAGTTTTGATTTGACTAATGCTTCGAAATATCGGTTCAGTCCATCTCCTGGTTGCACATTTAATCTGATGTGTTTACCGGTCGTGGTCGGCCCAGAAAGTCTCAGAATGTTTGAATTTTTTTAACACCAAGTTGTTCTGTCGTAACTTGAGCATAAATAACAGTTACATAACACGTTTGGATCAGTTTGGTCTAATTTTGTTTTTGTTTAAAGGAAATAAATGGTGTTTTCTCCGTCTCTCACTGGTATTAGTCGATATCGAGGGTCGACAGTTAAAGCTGTAATCGTATCGTATTTAAGTGAAATCCCCCAGTCATCCAGGTCTGAGCCACAGTAAAAGAGAAATTCAAGTCTGTTAACTGGAGAAAAACGTAGGAGTGAAGATGTTTGGCTCATCCAAGCCGCCAAATGTCTTCACTCCTACAGCGTATCAGAACTGAAAGAGCTGGATCGAGATTTATTTCGTTAAATAAAGGTTTAAAGTGTCAGAAAATGTCGTCTTTGTGTAATTGTCCCTGGGTTTTGGATGGAGTTTTGTTTTACACGAGTTAAAAGTCCGAAGTGCTTATCTGAGAATCCTGGACCCGAAGTCGTGCCCACAGTACGGAAACGCACCTGGAAAAAGCCGCACCAAACAGACCCACTTCAACACCACGAGCAAACTGCCACTGCAAAAGAGGAAAACAGACATGTGCATTTGGAGAAAATGTTTGAACTGTAGAGGAGTCCGCACAGCAGAGTTTGAGAAGCAAATGTTAAAATGAGCCGTGACACGACCCGGAGCATGTTTAATCCAATGTAACGTCCTCAAAGACACACACAGGGACTTCTACACATGTTAGCATACACACAGGGACCTCTACACATGTTAGCACACACACAGAGACCTCTACACATGTTAGCATACACGCAGAGACCTCTACACATGTTAGCATACACACAGGGACCTCTACACATGTTAGCATACACGCACAGGGACCTCTACACATGTTAGCATACACGCACAGGGACCTCTACACATGTTAGCACACACACAGGGACCTCTACACATGTTAGCACACACACACAGGGACCTCTACACATGTTAGCATACACACAGGGACCTCTACACATGTTAGCATACGCACAGGGACCTCTACACATGTTAGCATACGCACAGGGACCTCTACACATGTTAGCATACGCACAGGGACCTCTACACATGTTAGCATACGCACAGGGACCTCTACACATGTTAGCATACACACAGGGACCTCTACACATGTTAGCATACACGCACAGGGACCTCTACACATGTTAGCATACGACTGTGTTTCATAGTTTAAATATTTGATCATCCAAAGTCGTTTATGTTGTTTATAAAGACAACAGGGAAAACATAATGTGCTGAGACCTACGGCTGAACTCTGCCTGAACCTGAGGAGCAGCTTGAGGCTCACGGCAAATAAATATAAATAAAAAACAAACAAATAATCATCATTACATCAAAAAGGTTTAAACTGTTGACTTAAATATATTTTCTTTTTCATTATTTTGGTTTGACACAAAAGTTTGGTTTTTATAGTTTGAATAATTTGATCATCCAACTGTCAAAAATGTTTTTTATAAGACAACAGGGAAAAAATATTGTGCTGTGTCAACCTCCGGGTGAAGTCCTGGTTTGAGTCTGAGGAGCAGTTTTGAGGCTCACTGTTTTAATCCTAAATAAAAGTCCTGTTTAGTCCAGGTTTAGGTCGTTACCAGTCCTAGTTTAGTCTTTGTTTTAGTCTTTGGTTTATTCCTGGTTTTCCTGGTTTCCTGGTTTGTAGTCCTGTTTGGTTGGTTTAGTCCTGGTTTAGTCCTGGTTTAAATCCTGGTTTAGTCCTGGTTTAGTCCTGATTTAGTCAACATTTCAGTCCTGGTTTTTAGTCAAGTCCTAGTTTAGTCTTTGTTTTAGTCCCGGTCCTGGTTTAGTCCTGGTTTAGTCCTCCTTGTTTGCTTTAGTCCTGGTTAGACCCGGTTTAGTCCTGGTTTAGTCTTTGTTAGTCCTGGTTTAGTCCTGGTTTTAGTCCTGGTTTAGTCCTAGTTTAGTCTTTGTTTTAGTCCTGTTTAGTCCTGGTTTAGTCCTGGTTTAGTCCTGGTTTAGTCCTGGTTTAGTCTTGGTTTTAGTCCTGGTTTAGTTCTTGCATTAATCCAGGTCTGATTAAATGACGTCTCTTGATCTTCTGAGTCTCTTCATGCCTCGTCACGCTGGCTCCAAACCAATGATCCAATTTCACAACCGTATCTCCTGCACAGATCCTCCATTTTACATTCAACTTTTAATAAAAAGAAAGGAACAGATTAAAGAGACAGATGTAAATGTGTGTGAGCCTGAACAGAACACAGAAAGACCTGGACCTGAGCTACAGCTGAACCTGAGACGACGACTCAACACTCAGCTTAAAGAGGGTGTGTCATGAACTTAAAGAGGAACTATCAGACTTAAAGAGGATTTATGGTATCACACCCACAGAAAACTCGACTTCACCGCTGTAACTGCTCTATCCTCAACGAGCTTCGTTTGGAGGCGAACGCTGTGGTGACGTCACATTCATCCAGCCCCTTCTTTACAGTCTGAGATATGAGAGCAGCCGTTAGGAGCCTGATCGATCTCGCAAATTACAGCTCACGCAAAGGTCACGCTGTAAACAAACAGATGTGTTAGCTTAAGTGTCGTTAGCTCCTCTTTCAGACAGATATAAGGCCAGAGGAATCCAGCAGAACTGAAGAAGCGGCTGACCAGAAACGTGAAGAAGCGGCTTGGACGAGCAGCTGAACTCCCAAGTCTGAACAGACACTAACAACACTCAAGAACGCCGCCATAACACGACCAAACACTCACCAAACACTCACACCTCCCCTTTAAAACACCGACTCTGTGGAATATTAAAACCTTTTGGCACAAACGAGATGCTAATTTTGAGATGACATTTTGTGGCTGATGGCGGCTCCGTCCTTTTCACAAACACGTCCAAAGTTCATGTTTTATATCGAGTCCATTTAAGAGTTTATCATTTTAATGTTGATTTTTACTGTGGGATGATAATGTTTCAGACAGTCAAAGGTCGAGCCCGATGTTTACGACACAAAGGCGCTCAATTTATGAAAATGTAAAACACAAAAGACCATGATGTGTGTGAGCAGAGAGGAGCAGAGAGGAGCAGGCAGGAGCAGAGAGGAGCAGAGAGGAGCAGAGAGGAGGAGAGAGCAGGCAGCGCAGAGAGGAGCAGAGAGAAGCAGAGAGGAGCAGAGAGGAGGAGAGAGGAGGCAGCAGAGAGGAGCAGAGAGAAGCAGAGAGGAGCAAGAGAGGAGCAGAGAGGAGGAGAGAGGAGCAGGCAGGAGCAGAGAGGAGCAGAGAGGAGCAGAGAGAAGCAGAGAGGAGCAGAGAGGAGGAGAGAGGAGCAGAGAGGAGGAGACAGGAGCAGACTTGGTGGTCTGACGAGGTCTGTGGCTTGTTCTTTCATAAAGTGTCATAAATTATGCAGAGCTCATTTAATTGGATCAATTTTCTCTTGACTAAACCGGGTCTAAACCAGAACTAAACCAGGACTAAACCAGGACTAAACCAGGTCTAAACCAGGTCTAAACCAGGACTAAACCAGGTCTAAACCAGGACTAAACCAGGACTAAACCAGGTCTAAGCCAGGTCTAAACCAGGACTAAACCAGGACTAAACCAGGTCTAAACCAGGACTAAACCAGGACTAAACCAGGACTAAACCAGGTCTAAACCAGGTCTAAACCAGGACTAAACCAGGACTAAACCAGGTCTAAACCAGGTCTAAACCAGGACTAAACCAGGACTAAACCAGGTCTAAACCAAGACTAAACCAGGACTAAACCAGGTCTAAACCAGGACTAAAGTGGTAAACAGAGCCGTGTTTAAACCGGAGGATTATGTTCAAATCTTAAATTCATTCTCACATTTGTTCTGTGGATTCCGTCCAGGAGTTTTTCTGAATTAAACATGAACCTTTCCTCCTGAGTCTCAACACTTCCATCCAAACAGAATTATGTCTGTAATAAAACCACTCTCCGCCTGTGCGCTATGCTAATGAACGAGAGGAGCAGAGAGGAGCAGAGAGGAGCAGAGAGGAGCAGAGAGGAGCAGAGAGGAGACATGAGGAGCAGAGAGGAGCAGAGAGGAGGAGAGAGGAGCAGAGAGGAGCAGAGAGGAGCAGACAGGAGCAGACAGGAGCAGAGAGGAGCAAGAGAGGAGCAGAGAGGAGCAGAGAGGAGGAGACAAGAGCAGACAGGAGCAGAGAGGAGCAGACAGGAGCAGAGAGGAGGAGACAAGAGCAGACAGGAGCAGAGAGGAGCAAGAGAGGAGCAGAGAGGAGCAGGGAGCAGAGAGGAGCAGACAGGAGGAGAGAGGAGGAGACAAGATCAGGAGCAGAGAGGAGGAGACAGAGCAGAGAGGAGCACAGAGGAGAGAGAGAGCAGACAGAGAGGAGGAGAGAGAGCAGCAGAGAGGAGGAGAAAGGAGCAGAGAGGAGGAGACAGGAGCAGAGAGGAGCAGAGAGGAGGAGACAGGAGCACAGAGGAGCAGAGAGGAGCAGAGAGGAGGAGACAGGAGCAGAGAGGAGCAGAGAGGAGCAGAGAGGAGGAGACAGGAGCAGAGAGGAGGAGAGAGGAGCAGGAAGAGCAGAGAGGAGCAGAGAGGAGCAGAGAGGAGCAGAGAGGAGAGAGAGAGAAGCAGAGAGTAGCAGACAGGAGCAGAGAGGAGCAGAGCAGGAGCAGAAGGAGCAGAGAGCAGCAGAGAGGAGCAGAGAGAAGCAGAGAGGAGAGAGAGAAGCAGAGAGGAGCAGGCAGGAGCAGAGAGCAGCAGAGAGGAGGAGACAGGAGCAGACAGGAGCAGACAGGAGGAGACAGAGAGAGGAGCAGACAGGAGCAGAGAGGAGCAGAGAGAGGAGCAGAGCAGGAGCAGAGAGGAGCAGAGAGGAGACAGAGAGAGAGAGCAGACAGGAGGAGAGAGGAGCAGACAAGATCAGAGAGGAGCAGACAGGAGGAGGAGACAGAGAAGCAGAGAGGAGGAGACAGGAGCAGAGAGGAGCAGAAAGGAGCAGAGAGGAGCAGAGAGGAGGAGAGAGAAGCAGACAGGAGGAGACAGGAGCAGAGAGGAGACAGGATTTACTGATACTAATAAAAGCCAACATGAAAACGGTGCTTTTACATGCTTTTGTTCAGTTTTTCCTGTGATCTCAGACTCTGACACTTGTTGAAACTCTGGGCTCAGTTTTGTGCAGATGTTGGAAACACCTTTGTTCAGCTCCGTCAAAACATCACCACGGCAACAGTCAATAAAACAGAGCGTCAGGGCGGACGGAGCGTCAGGGCGGACGGAGCGAGGGACGACGCTCAGTTCAAGTTTATTTCAGCCCAACATTTAAAACAACCTGAGCTTCACATAAAAGTCGACTCAAAATAAATATTCAAAGAAACAGAACAAACTCCTGTCTGAGCGCTGTTAAATACCAGGGAGAAGAGACCCTCCAGTCCACAAGACGGCGCTATAAATCAGTTTGAAGTGTTCTTTGAAAATAAAAAGGTGAGAGTAGATCCTGTTTGTTTATCTCCAGCCTTCTGTGCATTAAAAACATTGATCTGAACATTTAGTCTCAGAGCGAGTCGTTTTACAGCTGACGTGAGGTGCACTCGTGACGTTTAGCTTGTGGTGTGTGGGCTCTTCGCTGCAGTGTTTAAGTCTGATCCAATTCTCCTCATGTCTGTGGTCTGAGCATTTTATCTGTTATTGTTTAAAATCGCGGCAGGTTTAAGGGTTAAAATGAGACGTCTGTACTGTAGAGCATTTTTATCCTCTGAATCAGGGAGTAAAGCTGGTGCACTGTTAGCATGCTAGTTTTCATGTTTTAAACTGGTTCAGTGCCTAACAAATCCATAAGTAAAGGACTGTAAAAGGTCCAAATCAGAAGTAAAAGAAGAATCTGAGACACAGAGGAGGATGGGAGGGCATCTGACAGAAAACACCAGCAGGAGCAGATCCAGCTTCGGTTTCAAACAGATAAACTGCACTGACCTTTTGAAGCGTGTGATAAGAGCCGTGTGGAGCGACATCACCGCATCCTGTCAGCCAATCAGATTTCACACAGCTAAACTCCGCCCACAACCACATGTCAGATCGAGGAGAGTGAGGGGCGGGGCCTGAAGGACAAAAGGGGAGAGTGAGGGAAGTATAAGGAACAGTGTGACAGGTATCCACTCTTCAAACTCCGCCCCCTGCAGTCAGGTGTGTGTCATCAGGCACACCTGGTTGTAATCAGGGCAGTCTTGAGTGATGTCACCAACTACTTGAAAGTGAACACTGTAAATGTACAGAGTTATCTGTGTAAGTACAATGTGATCGACAGGGAAATGTGGCCCCTCGCCAAAAGAACGCGGGATTATGTCGTTAATGTGGATGAAACAATGTCAGTGATTCATTTTTCAAAAGCAGCTAAATACAATAAATTAAATGTGAATAATTATGAATAAAGATGATATAGATTTAAAGTAGAAATAAGGTGTGACTTAAATAAACATGTTTCCTTTGAGGCCGACACCTTCATGAACGTCTCGGACCAGGGCCGTGGCGCCAAATTCTGAGCCCTGGGTATAAATCTTATCTAACTTATCTTTTGAGAAGGGCCCCTCTGCACTGGGCCCCCCCCAACCCCCCCCCCCCCCCCCCCCCCCCCCAGTGCGACGCCCCTGTCGCTAAAACGCTCGTCTCGTGTCAAATAAAAGTCTTATAGTCACACTGTGACTTTTTTTTTTGTTCAAATACAAACAAATAAAACGACTTGATTCTTAAACGACGTGTCATTTATAAAACACATTTGTCTCAGTTTAATGTTTGAGGTGGAAAATGTTATTTACAAAGACATTTAAAGTAATAAAATGAAACATCTCGTCAAGTACCATTAGCATTTAGCATTTTAATTAGCATAATGTTTTTGTCGACTTAAACAAAATGTTTGACAGTTTTAGCACGTCGCACGTCGAGTTCACCTGTGACAGAGCTTCACCAGCGTCGTTTATTCAAGCGACAAATTCAACTTCACGGCTCGTTTTCCGCTAAAATGTTTTGAACGAATCGTTATTATTCCATATTTATGCAAATGAGGCGGAGTCACATGACCCACATCAAATCAAACATGATTCTTTTGTTTTTCATTTTGTTGGGAGAAAATCACCTCCTCGTTTCCTGCGACTCAAATGACATTTTTATAGACATTTTAATTTAGTTTGTGCTGTTGCCGAGTTACCGCTTCAAAACTCATTTCCACGGCGACGTTTCATTTATTTTTACAAACATGAAACATTTTCCAAAGAGCCGACGCTCACAAAGATATTTGATGGTTTGTAAACAGGAGCCAGAGAGTCAGAGAGCCAAAGAGCCGGAGAGCCGAAGAGCCGGAGAGCCAGAGAGCCAAAGAGCCGGAGCCACAGAGCCAGAGAGTCAGAGAGCCGGAGAACCAATGAGCCGGAGAGCCAGAGAGCCAAAGAGTCGGAGAGCCGGAGCCACAGAGCCAGAGAGTCAGAGAGCCGGAGAGCCAAAGAGCCGGAGAGCCAAAGAGCCGGAGAGCCAGAGAGCCAAAGAGTCGGAGAGCCGGAGCCACAGAGCCAGAGAGCCAGAGAGCCAGAGAGCCAGAGAGCCAGAGAGCCGGAGAGCCGGAGAACCAGAGAGCCAAAGAGCTGGAGAGCCGGAGAACCGGAGAGCCATAGAGCCACAGAGCCGGAGAGTCATAGAGCCACAGAGCCGGAGAGCCATAGAGCCTGAGAGCCGAAGAGCCAGAGAGCCAGAAAGTCAGAAAGTCAGAGAGCCGGAGAGCCAGAGAACGAGAGCCACAGAATGAGAGCCGGAGCCAGGGAGTCAAAGAGCCAGAGAGCCAAAGAGCTACAGAGCCAGAAACAGAGAGCCAAAGAGCCAGAGCGCCAGAGCCAGAAAGTCAAAGAGTGAAAGAGCCAGAGAGCCACAGAGCCAGAGCCCCAGATCCAGCTCAATCATAAAACGAGAGGCGAGTTTAGACAAATGAAAAAAAGACTAAATAAATAAATAAAAAACAGTCACCAGAGACGAGCTCCAACCGGCTCTGAACCTGGATCAGCCTGGACCAAACAGGGACCCCCCCCCCTCCTCTTCCTCCTCCTCTTCCTCCTCCTCTTCCTCCTCCTCCTCCTCCTCTGTCATATTCAGGCTCTTCTTTAATCTCATGTTTTGTCCAAACACAAACTGAAAACACAATCACAGATATTAGATTTATTAAAACACGAGGCTCAGGATTATGAGGTCAGACGTAAAACAGAGAGAGGGGAAGAGAGAGAAGAGAGAGAGGAAGAGAGAGGAAGAGAGAGGGAGGCGAGAAAAAGAGATAATAATAATAAAACAGAAATGGTCTTTTTTCCACATTTACCAGATAAGAAGCAAAAACCCAGAATAAATCAAGTAACTACAGCAAAACAAGTAAAGCAGGTCCAAAAAGGACTAAACCAGGATTCAGACAAGACTAAACCAGGACTAAACCAGGACTAGACCAGAACTGAACCAGGACTAACCAGGACTAAACCAGAACTAAACCAGAACTGAACCAGGACTAAAATGGGACCTCAACAGAACAGAACCAAAGCAGGACTAAAGCAGGTCTGGAGGAGATGTGAAGATGGATTATTCATGAGGTTTTGGGATCACGCCTCCAGGATTCTCAAGGTTCATTTAGAGAAGAATCCAACATCAGCTCAGCTCATGTGGAACATATTAAATCTGCATCAATAATAAACGAGCCCTTTACGTCTGCAGGAGGGCGGCCATCTTACGTTTAAGGGGACATCCTTAAAGGTCCTACATTAGACAAAATGGAGCTTTAGGCCATGTGTGAATGAAACAGAACACGACTCCAGGTGTGTGATGAGGAGACATGAGCACACATCCGACATGTCATACGGAGCTTTAACTGCGTCAGCTCTGTGGAAAGGTCACTCTGATGAAGCCAAATACACCATTTTGAATGCCATGTATTTGAGTATATACAGTTTACGCAACCCTTGAGGTCAAAATAAGTCCACTGTGTGCTGCATCTGATTAGAACTTCAGGAAATGCAGCGTTAGCATGCTACTTGTTGCTAACTTTACTATAAGCTCCGCTCTTAGAGTTGTGGAAAGTGCTTATAAACTCCACTTATGTGATGATCCTTATACTTTCAAACAGTGAACTGAACAGCTGAAAGGTGCCCACTTTCATCATCTGCTCTATGGTCAATTTAAACCACAAACTGAACAGCCGAAAGTACTCTTCATTTTTATCACCAATTACACTTTAATTTAGTAAACTGAGAAACCTAAAGATCTCCACTTACACATACATACTCTACACCTTCAAACTGTTAACTGAACACCTGAAAGGTCTACACTATCAACATCTTTTTCTATTGTAAATTTAAAGCACAAACTGATCAGCTGAAAGAACTCTTCATGTGTCTTATTTTGATCACATCTACATACAACAAACTCAAGAGCCAAACATGATCCCTGCTCCTTCAAACTGTGAACTGAACAGCCGAAAGGTCCCCACTTTCATCATCTGCTCTATGGTCAATTTAAACCACAAACTGAACAGCTGAAGGAACTCCTCATTTTAACATCAATTACACTTTCATTTAGCAAACTGAGAAACCTAAATGTCTCCATTTATGTGATCCCTGCTGCTTCAAACTGAACTGAACAGCTGAAAGGTCTCCTGAGTTATTATCCTCACTCATTTAAATTAATGGCTGAATTTTTGACATGTTTCCTGCACCGTCTCCACGACAGAAACTGAACCAAATCACTGTGGCATTTCACAAGTTTGGTTAAAGAATAGACACTGCCGTTTCTTTCTCTTGCCTGTGGGAGACGCTCTTTCTAATCTCAAGATTGAATTATGACGGTTTGGATTCTCGTTTTAATCTTTGGCGCTCGGGGATCCACGGACTGTCCACGGATTACGGCTTAAACCTCCCTGTGCGCAGTACCGTCCCGCGGCGAAGCTTTGAACAGAAGAAAGAGCCACAGAGAGATGAAAATTACCACTCAAAATAGAAGCGTGCTCGTAATGACCAGTGGCGCCGCACACGACGGAGGCCGCACATGTGTTCAGAGCCGCGTCTACGGAACGACGTTTAGGTTTGAACACGGCTCCTGCTGCGAAGAGAACGGCTCATTGTCAAATCACAACAGTGAACAGAATGAAACGACGAACATGTTTGAAATCCCAGAGTGAGTCTGAAGAGCCAATCAGGAGCCAGATCGGTGAAGGTCCCCGCCCCCTCCCTGGACTGAGCGTTCATTGGTTTCACGATGATGAGGGTCGGACCGTTGCCATGGCATTTAATAATCCAAAACTACACTTTAGTACTTCTTGGTGTAATTTTCCGAGTAATATTTTTATTGAAGTAACGGTACTCTTACTTGCAGTGGTGGAAGAAGTTCTCAATGCCGTTACTTAAGTAAAAGTACAAATACCGGAGCAAAAAAGTACCCAAGTAAAAGTATCACATGGAAAGATCTACTTAAGTAAAAGTATTAAAGTACCTGTTTAAAAATGTACTAAAAGAGTAAAAACTAAAAGTACTTTGAGTCTTATAAAGCTTCAAATGTGGTGATTTTGATAAAGATTTGAGCTGAATTTTGTTCAACAGAAACAACTGAATCAATAAAATAAACTCTCTAAAATAAACTCTTAAAATATGAACTTAAGAACAGTACTTTACCTTCACTACATTACGATCCACTCACTCGAGGAAAAGTCATGTTTTTCTAAAGTGACTGAGTTTTATGTAAAAATATGAAACGATCTGAACATTTGTTTCTCCTTCAGAGATGATTTTTGTTCACTCCATGTTTTCTGTTTGTGTCTTTGACCTGTGAGAGGAAACATCACAGTAAACATGAGGCTGAGATGTTTATTCGTGCGGCTGTTCTGACCTTTGACCTCTAAAGTCGATCACAGCCGACAGAGTTTAATGTCACTTTTCTACAGTCGGCAGATTTCAGCTCAGTCCAAAAGAGAAACTTTGACCGTGAGATGTAAACATATTTACATCTGACCTGGTGAAGCGCTCGACCTCGGCGGCCGATCAAACTGTTTGTGAAGCAGAACTTCAGCTCTGACTGTTTTTTTTGGCGTTTTGTCAAAGTACATTTTTATCTCGTGTTTCTCTTCTTCTGTTCGTTCTACCACTTCATTCATTCTATCTCCACGTGTCCCTGAAAACCAAAAAGAAGGAGAGATCGACAGAGAGAGTAGATGAAGTTCATCCTGTCTCCTCCCTCTCACCAGGAGGTTGTGGGTTCGACTCCCGACATGTTTGGGTGGTAGGACTTCACCTTCAGCTGTATCTGTTGTTCCGTGTCTCTGATCAGCTGATCTGAGGCGTGCTCCGTATGACAGATCTGATCCATCAGAATGAGCACTGCCCCCGTGTGGTGACTCTGGAGAAGTGCGTCTCAGGTGTGAGTCGAGGTGAACGCCCCGTCGTCTCTGCTGACGTCCTCATTTCAACAGCCGTCAGAGGTGGATGAAGTACTCGATTTTGTTACTTAAAAGTACAGATGCAGAGGTAAAGTTACTCGGGTAAAAGTATCACGTGAAAAAATCTACTTAAGTAAAAATATTTAAGAACCTGTTTCGAACTGTACTTTAAGAGTAAAAGTATTTCACAAGTGTTGTTCATTTAAGTGTAAATGTAGAAATATTGATTACATATGGTGCATATTTTGTTCAGTATGAATCAGTTTCTTAATTTTTCTTCGGAATTTTGTGTTTTTATTCTTGTTTAGCTCAAATCAGACGAAAAGTACTTTTATTTTTCAGTCCTGTTAAAAAATGTAGTGGAGTAGAAAGTACGCAGTGATGGACATGCCCCCTGCGACACGCCCCCTGCGACACGCCCCCTGCGACACGCCCCCCCCTGCGACACGCCCCCTGCGACACGCCCCCTGCGACACGCCCACTGCGACATCCGCACTTCCTTCTCCAGTTTTATTTTCTTAATCGTTGATACTCGTAGGATTCGGCAGCGTCGTGTCGTCATTTTGGTCCAAATGTAAAATAATGAGTGATGTGCTCTGTCCACAGGGGGCGCTACAGTATGCGGTGCTTTGTTGACGTTTATGGTGACGTCAGCTTCGTCTAAGTGGTTTTCGATGAATATTGTGATTTAAAATGTGTAAATTATAACAGAATGATCCACAGAGATGAGAACCATAGAGACACGAGCTCTCTGGTTTGGTTGGACGTCGTTTTATCGTTGTTCCAGGTCTAGTCTCAGCTCGTGTGCGGTTTTGTGCGGTTTCATTATTCTGTTGAAAACACATCATCCGAGTTTAAGAGTAAACACATTTGTATTCGAGGTGGATCAGTTTATTATTGTTTCGTTCTGATAAAACTCCCACAGCTCAGATGAAAAAAGTATTCCACCCCCGAGATTGTTCAGACGAGATTAGAAAAGTGAGAGCTGCTTCCAGAATGCTAAACGACTCAAATATCACTCCGTCGCACTGTTAGCTTAAATGCTATTTCCACATTAAAACACTGAACGTCTGGAGCCGTTTTGTTTCATATTCGTCTTTCATATAAAAGGTGCAATATGTCACTTTTCAGACGCTTTTATGTTCCACAGAACGGAATTAAACGTATCAATCACCATGGAGACAAGTAAGAAAAGCCACCAGGACATGTTACACATCAGATCTGTGGAGAGACGAGCCGATGACAGAGCACAGGGTTTTCAAGGTAATTTCAAGCACAAAAAAACAGAACTGAATCAGTGCAGGATTTATGAGTTTAATGCCACACTGCTGAACAATCCAATAGTGTTTTACCTCTGACTGGTTCAATCCTGGTTTAGTCCTGTTCAGTCTTGGTTCAGTCCCGGTTTAGCCCTGGTTCAGTCCTGGTTTAGTTTAGCACTAAAGCAGCTCTATTCGATTGGCTGAAGGACAGATTAATGCCACGCTGCGGGACAGTCCTCCTCTCTCTGGTCACATGGAGCTGCTGTGTTTAAGTGTTAATTATGAGGCTCATTAGTGAGGTGTTAATGATCTGCTTTAATTGTTTGCTGTTTGTTCAGAGAATCAGATGCTGCGTCGATACAGGTCAAAGCTCCACAGACAAGAGCAGAACAATACACTCGTGTAGCTGCGCGGCTCACACACGGAGCTTAGGTTTTAACATCATATCATGAGATGTATGAGGTGCAGCATTTGCAGTTCAAAGGACACACGTATGGAACTGTTGGATTGTGGGAAATAAGGTTGTTTTACCTGTTTCCATGGAGACACTGCAGGTTTTTTTTAGAGCTTCCAGAGAAAAAAATACTTTGCAACATCGGAGTGAGAGTGAGGCTCAGGAGAGGCTTTTCCTGTGGTGTTCACCTGGCGCCCCCTGGAGGATGGATGTGATGCTTTTGTCCTGAGGGCTGTTCCTCTCCTCAAACAGAATCTGCTGCCTCCACCTGACAGTCGTCCTGTTACACTGCACTTTGACTGAGACCAGAGACTGTTTATATAAATGGACATAGCTAACCTGCTAGCCACCGCCGTGTTTCAAACAGGAAGTGATCATGGGCGCACTTTCTGCTCCATCAACTTTGGCTCCAATTGACTTTACATTGAAAAACTGTGCGCCCTCTCTCTGTCCCTGCTGCTGTCAGACTCATTTTGGTCTTAAATGTTCGTATTAACCCTCTACATGATCCTAGGTTTTTAATTTCACTGTTGTCTTTGTAAATTAACATTTGAACATTAATAACAGACAAATTACAATGAAATGGCTCTTATATTGTCCATAAAATTGTATCAAATCAGATGTAAAAGTATCAACCGTCCAGTCGATAAAAAATTTATTGAATCTCTTTCACAACATGAATAAAAGTGAGTGAAGCGTCCGACTGTTGTTTGGTTTGGTTGTCATAGAGATGGAACGAGATCTCGCGAGACAAAATGAGAACGTGATTCTGCGCACACGGGGCAAAAACAATCTCGTGAGATTTACATTTGGTCTGAACGAAGAAGCGGAGTCAGGTCCAAAAAGCAGCTCCAAAAACACAACAAGAATCTGAAATAAAGTCAAATCAGAACTAATGTGAGCTCAACCACAACATTTATATATCATCAGCGGTGGAAGAAGTACTCAAGACTGTTACTGCTGTAAAAGTACAGATACAGGAGCAGAAAAATACTAGTATCCACTGTAAAATGCACTTATACCTTTTATAACTCAAAGTACAGTACTTAACTACTTTTACTTCATTACGGTCCACCGCTAGCTTATTATAAATTACATCAAAATCTGGTCTTGTCTCGTCTGGCCACTAGGTGTCAGTAATCGTGAATAAAACAGAGATATTTCTTCTCCCAAATATTGTAGCACTTAAGTTGTATATTGTGACTTCTCAAACTGAAACTTGGATAAAAAATGAAAGGATAAACCTAACAGAAGCAGAGCGTGTGAGGCCAGAGGCTCGGCTCATCAGATAAAGATGGCTGCCGTGGCTCGGAGGCTGGTCCCAGGGGATTGGCAGGCCCTGATAACTCTCGTCTCATGGCATTTGTCGCTGTCACATTCGTCGTTCTAAAGGTTAAAATCAGACGATCCATCGAAACAACAACAGTTTGATTTGATCTGATCCATAAAACAGGAGCCGCTCAGGTTTAACACCACAGCGCACTTCCTGGACAGAGCCGACTCTGGCTCCAGTTCACTTTCTTTCACTTTCACTTTGCAACTAAAGCAGGACATGATCAGGTCTAGACCGAGGCTAAAATACTGCTAAACCTCTGGCTCCTAAACCAGGACTAAACCAGGACTAAACCAGGACTAAACCAACCAAACCAGGACTAAACCAGGACTAAACCAAACCAGGGCTAAACCAGGACTAAAACCAGGACTAAACCAGACTACTAAACCAGGACTAAACCAGGACTAAACCAGGACTAAACCTGGACTAAACCAGGACTAAACCAGGACTAAACCAGGACCCAGGACTAAAAACCAGGACTAAACCTGGACTAAACCAGGACTAAACCAGGACTAAACCAGGACGAAACCAGGACTAAACCAGGACTAAACCAGGACGAAACCAGGAACTAAACCAGGACGAAACCAGGAACTAAACCAGGACGAAACCAGGAACTAAACCAGGACGAAACCAGGAACTAAACCAGGACGAAACCAGGAACTAAACCAGGACGAAACCAGGACTAAAACCAGGACGAAACCAGGACTAAACCAGGACGAAACCAGGAACTAAACCAGGACGAAACCTGGACTAAACCAGGACTAAACCAGGACAGTAAAATGTCGTCTTGACTCAAACGTGAATGACTCAAACACAACCTCAGAGGTGAAAAGTTGAAGGGAAACATCTAGATCACGGTCAGAGATGTGAAATGTCCAGTTTACAGAAAACCTCTGATTTAAACTCCTTCTATACATCAGTCTGAGTGATGAACGAGGAGGAACTGTCAAACTCCTGTCAGACATTTTTCAAACGCCCCGGAAACGTTCAGAGAGAAAACCATCAGCTCCATGTGAAAAGAGATGGAGGAGAAAAGAGAGATGGAGGAGAAAAGAGAGATGGGGGAGAAAAGAGAGATGGAGGAGAAAAGAGAGACAGACGAGAAACGGAGGAGACGAGAGAGACAGACGAGAGAAGAGAGAGAGAGGAAAGACAGAAAGAGGAGACAGAGGAGACAGGAGGAGACAGAGGAGACAGACAGAGAGACAGAGAGACTGAGAGACAGAGGAGAGACAGAAGAGAGACAGAGGAGAGACAGAGGAGAGACGGAGGAGAGATGGAGGAGAGACGGACGAGAGGTGGACGAGAGGCGGAGGAGTTCTTCTGTCAAACTGAAAACACTCTCTTGGCATGTAAAACTAGTGGTCCCTCGCAAATGAACGTTTTTGAGCTAATTTTTCATATTACTACGTGGGATACCTGCGGCTTGTACAAGTTTTTCTTTCTAAAATTAAAACATGCGGCTTTTAATCAAGTGCGCTCTGTAGTCTGGAAAATACGGTACCACTTGATGACATCACAAGGTGGAACAGAGCATTTTGAGCTTTGGAGATGTTACAGACTAATAATAAAGTGTGACTCAGACATATGTGAATAAAACAAAATACAACTCCAGGTCTGTTTGTGAGGAGGACACAGCGTTAGAACATGGATTAAACCTCGGCCAGTTTGTGTGATACTGGACTAACGTCAGGTCCTGGCCTCAAACCGCAGGTCCTCACTGAGGCCCGGCTCTGGGCCTCTCTGTTAAAACGACCTGAGCTCATCACTGACAATGATAAAATGAAATGATATTTTTATATTCTATTAAAACTGTTCCAGAGCCTTATCCCCCGAGTCCATCTCCTCCATGTCTCACAACGAAACCAATCAGCCACAAGATTAAGAAGATACAGCAACTCCACCACGTCCCGGACGAGTGAAGGACAACGACTGAACCAGGACTAAACCAGGACTGAACCAGGACTGAACCAGGTCTAAACCTGGACTAAAACAGGACTGAACCAGGACTGAACCAGGACTGAACCAGGACTGAAACCAGGACTGAACCAGGTCTAAACCAGGACTGAACGAGGACTGAACCGGGACTAAACAGGGACTGAACCGGGACTGAACTGGGACTGAACCGGGATTAAACCAGGTCTAAACCAGGTCTAAGGTTTAACCCAGATATGTTTTCATGTGAGTTTGCTGTGTTGAGCAGAATGATCCGAGTCGTCCGTGCGAATGGAAAGTATTATTTTAATTCTCCAATGCCCTGGACAATTGAAGGGCGCTGTTAGCTTAGTTAAAATTCAGCGTCACGGATCCGGCAGAGTCCAGGGAAATCTGGCTCCAAACTGGTTCAATCAAATCACGCCCCCCAGCCCGATGTCACTGCAGAGCATCAAAAACAGACTAAAAGAAGAAGAGGACAAAGTGAGAGTGACGTCACAGCAGCATCAGCTCCAAACGCAGCTCATCGAGGCTGGAGCAGGTATTCTGACCACGAGTATCACAGCAAACAACGAGTCAATGTGGAGCAAGGCTGTTGAAGGTAACGCCCCTTCTCGCCTGCACCACTGATTTGGCACAGGGCGAGCGCTTAGCAACACTGTCAATCAAACCTGTTGCTAATGCTAACAGGAGTGACCTCGGGGGAAAAAAAAGCGCCTGATATGCCTGTTATTAATGTTCATATCACGTGACACGTGTGGACGCCTGTACTTCTGTAGTCATGTGACACGTGTGGACACCTGTAGTTCTGCAGTCATGTGACATGTGTGGACGCCTGTAGTTCTGTAGTCATGTGACATTTGTGGACACCTGTGGTTCTGCAGTCATGTGACACGTGTGGACGCGTGTAGTTCTGTAGTCATGTGACACGTGTGTGGACGCGTGTAGTTCTGTAGTCATGTGACACGTGTGGACGCCTGTAGTTCTGTAGTCATGTGACACGTGTGGACGCCTGTAGTTCTAGTCATGTGACACGTGTGTGGACGCGTGTAGTTCTGTAGTCATGTGACACGTGTGGACGCCTGTAGTTCTGTAGTCATGTGACACGTGTGGACGCCTGTAGTTCTGTAGTCATGTGACACGTGTGCTGGACGCCTGTAGTTCTGTAGTCATGTGACACGTGTGGACGCGTGTAGTTCTGTAGTCATGTGACACGTGTGGACGCGTGTAGTTCTGTAGTCATGTGACACGTGTGGACGCCTGTAGTTCTGTAGTCATGTGACACGTGTGGACGCCTGTAGTTCTGTAGTCATGTGACACGTGTGGACGCCTGTAGTTCTGTAGTCATGTGACACGTGTGGGGACGCCTGTAGTTCTGTAGTCATGTGACACGTGTGGACGCCTGTAGTTCTGTAGTCATGTGACACGTGTGCTGGACGCCTGTAGTTCTGTAGTCATGTGACACGTGTGCTGGACGCCTGTAGTTCTGTAGTCATGTGACATTTGTGGACACCTGTGGTTCTGCAGTCATGTGACACGTGTGGACGCCTGTAGTTCTGTAGTCATGTGACACGTGTGGACGCCTGTAGTTCTGTAGTCATGTGACACGTGGACGCGTGTAGTTCTGTAGTCATGTGACACGTGTGGACGCCTGTAGTTCTGTAGTCATGTGACACGTGTGGACGCGTGTAGTTCTGTAGTCATGTGACACGTGTGGACGCCTGTAGTTCTGTAGTCATGTGACACGTGTGGACGCCTGTAGTTCTGTAGTCATGTGACACACGTGTGGACGCCTGTAGTTCTGTAGTCATGTGACACGTGTGTGGACGCCTGTAGTTCTGTAGTCATGTGACACGTGTGGCTGGACGCCTGTAGTTCTGTAGTCATGTGACACGTGTGGATACGCCTGTAGTTCTGTAGTCATGTGACACGTGTGGACACAGTGTGTGAGTTCTGTAGTCATGTGACACGTGTGGACGCCTGTAGTTTTGTAGTCATGCCTGTACACGTGTGGACGCCTAAAGTTCTGTAGTCAAGTGACACTAAAGCTGGACGCCTGTAGTTCTGTAGTCATGTGACACACATATTGTTGTGGAGGACTCAGCAGGAGCCGTCACAGTGGCTGAGAGGATCCCACTGCTTTAAACCCACAGAACTCTCTTTCACCAAGTGTTTGTGAATCAGCCTGTAGTCATGGTTTAGACCGGACTAAAGCAGGACTAAAGCAGGAAAAAAAGCAGGACAAAAGCAGGACTAAACCAGGACTAAACCAGGACTAACACAGGACTAAAGCAGGACAAAAGCAGAACTAAACCAGGACTAAAGCAGGACTAAAGCAGGACTAAAACAGGACTAAAACAGGACTAAAGCAGGACTAAAGCAGGACTAAAACAGGACTAAAGCAGGACTAAAGCAGGACTAAAGCAGGACTAAAACAGGACTAAAACAGGACTAAAGCAGGAATAAAGCAGGAATAAAGCAGGACTAAACCAGGACTAAACCAGAACTAAATCAGGACTGAAGCAGGACTAAATCTGCATTTTGGTTTAAACCATTTTTATTGCTAAAATAAACAAATAGTTAAAGATCAGAGAGCGGACCGTGACTTCTCTGTTTTAATGGGTTGTTCATTTTATATTTTATGCTTTTAATAAATTTTGCATTAGCGTTGAGACACAGTGAGGTAGCAGAGCCTAGTACGGGGCAGATTTTTGACAGTAAAAATGTAGCTTTTCTGTGTTAATCTGGATCTTGTTTAAAGACTTATCACAGTAAACAGATTCTTCTGCCCAAAAAGGCCTCGTCTGTGAACGGTGTAAACGCATCACTGATTATCTCCATCCAAACACCGCCTCAAACAGACACTATTATTATTAGAGCCGATAACACGGAGACATTGATGGGAACAGAACAGAACTACATCCAGCAGTTTAGAACAAGAAAGCACAAAAAATGTCCCTCCGAAATACACAAAGGTGCACTATGGAACTTTCCTGGTTCTGTCCTCGCCTTTGTCTCCTGTGGTGATCAACTAATATCCACAATGCTGAATGTTACAGAGTTTAGTCCTGGTTTAGTCAAGGTTTAGTCCGGGTTTAGTCCTGGTTTAGACCTGGTTTAGTCCTGGTTTAGACCTGGTTTAGTCCTGGTTTAGTCCTGGTTTAGTCCTGGTTTAGTCCTGGTTTAGTCCCTGGTTTAGACCTGGCTTAGTCCCGGTTTAGTCCCTGGTTTAGTCCCTAGTTTCGTCCCTGGTTTTGTCCTGGTTTAGTCCTGGTCCTGGCCTCTCTGTACCAGTTCTTATCTGCTGATGTTTTGCTGATTTCATCGTCCTGGAGGTCACAGTGAGAGATGAGTTTGCCCCACAGTTTGGGCTCATTTTTCACACAAACAGAAGCAAAACAGCGAGAAAAACAAACCCTGAATATCAACAGTGTTAATATGCTTTAGTCCTGGTTCAGTCCTGGACCTGGTTTAGTCCTGGTTCAGTCCTGGTTTAGCCCTGGACCTGGTTTAGTCCTGGTTTAGTTCTGGTTTAGTCCTGGACCTGGTTTAGTCTTGGTTTAGTTCTGGTTTAGCCCTGGACCTGGTTTAGCCCTGGACCTGGTTTAGTCCTGGACCTGGTTTAGTCCTGGTTGAGTTCTGGTTTAGTCCTGGTTGAGTTCAGGTTTAGTCCTGGTTTAGTTCTGCTTTAGTCCTGGTTCAGTCCTGGTTGAGTCCTGGTTGAGTCCTGGTTGAGTCCTGGTTGAGTCCTGATTTTGTCCTGGTTTAGTCCCGGTTGAGTCCCGGTTTAGTCCCGGTTTAGTCCCAGTTTAGTCCCGATTTAGTCCCGATTTAGTCCCAGTTTAGTCCCGGTTGAGTCCCGGTTTAGTCCTGGTTGAGTCCTGCTTTAGTCCTGGTTTAGTCCCGCTCTAGTCTTTGCTCTCACACAGTTACAGTGGATCAGGTGGAAAACCATGTGACAGCGTTTCTTCTTGAGGGACACTGGGATTAAAACGATAATATATAAATATGTTTTTGTCATATTGAAAAGTGTCACATCCCTTTAAGAGCTGCCACATCCCTTTAAGAGCTGGAACATGGGACTTATATATTTTTTATATATTTTTTAGACGTTGAAGATTTATGTTTGAGCAGAAAAAAAACCCGCAGCATTTTCCAGAGGGATTAAAACATGAAGCTCTGTCGAAATAAGAACATTCAGCATGTATGACAGAGAGAGACCTGCTCTAGCCCGGGTTTAATCCTGCTCCTGTACTGGTTTGTACCCGTTATAGTCCTGGTTTAGACCCGTTATAGTCCTGGTTTAGACCCGTTATAGTCCTGGTTTAGACCCGTTATAGTCCTGGTTTAGACCCGTTATAGTCCGGGTTTAGACCCGTTATAGTCCTGGTTTAGTCCTGGTCCTGGTTTAGTCCCGGGTTTAGACCTGTTATAGTCCTGGTTTATACCCGTCCCTGGTTTAGTCCGGGTTTAGACCTGTTATAGTCCTGGTTTAGACCCGTTATAGTCCTGGTTTAGTCCTGGTTCAGATGGACTGTTTGGTGATAACGTTACATCGTATGTGCAGATTGAGGACAGACATTTATCCGTGTCTCAGTTAAACACAGGAGGATGGGAGGGCATCTGACACGTACAGCACAAACTGAAGTACAAGGAAGTGACCTATTTAAACGCTGTTTTTTAAAAAGTTAAGCAAAGAGCTGAAGGCAAAAAGTGACCTGCCAAAATCACAAGCTGGAACGAAAACACTTTTTTGAAAGTCAGTTTGGTTTGAAGATTCGATTTAAACATGTCTCTGGACAGGACTCAGGTCACATGACACATTAAACATGTCTCTGGACAGGACTCAGGTCACATGAAACATTAGACATGTCTCTGGACTCAGGTCACATGACACATTAAACATGTCTCTGGACAGGACTCAGGTCACATGACACATTAAACATATCTCTGGACAGGACACGCTGAATGTGGACATTTATTTACGAAATATAAAATACTGTTTTAGACAATGCGCATTTCCAGCCCCAGATTCAGAGACAGACAGGACAGAAACAGGACAGAAGAAGAGACAGAACAGAGGCAGGACAGAGACAGGACAGAGGAAGAGACAGAGACAGAGTAGGACTAAACCAGGACTAAACCATGACCAAACCAGGCTTAAACCAGGACTAACCTAGAACTGAACCAGGCCTAAACCAGGACCTGCCCAGACACTAAAATGCCCCGGGTTGTACAGATCATTTTTATTCTTCTGGTTGTATTTTCAGAGCCTCATGTTTGTGTCGCTCCGTCTTTGACTCTGCTGTAACGAGTCACATTCATCCTGGAAATATTTATGAACATGATAAATCTGTTCTCCTTCAGGCCAGAATCAGACGCCATTTTCAAACGTAGAGACACCGAATCTGTTTGTCCCATCATGTTTCTGGGTTATTGGAACTCCACCGAGACCAAACGTCTTTCATCAAAAACACTGAAGCTATTATCTTTTCAGGTTGGAATATTTTTATAAAACACACACATCCAAAAATAACTCTGAACCCACTCCCTGGACTAATAACGGGATGTGTGTGGAAATCAGCTTTGCCCCAGCACAGATATACAGTAACAGAGCTGCTAATACAGTATTTTCATCTATAATACATGTCAGATAATCAGGGAGTGCACTGTTAGCATGCTAGTCATTGATAGCAGTATAAACTCACTGTGGTTTACATGACATAACTCTTTTCACCTTCAAGGCTCAAAGCTCTTTACATCATCACACACATTCAGACAATGGGGGCGAGGGGGGTTAAGTGTCTTGCCCAAGGACACAATGAAAGAGTTTATCTGTGGGAGCTGGAATCACACCGTCAACCTGTGGGTCAGTGGATCTGATCGCTCTAATAATGATGTTTCTGTTGAGAACGAGATCGAGAACTAAACCAGGACCAAACCAGGACTAAACCAGGACCAAACCAAGACCAAACCAGGACCAAACCAGGACCAAGCCAGGACCAAGCCAGGACCAAACCAGGACTAAACCAAGACTAAACCAGGACTAAACCAGGACTAAACCAGGACCAAACCAGGACTAAAGCAGGACCAAGTCAGGACCAAATCATAACTAAACCAGACTTAAACCAGGCCTTTACTTAACTACAGGTTCTTGTATAAAAAGACAGAACATTATTTTCTTTGTGTTTGATCGAAATAACTCAGATTTTGATGTTTCAATGTTGTTTAATTTGTTTCGTTGTCTCGATATTTTGTTGTTTTGATGTTTCGTTGTTTCGATGTGTCGATATTTCATTGTTTCGTTGTTTCATTGTTTCGATATTTCGTTGTTTCGTTGTGTCGATATTTCATTGTTTCGATATTTCGTTGTTTCATTGTTTCGTTGTTTCGATGTGTCGATATTTCATTGTTTCGTTGTTTCATTGTTTCGATATTTCATTGTTTCGTGTTTCGATGCTTCATTGTTTCGATATTTCATTGTTTCGATGTTTCGTTGTTTCATTGTTTCGATATTTCGTTGTTTCGATGTTTCATTGTTTCGTTGTTTCGTTGTTTCAGTCTCTTGCGCTGGCCTCAGATGTTCCACAGCTGAGGTCCATGTCTCTGTGTCACATCATTCTGTGGCACGTCGTCATCTTGCTTCATATTTGACTTGAGGGATCGAGGGATGAATGAATCAGACACTCTATGGTCTGTTTCACCATCATTTCTGTTCATGTTCAACTCCTCACCCCGATCACAGCGCTCCCTAGAGGGCTCCCGCGGTATTTCAGGAAGTCTTGTCTTTAGAGAGCGGAGGGAGCGTTAACCGAATCGTGAACTCCCTGAGGTGTTGATAAGAAATAAAAAGAAGAAATGAGCAGAGGTCTAAGAAAGACATGGAATAAGAAAACAAATGTGTTCAAAGAGAATTATATTTAGTCTGTGCTGCTCATGATGACACAGCGTTTGTCCATCAATTGTGAAAAGACATGGACTGAGTGAGAGTTGATGGAGCAGGAAGTGCGCCCATGATCACGTCCTGTTCAGAATGCGGCGGCTAGCTGGTTAGCTATGTCCATTTATATAAACAGTCCATGGTTTTATCATCAGTGAACTTGGAAGTAGGAAGGCACAACTCCACTCTGGTCTCTTGCAAGTTGTGAAAAACACTTCTAAACTCATTGTGGTGAATGATCAGGATCCTCAGACTGTGCAAGAAAAGTGAGGAATAAGATTGGACGACTACAAACGCTGCATCTCAACTTTACAATAAACATGTTATCTGCATTTTGGTCTTAAAATGGGGACGTCTATTTCAAAAACTCTTGGTCTCGCAAAAAAATCTACTTCAGCCCATTTAATACACGATTTTATTTATTAGTTGATATTCATGCTGGGCGGGGAGACTGCATGTATGTCTATGGCAGAATGTTCAGCAGTTACCATGGTGACACAACGAATGTAAAATCAAAAACAAACAGTGCTGAAAAGTTTAGATTGTCTGACGACTCTTAAACCACAGATTTGCAGAATCAGATCACCTCTTTAAGGCTAAAAAAGCTCAGATTAAAGACTGAGATTAAAGTTGAGTAACAGAGCTTCAGACAGAGCAGTGCCCCAAGTTAGCTTCAACCCCTCCAGGGAGCGTTGATGACATCAGCTGCAAAGTCTCAGTTGTTAATTGAATCCTTGTTTCCGGCAGAGACTGTATTCATTATATTTATTAGCACATCTGACAGTGTTAAATAATCTGACAGTGAAAGGAGCAGAGCTGATGCGGTTCACTGGAGCGAGGAGCAAACGGCAAAAACAAAAGCAAAACAAACGCCTCTGTCTGAGTCTGCGACACACGAGTGAATGTGGAGGATCCGAGGGCTGAGGGTGGACAACTGCCTCAGATACACACCGTCCACAGACTTTCAGAGGCTCGGGGGTCCTGTCCTGGGCCCCGGGACAGCAGACCCGTTTGTCCCCCCTGTGGACTCCTCTGCTCCTGACACAAGGTCTGAGACACATCCCTGAGAAGATGAGAGAGGCTATCTTCTACTTTTTACAGAATGTGGTGATTTTGATAAAGATTTGAGCTGAAATTTGTTGTTTTTTTCTGTTTTTATTTGTATATTTTTGTTTTGCTCAAATTATGAATGTGTTAAAAATAAATGCTCAGACTTTTCAGCAGGTAGTGGAGTAGAAAGTACAGATGCTGCTCTCAAATGTATTGAAGTAAAAGTAAAAAGTATCCACTAAAGTGCAGATACCGGACATGTATGCTTAAGTACAGTATTTTACTACTTTTACTTTGTTATGTAGCACCAGTTTTTTAGACACCTTTCAGTCCTGATTTGGATAAGGCCTTTTCTTTTTCTGTTTCATGACAAGTTTAATAACGTCTAACTCCGAGTCGGCCGTCTTGTTTTTAGTTTGCAGTCCAAGCTCAACATGAAGAAACAGCAGCACTGATACAGACAGGTGTGTGGCTGCTGTAATTTGCATTTAAAGGAGCCATGAGTCATGGCTCTGAGGAAAGTAGAGACAGGGCTGTGGAGCACGAGATGTAAGGAATTCAAATCTAATATTATAATTATTATACACCACGTTTGGGCCTGTTATGAAAACATTATATTTAATCTTTAAATCAGACGTGTTCTTCAAACTGTCTAGTCGTGTCTAGTCGTTTCTTCTCCTTGAGCATCTGAAGTTGTATTTGGAGTGATTCATGTTTGAGTTTAATCTTTAATCCACTATTTTCAAGACGCCATTTTGTCAATCTGCCCCCGTTTAACCTCCACCTGTGCCACACCCACTGTGCCACGCCCACTGTGCCACACCCACTGTGCCACGCCCACTGTGCCACACCCACTGTGCCACGCCCACTGTGCCACGCCCACTGTGCCACACCCACTGTGCCACGCCCACTGTGCCACACCCACTGTGCCACGCCCACTGTGCCACGCCCACTGTGACGTCCGCACTTCCTTCTCCAGTTTTACTTTCTTAATCGTCGATACTCGTAGGATTTGGCAGTGTCGTGTTGTCATTTTGCTACAAATGTTTAAAAAAATGTGCTGCTCGAGTGTGATGTGCAGCTGTCCATAGGGGGCGCTGACAGCATGTGGCGCTTTGTTGTGACGACGTTTATGGCGATGTCAGCTCCCAACGAACAGCACAGTTTTCTAATGTAGAAGTCAGTGGACTTGTTTGTTTTATGAAGTGGTTTTAGATGAATTTTGTGATTTAAAATGTGTCAATTATAACAGAATGATCCACAGAGATGAGAACCATAAAGACACAAGCTCGATGGGCTGGTTTAATGAGTAGTGAGCAGTAAGAAGTTTATAACTCCAATTTAGAAACCATAGTCTGTGTAAAGAAGTGGACTAAGTGAGTGTGACGTCACCACAGCGTTCGGCGCCAAATGAAGCTCATTGAGGCTAGAGCAGGTGTAGCGGGGAATTTGGAGCAGAGTTACATATTTGAAATATGTCTGTTATTAATGTTCATATCTTGATTAAGACAAAAGTGAAATAAAAACCCCAGGACCATGTAGAGCAGTGGTCCCCAACCACCGGGCCGGGGACCGGTACCGGTCCATGACGCATTTGCTACCGGGCCGCCGACCAAAAACAGTAAATAATTTATCAGCGACCGCATTTTCTCCGAAGTGACTTTTGCTCCTCATGACACGCTAACAAGCTCGTCCGTAGATATATAATGAAAATCCTGATAGGAAATCGCCACATAAATCCATTTGATATAACGACAAGTTTATTATATCTGTGCTAGATGTGTGTCCGCCGCACGACAGTCAGAGCGTCAGGGCAGAGGTCGAGGAGAGGGGGAGGAGCTTGTGAGTCTTAGCACAAACAGCAGAAGCTAAAGGAAAAACAGCTCTATGTGAAATATTAAGGTTTCTTGACATTGACTCCATATTCTGAAATATAATCTGTATAATACTGCAGTGTGATGTTATTTAGGTTTTACTGGTAGGATTACTCAAATTTATGATCAGTTGGGCCAGTGTAACTGAAGGCCTGAGGGCCAATAAAAATTGGTCCGAGGGCTGCATTTGGCCCCCGGGCCATAGTTTGGACACCCCTGGTTTATATAAACAGCCTTTGGTTCAAACCTGTCCATCTTCTCTCTGATTTTCAAAACAAAATGGCTCTTTTTGCTGTAGATTCTCCCTGAACGACTGAGGGTCACAGACACTACTGCAAACATCAACTCAGATTTTATTCCAAAGTCTTCAGACGTGGACAGTAAGAGTGGAAAAAAAACAGCTCACAAATAAATATTTAAAACAACAAAAACAAAATGAGTTAAACATAAAAGTATAAACAGATTTTATATGTGATGTTTGGGACTAAAACGCCTCATCTGGTTCATTTGGGCTTTAACACTGTTTACAGTTTTAAATAAATACATCTTATATATTTCACTTTTTACAGATCGGTTTGAGTTTTTCATGCAATATTTGATTTTGAAGTTCTAGCATTTCCTGATTGGTTTATTTTGGAATTTATTTTTATAATTGAAAGGAATAGAACACGAAGTCAGTGAGGAGTGAGAAGGTGTGTTTTTCAAAATAAAAAAAATTATAATAATTTAAAATTATTTACGCTTCCATTTTGACTTGTGTTTCAAATGACAGCTTTTCAAAATATCTTAGTTACTAGTATCTAGTTAAATTGATTCTATGATTTACTGGATTAATTTGTGGCTGTTTGGCAGTGGTTTCCAATTATTGATTGATTATGATTTTATTTTATTTTTATTTTACAATTTGAACAAAACAAAAACATAAGTAATATGTTTTAAAATGTGTGTCACTAAAAATGTACCAACATTTTAGAAGAAAATAAATGTTAAAAGTGTTCAAATATAACCTGGTGTAGAGTAACAGAGAGGAGCAGCAGCCGAGCGGAGAGGAGCCTGGAGTCCCGGTTTAGTCCCGGTTTAGTCCCGGTTTAGTCCCGGTTTAGTCCCGGTTTAGTCCCGGTTTAGTCCCGGTTTAGTCTCGGTTTAGTCCCGGTTTAGTCCCGGTTTAGTCCCGGTTTAGTTCCGGTTTAGTTCCGGTTTAGTCCCGGTTTAGTCTCGGTTTAGTCCCGGTTTAGTCCCGGTTTAGTCCCGGTTTAGTCCCGGTTTAGTCCCAGTTTAGTCCCAGTTTAGTCCCGGTTTAGTCCCGGTTTAGTTCCAGTTTAGTCACGGTTTAGTTCCAGTTTAGTCCCAGTTTAGTCCCGGTTTAGTCCCGGTTTAGTCCCGGTTTAGTTCCAGTTTAGTCACGGTTTAGTTCCAGTTTAGTCCCAGTTTAGTCACGGTTTAGTTCCAGTTTAGTCCCGGTTTAGTTCCCGGTTTAGTTCCGGTTTAGTTCCAGTTTAGTTGTAGCTGCTCCTATTTGTTTCTCTGTTGAATCAAAACACCATTTGACAAATAGTAACATTTTTCCACAGAATGGAAATATCTCTCTTTAAAACACTGATAAAAGTTCAGTTTAAACCTGGTCTAAAACATTTGCATTTCTGTCGCTCACAAAAGACATAAACACAGAGCATGACGCAGGAGAAATTTAAACATCTGAACAGGACTGAAGGGAGGAACTGTCAAAACAAACCTTCTGAAGTCCAGAGATAAGACCAGAGATAAGTCCAGAGACCAAGTCCAGGGCCAGTCCAGAACCAAGACAGAACCAGGAAGAGACCTCAGTCAACCGTAGTTTTCTGCAAAGAGAGAACAAAACACAAAAAGTTGGTGAAAGGGGCAATCTGATAATACTCATTTTGGTGTTTTTATTTCACTTTTGTATCTGTAAATCAACATATGAACATTAATAACAGACACATCAGGTCCTTCTTTCCCCGAGGTCGCTCCTGATAGTGGTTGAACGTCTTCAACATGGGACAATCTACACAGAAGAAAGGCACTTTTCTGTCAGTTTAAACCTTCAGTTAACAATATGAAGGTGTTGTCATTTATTTTCATTAGTGTAATCATTATTTCTATTTATAAGTTTGGTTCTTGTTAACATTATGGTTGCTAGGTAACAGTTATAACTTTACCTCTGTGTATGTCATATCTGCTGCTCATGTCCAACCAGGAAGTAAATTAAAAAATCTGGGCAAGATTTTGAGTTAAAAGTTAAATCTAATGGTGTTAAGTGTGTGACATCAGGTAAATTAATCTCACTCACAGCGTTTCAGTAAAATGGAGGTGGCGGGCTGAGGTACAGGCGCTGTGATTGGCTGGGAGGCAGCGCTGGGGGCGGGGCCAGAGGAGACAGAGGGGACAGAGGGGACAGAGGGAAATGCGGAGGCAGAGGCAGGCAGGGGGTCAGAGGTCGATCGCAAGTCACCACCGGGCTGGACACAGGGTGCGGAGTCTGCAGAGAAGGGGAGGGGTCCCCCACTGCTAGAAGAAAAGTGTGACATTACTGTGACTTATTTTTATTCCACTAAAACACATACTTTCTTACTCTGAGAGGGCTCGCATCTCCACAAACCTGACTTATTTGGCCTGAAGGAGAGTTTCATCCTGCTGAATTCTATGGAAACAGTGTTCCTTTGCCTACAATATTCCTCAGTATGGCATCAAACATACCTCAAAGTATGGTTTTAACTCTCAGACGCTGTTCACGTCACGTGTGGGGCCGTGTAGAGGTGATGGCTCCAAGTACAGGGCTCCGAGTACAGTGCTTCGAGTACACAGCCCCGAGTACACGGCCCCGAGTACAGGGCTCCGAGTACAGGGCTCCGAGTACAGGGCTCCGAGTACAGGGTGTTGAGTACAGGGCTCCGAGTACACGGCCCCGAGTACAGGGCGTTGAGTAGAGGGCTCCGAGTACAGGGCGTTGAGTACAGGGCGTTGAGTACAGGGCGTTGAGTACACGGCCCCGAGTACAGGGCGTTGAGTAGAGGGCTCCGAGTACAGGGCGTTGAGTACAGGGCATTGAGTACAGGGCGTCGAGTACAGGGCTCCGAGTACACGGCCCCGAGTACAGGGCTCCGAGTACAGGGCTCCGAGTACAGGGCTCCGAGTACAGGGCTCCGAGTACAGGGCGCTGAGTACAGGGCTCCGAGTACAGGGGGCTGAGTACAGGGCTCCGAGTACACAGCTCATGTTAAATATTATAAATTGTAGATTTGTAGATGTCAGAGGAGCCGTTACCAGGGGCGATGACTTCCTCTTTAACTCCAGCTCAGACAGATGTGGTGTAACTGTCCTCAGAGTTGGACTTTTAGCTCGTTCTGTTACGTTGCCAGATAACTGTGTGATGAGTTTAATTTGAGAATGTGATAAAGTCCGGACCAGTTTAAAGTTTAAAACTGCTGAAAAAGCCAAAAGAGGAACTTTTTTGGAACAATCTCTAAAAATCTGTATTTCATTTTAATGAAAGTTTAAAAAAGGAGCTACAAAATAAGAAATCTCACAGCACAAATGAAGGGGGTCTTCTGGTGGGGGGTCCGCCACCTGCTCGTCTCCATGGAGATAATTGCTTTTCATTGAATGTTCCACAATATACCATTAAATGTATCTATGTATCTATATATCTCCACGAAAAAGAGCAGGTGATGCCAACCAGACTAAGTTACAGCTCAGCTCTGTGGAGTGGTGACCCTGCTCACAGTAAGAACGCATGTTGCTCAAGCGTTAAAAACATTCTCATGACCTTCCACAAGAAAAATTCCGTAATTCACCTTTAACTTTAGATTAAACAGATTAAATGTGATGTAATTGATTGTGTAAAGTGTGTTGACAGTGATGGATGGGGTGAGTTACCGAGGTTCCAGAGAGTGGTCTGAGCTGCCAGCTCTTTGGCATCGTCCAGAAGAACACACAGTTTGTCTGGGATACAAGTGCTGCGCGTGGACGACAGAACCACCTACACAAACACACAAGAAACAGGTCAAAAACACAACACAAAGACAGGAGAAACGGGTTAAAAACACAAACACATAACATGCAAAAAAAGGGGTCAAAAACATAACCCAAACAAGCACGAAATGGGTCAAAAACAGACAACAAACACAGATATAAGCCCAGAGAATAGAGACAGGTCAAAAAACAGACCTGTCATAATGATTAAAAAAGGAGAATAGCTACTAGGGGGGCCTGTCATGATTAAAAAGGAGGAATTTGCTACTATGGGGTATTAAAGAGGAGGTATTTACTTCTATGGGGTATTAAAGAGGAGGTATTTACTTCTATGGGGTATTAAAGAGGAGGGTATTTAACACATAACATATTCAGATCACCATGTTACCTTTTTATTAGGACCGACACTGGTCTGGACAAAAGCTCCGATACTGCACATTTTTCAGGTATTGGTATCGGAGAGTCCTCAGACCAAATCACAGATCCAGTGGTCTGTGGCTAATGCTACGGCTAACACTAAGAGCACCAAACGACAACGGCACCACAACAGAGTTAACACGGACTTTGTTTGCTCTGCATAATTCGCCATGAGTCCAAGGATAAGTCTTTTTACAGGCCTCACTTGTTTTTGTATCTGTGGTACAAAGTGAAAGTAAAAGTGCTTAAATAAGCACAACTCATCATCAGGACCATTTAACATGTGACTCTGACACTTTAGTCTTAAACTCTTATTTATTCTTCTAGATGTTCTTCGGAGATAAACTTTTACTACAGTTATTTTTGCTCTTGTGCTGTCACAAAACTGAGTCACCTCAGTCTACTTCCGCACACCAGGCGGTGTCAGACTGGAAACTGCACAGCCTCATACATCCTGAATGAAAAAATGTGCTTGTTTATGGTGAAATAAACCCACTTTTCACTTTGTCAAACACAACCTTGAAAAACACGCGCAGAGGAAAAACATGAATAGAATGCGTAGAGATAAAATGTCATAGACTGCATCGTAAAGACGTAAATGCCAGTGGCCACATAGCATGAAACATTTATGAAAAAGAGAAATATAAAAGGTACCTGCATGCGGCGTCCTCCGTGTGGCGTTCAAGGGCAAAAACATGTATGGGATATAAATGACACCAGATTCAAGGCAGCGACAAGCTGGAAACTTTGCGCATACATCAAACTCTTTTAAGAACTTGTATTTTATTAAAGCTGTATGTGCTTATTTATTTCTTTTAAATTATTAATATTCACTGGAGAAGAATCCATACATTCATTTGATTTATGTGCAAACATTCACGTAAACTGCACTGGGCTGGTGTAGTTCTAAATCCTTTTGTCACATAATCTGGTTTAGTCCTGGTTTGGTCCCGGTTTAGTCCTGGTTCGGTCCTGGTTGAGTCTCTAAACACAGTGTGGAGGATCTGCAGGTCTGACGCTGCTCTTTAAAGGTAATGAAAAATAGATGAAACAGATGAAAAAAAGCAAATTCATGATCTCTGTGGTGTGTTTAGATCACAGACTGTGTAAAGAACTGGACTGAGTGTGTCATCACCCACAGCGTTCAGCTCCAAGTGAAGCTAATCGGGGCTAAAGAAGGACCTGATGTGTCTGTTATTAATGTCCATATGTTGATTTACAGACACAGATGTGAAATAAAAAACCCAGAATCATGTAGATGGTTAATATGAACATTTAAGACGGAAATGAGTCTGACAGCAGCAGATACAGAGAGAGGGCGCACAGTTTTTCAATGTAAAGTCAATTGGAAGCAAAGTTGATGGAGCAGAAAGTGCGCCCATGATCACTTCCTGTTTGGAACACGGTGGTGGCTAGCAGGTTAGCTATGTCCATTTATATAAACAGTCTCTGGTCTCAGTCAAAGTGCAGTGTAACAGGACGACTGGTCAGGTGGAGGCAGCAGATTCTGTTTGAGGAGAGGAACAGCCCTCAGGACAAAAGCATCACATCCATCCTCTAGGGGGCGCCAGGTGAACACCACAGGAAAAGCCTCTCCTGAGCCTCACTCTCACTCTGATGTTGCAAAGTATTTTTTTCTCTGGAAGCCTGCAGCTTCTCCATGGAAACAGGTAAAACAAGCTTATTTCCCACTATCCAACAGTCCCTTACGTGTGTCCTTTGAACTGCAAATGCTGCACTTCGTACATCATTAAAATCTTAAAATGGAGCCGGAAGTGTGCCAATAATCACTTCCTGTTTGGAACACGGCAGCTAGCAAGATAGCTATGTCCGTTTATATAAACAGTCTGGTTTAGCTCTGGCTTTAGCGTCTGCTCAGAGGTGAGGGCCGAGCGAGTTTAACATTCAGATGTGTTTTATATGATTGAATCTGTGTTTATAATGAGGACAGAGGTTACAGGAGGACAATGTGATGAGGATGCACAGGTGCTCCGTTGCCCACGGAAAAATCTTTACTTGCAAATTGTGGCGCCCTGGAGGCCCAGTACAGATACATTGTAGAAGGGCTCTCAGGGTCAATTATGACCCAAATTACACTGTGCTGCATATAATTATAGATCAATTTTATCATCCGCAAACCAAGAAATAAGGCTGTTGCGCGGTTAGCATGTTACTGTTATTAGCAGTAGCATCACGGTGCGCTCTCGCCTTACAAAGTTGTGAAAAACTCTTAATTATTTATATAATTAGGATGAGGGGTAACCTTGGACTGCTGCAAACAGAAGTGAACTGTTACAACGTTTTTAAGCCAAAACCTTTAATATTACAAGTGCACAGCTAGACCCAGAACAAGATTAAACCAGGACCTCAGCAGCTCTATGACTGCGCGCCTACGATGAAATAAAAATATGATTCAAAAGGGTGTTTCTCTCAACACTGATGTGCCCTTTGAAAATGATAAAGTCAAGTCGAAAAGAAGTAAAGAGTCATTTTCCTATAATTAGCGTTGGTGTAGCGTCCCGCTGTCGCCCCCTGCCTCCGTTGACAGATGGGCTCAGATTAAATATTAAAGTTCAGTCATGGATATGTGCTATCGCCGCGGTAACGCACGTCATATTAAATTACACCTGACTTGGTGAATATCAGGCTCTGGACACAGAAAAGTCCAAAGAGTCAAAATGTCCTCACTTGAATAAATATTGATACTGTACAATAACGAAAAACTATTTTCAACAGTTTTTAGGCTTGTGTGATTTGAGGTGAATTAACCTGTCAGTCACTGTCAGAGAAACACGCTCAGTTTGTGTCAAAACAAGTTTAAAGAGGATGTGCCAGGGTTTTGTCCAGAGAATCGAGAAAAATGTAAAGCCCTGGTCCAGTCCTGGTCCAGTCCTGGTCCAGTCCTGGTCCAATCCTGGAGTGTCATTTATAAAGCCTTTATGCGTATGCAGCTCATCATGTCAAAGTTGGTATTTATAAAAAACATGAAACGTTGCACAACTCCACACAAAGTCTGGAGCTGGTGCACGCGGTACACTCTTCAGAGACACGGCTCAGAGGAGGAGCAGAGAAGAGCCATGAGGAGCAGAGAGGAGTCATGAGGAGAGAGAGTTTGACTTTATTTTCCCAGAAAAAGTAGATTGTGGCTCTTTCATAAACGAGCCTCGGGTTTTTACCTTGTACAGTAGATTGTGGCTCTTTCATAAACGAGCCTCAGGTCTTTACCTTGTACAGTAGATTGTGATTGTGTGCTCTTTCATAAACGAGCGCGGGATCTTAACGAGCCTAAACGAGCCTTTCATAAACGGTCTTTACCTTGTACAGTAGATTGTGGCTCTTTCATAAACGAGCCTCCGGTCTTTACCTTGTACAGTAGATTGTGGCTCTTTCATAAACGAGCCTCAGGTCTTTACCTTGTACAGTAGATTGTGGCTCTTTCATAAACGAGCCTCGGGTCTTTACCTTGTACAGTAGATTGTGGCTCTTTCATAAACGAGCCTCGGGTCTTTACCTTGTACAGTAGATTGTGGCTCTTTCATAAACGAGCCTCGGGTCTTTACCTTGTACAGTAGATTGTGGCTCTTTCATAAACGAGCCTCGGGTCTTTACCTTGTACAGTAGATTGTGGCTCTTTCATAAACGAGCCTCGGGTCTTTACCTTGTACAGATTGTGACTCTTTCATAAACGAGCCTCCGGTCTTTACCTTGTACAGTAGATTGTGGCTCTTTCATAAACGAGCCTCGGGTCTTTACCTTGTACACCAGCAGCAGTTTTCCGTCGTACCCGGGCGTGGAGTACAGGTGATACTCAGGAGGAGACCAGAAGTTCTTTCTACAGAAGTACTCGAGTAGACTCTGGGCGGAGCAGATCTGGCTCTGCTTGAGTGACAGGAGGCTGGTGGGGCTCAGGGGCGTCCCGGGTAACAGCGGGTACATGCACCGCTCCACGCCATCTACACCAGAAAAAGACCATAATAAAGACAAAACATATTTTTAGTCACTAAAAGTTTTCAGGTATTTAATACTAAATATGTTTTATCTGTTTTATATTTGAAGTTGTATTTTTGTCTCATCACTGAGGCCCTGTGAATAAAACAAGCCCTGAAAACCTGAATAGAACCTCACGTTTCTGCAGCTGTTTGGAAACATACAGCTCAACATTATGAAATCAAGAAACTTCCTCTGCATAAATAATTAAAAGCATAAAGCTTAAAAAGATTCAAAGACTCACAGTCCAGCTCTGACTCTGATTAAATTAGATTAAAAACATAATTGTCCAGTTTGTGCAGAATAGATATATATTTTATGTTTCATCCTTCTCATTTCAGTGAAGTACGCACAGTGAAGAACGCACAGTGAAGTACGCACAGGAAGTACGCACAGCGCACAGCGAAGTACGCACAGCGAGGTACGCACAGCGAGGTACGCACAGCGAGGTACGCACAGCGAGGTACGCACAGCGAAGTACGCACAGCGAAGTACGCACAGCGAAGTACGCACAGCGAGGTACGCACAGCGAGGTACGCACAGCGAGGTACGCACAGCGAGGTACGTACAGTGAAGTACACACAGTATGTCTGTTCAGTTATAAATGTCTGTGGAGCTCAGATTTAATGCTTTTAATCTGTGCTCTGCAGTAGGAGCTGTGTAAATCAAAGGGTGGGATTGTGGGTAATGTAGTTATTTATGATTTGGGGTGCTGCAGCTGTTCTCATTACAGCGCATGTAATTACAGCTGGCTCTGGAGTGTTTTATGGATCCACACAAACACAGGCCACACTGTCAGGTTTTCTCATGGTCCAGTTTCAGGCTTGTTTTAAACCAAGTAAAGTTTTGCCCAGGTTTAGTCCAGGTTTAGTCCTGGTTCGGTCCTGATTTAATCCTGTTTTAGTCCCTGGTTCAGTCCTGGTTTAGTCCTGGTTTAGTCCCTGGTTTTGTACAGGTTTAGTCCCGGTTTAGTCCCGGTTTAGTCCCGGTTCGGTCCTAGTTTTATCCTGGTTTAGTCCTTGTATAGTCCTGGTTTAGTCCTGGTTTAGTCCTAGTTTAGTCATGGTTCAGTCCTGGTTTAGCCCCGGTTCAGTCCTGACCAGACTGTGTAAATCCAGACTGTATTTCTGTTTGCTGACACAGATGTTCCCATCACTTTGGAGTTGGAGGTTTATAGAACAGGACTGAGCAGGACTGACTTACGGCCCTCATAACCTACATCATAAAACTCTATGTCAACAAGCGCTCGTAAGTCACACTACATTACCCACGGTGCACTGCTCTGGGACAGCACATGAATGAGAATGAGATATGCTTAATGGTGCACTGGTGTGGTATTGTCTTGCCTGGAATGTTTCATAGTGTGGCATTAAAACACTTCCTAGGAGAAAAGCAGGTGGTGCAGCTAGGCCAGGTTACATGTCAGATCTGTGGAGAGGTGACCCAGCTCACAGTAATAAGAGGTCTTTTATAAGGTATTTTTGGGCAATATTAACATCCATAATGAAAGAAATGCTGAATGGATACAAGTAAAGTCATACTGTGGAACATTTCAGGTAGGGATGGGACGAGACACGAGAGGAGATTTTGAGATAACTTCCTCTAAACCAAAATAATGGTATCAATCCCTAATTTTGGTCATATGATTTGTAGTTTGTTTAATGTTTGTAAATATTTTGTTGTGAGCAGCGGTAGATGAAGTACTCAATTTTGTTACTTGAGTAAAAGTACAGATACTGGAGCAAAAAAAATACTGAAGTAAAAGTAAAAGTATCACATGAAAAAATCTAAGTAGACATAAAGTGTAAAAGTATTTTGTGCAGATCTTGTGTCTTATAAAGCTTCAAATGTGGTGATTTGGATAAACATTTGACCTGAATTTTGTTCAACAGAAACAATTTAATTAAAATTTTTTCCTAGCTGTGTTTATGGGATATTTGTGTATCAGCAGGTCTCTGTAACAATAACAAAACATTTAAAAAATTCAGTCCAGTTCAAAAATGTAGTGGAGTAAAAAGTACAGATACTGCTCTCACATGTACTCAAGTAAAAGTATCCACTTTAAAATCTACTTAAGTACAGATATCTAAACTTTTTACTCAAGTACAGTACTTTACGACTTTCACTTCATCACTCACTGTATTTTTACATGTTGATATAAAGTTATAAAAAAGACCAAATTAATCATTTTCATCCTATGCGCTAAATGGCCTGAATGCATTTTAAACCAGACTCAATATTTAAACACAGATCAGTTCTACAGTGGAAATCCCACATGCCTCAAATACAATATGTCTGTTACACTTCATGTTTTATTATTACAGTGATAAGACTGAAATTGGATCTGCTCCTCTGTTCTCTCTGTTCTCTCTCCTCCGTCTCCTCCTCTGCTGCTGTATGCACACGGTGCAGGGGGACACAGAGGAGGATGCTTCTCTTTCTCACGTTAAACTCAGTTATGGAAAAATCAAATATCGAGAGCTCCCATGCCCACAGAGAGAGCTCCCATGCCCACAGAGAGAGCTCCCATGCCCACAGAGAGAGCCCATGCCCACAGAGAGAGCCCCATGCCCACAGAGAGAGCTCCCATGCCCACAGAGAGAGCTCCCATGCCCACAGAGAGAGCTCCCATGCCCACAGAGAGAGCGCCCATCCCCACAGAGAGAGCGCCCATGCCCACAGAGAGAGCGCCCAGGCCGGGCCCAAATGGAAAGATGGAGTATATCTCGTCCTAGCCCTTATTTCAGGCGAAGCAGCATCTCCATGGAGACAGGTTTGTGATGTTCCAGAACAGTGTGGGGCCTCTTTAAGCTACAAGATGCAAAAATTGATTTGCCAAAAGTAACTGTTCTGATGTTTTTACAGAACAAAAACAGATTTGGCTTTTGAAAACAAGAACAAGAGTGATGTTTTTTTAATGGCACCTGTTTCTCAAATGAACTCTTGTTATTCTCAAACGAGAACAAAATAAATCAAGCTTAAAGTGTGCAACATTTCAGGTAAAGCAATAACTTCTCCATGGAGATGAGCATCTAGCGGAGCAGAAAATTTACATAGTACACCTTTAACGAGTAGACCTGGTTCAGTCCTGGTTCAGTCCTGGTTCAGTCCCGTTCGGTCCCGGTTCGGTCCCGGTTCGGTCCCGGTTCGGTCCCGGTTCGGTCCCGGTTCGGTCCCGGTTCTGTCCTGGTTCTGTCCTGGTTCTGTCCTTGTGTTGTCAAAAGTATTGAAAATCGGACACTAATCCATACTAAAACTAGTATCAAAACTACATACTCATTTTTCACAGGTATCGATACTAAAAAAGTCACATTGACAGAAATGAACCTTTCCTGAATATGTTTATGATGATGTCTCTCTGTACGTTTCACAAGTATAAGACACACAGACACCCATGGACCACTATGAACCTACTGGACTGTGAGGGGTTACACAGATATAAAACACATGGGAAACACCAAGTACCAACATTTAATGAGGAAAATCACACTATATTTGTATTGTTCATTCTTTTTCATTATCATCATGGGAGGCAGAATTGCATTGAATCTAGTCTATTCCTCAGTATTGAAATCGAGTTAGAAATGTAAGTATCATGATTAGGGTTGTTTCGATACCGCGCATTTTTCAGGTATATGCGAGTACTCAGACCAAATCACAGATCCGATACCACACATTCTGTATTTTCCAGAATGAAGACCTGTAGATGAGAGCACTGCACTGTTATTGCAAGTATCAGTATCGGATCAAAACTACACTAATTGTGTCAACACCATTCTGTCCTGGTTCTTTGATTCTTGCCACGTGCAGCTTCCAGACGTGTTATTCACAGTCACTTTAGCTTGTTAATGTAGAGCGAAGGCTCGTGTGCAGAGAGCCTCGTTAAACCAACAACGGCAGAAATCGATGAGTGCGGTCAGTTCTGCTTTTGTTTAAATTAAAGAAAGGTCTTTGGGGCTGGAGATGAGAACAGAGAGAAAGAGAAAGAGAGAGGGGGGAGATGGAGAGAGAGTTCATTAACATTAGAGGAAAAGGCCATGCGACGACTCAGGTAGGAGGCCAGAGGTAGATGTTACAACAGAATGCAAATGAAACTGAGGTGAGTTTGAAATGAGCAGGGAGAGAGGAGAGAGAAAGAGAGAGAGAATGAGAGATATGTGGAGAAAGATAGAAAGAGGGGAGAGAGAGAGAGAAGGGAACGAGAGAAAGAGAGACCAAGAAATATGAGGAGAAAGAGAGGGAGAGAGAGAGGAGAAAGAGGCAAGATAGAGAGTTAGAGAGGAAAAGAGGAGAAAAAGAGGGAAGGGAGAGAGAGAGAGAGGGAGAGAGGAGAAAGAGGCAAGAGAGAGTTAGAGAGGAAAAGAAAGGAGAAAAAGAGGGAAGGGAGAGAGAGAGAGAGAGTGGGAGAGAGGAGAAAGAGGCAAGAGAGAGTTAGAGAGGAAAAGAGAGGAGAAAAAGTGGAGAGAGAGAGAAAGAGAGGAGAAAGAGGCGAGAGAGAGAGAGGAGAGAGAGAGGACAGAGAGGAGAGGGAGAGAACAGAGAGAGGAGAGAAAAGAGAGAGAGGGAGGACACAATCAGGACTAAACCAGACCCAAATCTGCTCCTGGGCGATGAGCCAAAACATGAATTGTGATGTATTTTTTTCCTCATTTTCACTTGAATTTTTGAAGTGTCTTTATTTCCTCAACAAACAACCAAACATCTGGTCTCCTTTCGCCTTCAACCCTGTTCACACCTGTAGAACCCTGTTCTCACCTGTAGAACCCTGTTCACCCCTGCACAACCCTGTTCTCACCTGTACAACCCTGTTCACACCTGCACAAACCTGTTCATACCTGCACAACCCTGTTCACACCTGTAGAACCCTGTTCACACCAGTACAACCCTGTTTACACCTGTACAACCCTGTTCACACCTGTACAACCCTGTTCTCACCTGCACAACCCTGTTCACACCTGCACAACCCTGTTCACACCTGCACAACCCTGTTCACACCTGCACAACCTTGTTCATACCTGCACAACCCTGTTCACACCTGCACAACCCTGTTCACACCTGCACAACCCTGTTCACACCTGCACAACCCTGTTCACACCTGCACAACCCTGTTCACACCTGCACAACCCTGTTCTCACCTGTGTGATCCAAGTAGAGTCCCCCCAGTCTGGAGGGCAGGTCTCTCATTGGTCCGTCTCCGTTGTTGTTCCTGTGTGTCATAAACTCCGCCCCTCCTCCGGCTCCAGCAGCGCCCCCTGCTGCAGTCGCTGTGGAACCGCTCATGAGGTTACTGTGGTTACCGTTGCCCTGGTAACCCCTGTTGTGGTACTTCCTGGCCATGCCCCCGCCCTCTCGGTTCACAGTGACGGGTTTGGCGAGTGACACCTGTAAAACAGAGCCACCAGATGACATTGTTTCTGTTCATGGGTTTCAGGTTTCTGTTTGCAGACGCCATTTTGGGAACTTTAAAGGGCCCATATAATGCTATTTTCTGATCTCCGTTCTAATGTTGTTTCCTCATCACAAACGGAGCGGGAGTTGTGTTTTGTATCATTCACACGTTTAACACACAAACTGCATATTTAGGCTGAGTTCTTCTCTCAAACTGAAAACACTGTACCCCTTGTGATGTCATCATGTGGTAATACAGGAAGAGCTTCACTGTGTTTTTAAAATCCACACACCTTCACTAGAATCATTTGGATCATTTATCAGATCTATTTGAAAAGCTGTTGTGGGCGGAGTTTATGTGTCCGACTTTTTGTTGGGATTTGTGACAAATAGAATGAGCCAGGCACAAGATGGCTGCTGCCTCTAGAATCCTACCTCAACCGCAGCTCCGTCAATGACCGCTCCGTTCATCAGGCCCAGAGCGGACAGGGCGTCGTCACGGTGATGGTAGTGCACAAAGGCATAGTCTGTGAGCTTTTTGACTCGTTCCACACTTCCTGGTTTGAACCGTGAGAACTCGTGCTGCAGCGTCTCCTCCGTTGTGCTCAGCATCAAGTTGCGCACCTGAAAAAAACAAATCCAGACGAAAGGCATGAACACAAGAATCCAGGAATTAAACCAGAGACCACCCTGTTGTGAGGCTCATGTGCTAACGATGCCACACAATACGATTAAAACACAATTTGTGCTTAAAAAAAGAAAATGCTATGGCTTTCTGCTAAGTGCCTCTGAATGACAGCATGACAGTCATGAAGTACACGGCGAGTTCATTACGAGCGCACTAACTTTTTATTGTAGTCAAACATTGCTCTGATAAAAACTAAATTTGCATATAATCAAACGCAACCTTCAGAAAATCCTGCTCGTTCTCACTTTGAACGACCTCACCCAAGTTGTTTTCTTTTTTAATGTTTATAATTTTGAGTTTATGTGTGTTCTATGGGCGTTTTATGGACGTTTTATGGGCGTAGTTGCGGCCGCTGCGGGGACATTGGGGGCAGTTATGGAGCAGAGAAAGCAGAAAATCATTTGGCATTGCATTTTCTCTGTTTGTGGCTGAGCTCATTAAAAATAAGTGGAAAAATAAATATAAAAAGGACCGAGAGTGGAACAAAGGCTTTCAAAAGAGCGGCAGATGGGAGGCAAGATGTAAAGCCACTCCACAAACGTTAGCATAACTCCACAAACGTTAGCATTATGAGGCAAATCAAAATTATACCACCATTTTTCACAATTTTTGGCCCATAGGTTTCAGTTTTTTATTAACAGCCCTGAACCAGATTTTCCCCCTCGAAATGTTTCATTGACCAATAATCAGGAAGAGTCCTTTAGCATACTAGTTGTTGTATACTTACATAGAGTACTCGGACTCGCTGCATGACCTCCTCATCCACGTCCTTCTCAGGCTCCGCCCAGTCCACCTGGACCGAGTGGCCCCAAAGCTGGAACGTACCTAAAATAAACAACACAACATGTGAGTCAGATGCCCTCCCATCGTTAAGGTTCAGGTACAGTTTATTTGACCCACCCTTCAATGCCGTTCATTATTCAAATCCTCCCATTTCCCAGTGTCAGATGCCCTCCCATCCTCCCGTATCCCTGTGTGTCAGATGTCCTCCCATCCTCCCACGTCTCTGTGTGTCAGATGCCCTCCCATCCTCCCGTATCCCTGTGTGTCAGATGCCCTCCCATCCTCCCATATCCCTGTGTGTCAGATGCCCTCCCATCCTCCCGTATCCCTGTGTGTCAGATGCCCTACCATCCTCCCGTATCCCTGTGTGTCAGATGCCCTCCCATCCTCCCGTGTCCCTGTGTGTCAGATGCCATCCCATCCTCCCGTATCCCTGTGTGTCAGATGCCCTCCCATCCTCCCGTGTCCCTGTGTGTCAGATGCCCTCCCATCCTCCCGTATCCCTGTGTGTCAGATGCCCTCCCATCCTCCCGTATCCCTGTGTGTCAGATGCCCTGTGTGTCAGATGCCCTCCCATCCTCCCGTATCCCTGTGTGTCAGATGCCCTCCCCCGTGTCCTGTGTGTCAGATCCCCCATCCTCCCGTATCCCTGTGTGTCAGATGCCCTCCCATCCTCCCGTGTGTCAGATGCCCTCCCATCCTCCCATGTCCCTGTGTGTCAGATGCCCTTCCATCCTCCCATGTCCCTGTGTCAGTTTGTCCTGCTGCTGTGGCCGATATTTGCCTATACCGATATTTTGCTTTTAAAATCTATAGCAAGGCCCACAAACATGTCTTAATATATTTATCTATGACATAAACAAACAGCCATAGAACTTCTACACAAACTGGGAGACACAGACTGGGAGCAGTATCGGTCAACATCGATATTGGAACCGATATATCGCCCATCCCCTGGACATTCTTGTGATTATTTAAAAATTCTGACTCCAGGTCAAACATGTAGGATTTTTATTTTATTTAGATTATTTGATTTAGATTTATTTTATTTTATTTAAAGGTAAAACAAATTCAAATCTGCTGCTGATCAGGTGAAATATCGCTGTGAAGAGGCAGGGTCTATTAGTTTGAGTAAATGGACAGGTCATTTTAGAATATTGCGGGTTATAACGAACAGATACTTTCAATAGTATCTGCATATGTTATAGTTTAATACAAAATACCAGGAAAATGCATTATTTATGACTTTATTAACTTAACTTTTGACTTAATATATGCTCCAGTAATTTCCCTGGTGGATGGCTGAAGTTTTCAAAGTCCATGTTGAAACTCTCTCATCTCGGCGTGATGTGGAGTTCGGGCGTGTGGACTGAACCCCCAGAATACCACTGACCTCTTGTTGATGTATGTTTCTATAATGTCCACAGCCTGGAGCCTGCCCCCTGCAGTCTGTGAGCACTGCACATTTCATAAATTTAGAATCAAAGACAGAAGAGCTGCCACCCGCCGCTCTCAGACCGCTCGCAGGCCGCTCGCAGGCCGCTCGCAGGCCGCTCGCAGGCCGCTCGCAGACCGCTTGCAGACCCATCAGAGGCCGCAGGGACCAGGAAGTAAACAACAAGAGCAGAAATGTCTGACAAGAAGAGGCTATTAGCTCAAACAAGAGGGATTTCACTGAACAAGGTCAGAGCAGCTCCAACGGGCAGGCTGAAAGAGAACTGAAAGACAGCCGAAAGAGAACCGAAAAAGAATTGAACCAAAACTGAACCGGGACTGAACCAGGACTAAACCAGGACTGAACCAGGACTGAACCAGGACTGAACCAGGGCTGAACCAGGACTGAACCAGGACTGAACCAGGACTGATCCAGGACTGATCCAGGACTGATCCAGGACTGATCCAGGACTGAAAGATAACTAAACCAGGGGTAAATCAGGTCTAAACCGGGACTGAACCAGGCAAGAAGGACACAGCAGCAATGAGGCTCGTTCTCTGTGCAATTGCTCCCTCTGCAGGTGGTTTGGTGAAGTGTTTCATAGTAGAGTAAGGTGTAGTTCAGATGGAGGACAGGGGTATATAATTCAATGGGAGATTTTATGTTTTCCAAAGAGATACTCAAACCTCATCATTATTTGACATAAATTTCATAAACTTGCAACATTAATCCTAAACTGACATAAATTGTGTTGGGGCTGAATAACAGCACCGCTTTCTGAAGCTATTGTGAAAAAAAAAATCTTTTGTTTATTTAAACTAACAGGGAAGACGCTGAACTTTGTAATCACTGGGCCTATCCACGTGAAACAAAAAGTGGCACAGAGATATTAACCATAAACCAGTCCACACATGTGTAATCTGACAGCGACACAGAGAACTCCCCTGAGAGTTGTGCCCCGTCTCAGCCCTGTTTAAGCAGGAGGGATTCTAACCTGGGATGAGTTTTCTTCGGGCCAAAGCAGCTGCCTTATGAGACTCGTACTCCACAAAAGCAAAGCCTCTGTTTTTGGATTTATCGGTGGAGCTCGGGTAGACGATGACATCCACCACGCCATCCGTCACCTAAAGAAGACAAACAGGATCCAAACAGTACAGCGTTTAACACAAGCAAATATGTCACGTTTACCCACAGTGATTACAGCGATATGTGGAAGGGCATCTGCTGAAAAATCTAAAATGATTGTGTGACTGGTAAGAAAAGGGCCAAAAGAGTTTATTTTTTTATTTATTTATTCACAAATGTCTATATTGCGATGCTGAAATGTTTTAAATATGTACATATCACAGGTTTTCATGATTTTTCTAATTACTAGTTTATGCAGTGGGACCTAAAACCGGATCTAAACCTGGACTGAACCAGAACTAAACCTGGACTAGAACAGGACCGAACAAAGTCAGCTCAGAGCTGGACACAAACAAGGACAAGAGTGAAAACAGCCCAGAGATGCTTTCACACATGCACACAACATCTAGTCCTGGTTTAGACCCAGTTTAGTCCCAGTTTTGAAGAGGAGCAACCAAGTTTACAGGACTTAACTCAGCTCAAACTAGGACCAAACCAGCACCAAACCAGGACCAAACCAGTACCAAACCAGCACCAAACCAGGACCAAACCAGGACCAAACCAGGACAAAACCAGGACCAAACCAGGACCAAACCAGGACAAAACCAGGACCGAACCAGAACCAAACTAGGACTAAACCAGGACCAAACCAGGACAGTGTTATGAAGACTCAGCCTCTCCAGTTTTTGACTCCTTACCTTCTTCATCTCCTCCATAATCTCATCTTTCTTCTTGTCTTTGGGGATGGAGCCGATGAAGAGTCTGCAGTTGTCCAGACTCACGCAGACGCCGATGAACTTGCCTGGCATGATCTCGTAGTTATCCAACATCTGAATGGCCCTCTGCACCGCCTCTCTGCCACAGAACCACAATAACACACGTCAATGAGATATGTTCAAGCGAGGTGCTCAAGTGAAAGAGCTACACACAGCTGGAGTTACCTTTACATGGCCAATTAATCATTTAAACACAGCAACCAGCGCATTTCAGCTGTTTGCATTTTATGCATTGGTTTAATGAGGTTCATCTGGTCTTCCGATGTTTTTGAATACATTTTTTTTTCAGGACCACAGTGCCATCTGCAGTCCCACTTCTTCAGGACAGTATCCCATTTGTGTGAGAGTAAAAAGGTCCCCTTGTCCCAGTTTAAAGTTGAAACTGTAACCAATCATCTGCTGTACTCAAAATGATGTGGCTATTACTAACATTGTATGTTACTGCAGTTAGATTTTTTGCCTGAAAAGTGTGAATTTTATAATAAAAAAGGCCCACCCTAGAAAGTGTCTGCATTTACACTGTGTTTGATATTGGCACACAAGTGTCAATATGGGACACAAGAGGGTCTGGTTCAAAGTGTGTTATTGTGACAGGCCTCTCTGTGCAGTTGTATTAGTACCTGTTGGTGTATGTGACAGGCCTCTCTGTGCAGTTGTATTAGTACCTGTTGGTGTAGGTGACAGGCCTCTCTGTGCAGTTGTATTAGTACCTGTTGGTGTAGGTGACAGGCCTCTCTGTGCAGTTGTATTAGTACCTGTTGGTGTATGTGACAGGCCTCTCTGTGCAGTTGTATTAGTACCTGTTGGTGTATGTGACAGGCCTCTCTGTGCAGTTGTATTAGTACTTGGTGTATGTGACAGGCCTCTCTGTGCAGTTGTATTAGTACTTGGTGTATGTGACAGGCCTCTCTGTGCAGTTGTATTAGTACCTGTTGGTGTAGGTGACAGGCCTCTCTGTGCAGTTGTATTAGTACCTGTTGGTGTACATGACAAAGGCGTAGCACGGTTGTATTAGTCTCCTGTTGGTGTAGGTGACAGGCCTCCATGCATGTATTAGTACCTGTTGGTGTACATGACAAAGGCGTAGCCACGGTTCTCTCCACTAAACTCCATCATGAGTCTGAATTCGTAGATTCTTCCAGCGCGTTCGAACAGCGGCACCAGCTCGTCCTCGTACATGTGTCTGGGAATCTTCCCCACAAACACCTCACAGCCTCGAGGCGGGGGCGGTCCCTCCCATCCTGAAACACACTCACTCTGGTTTAGAAGGTAACAGCGCTGACATCTCTCTCATACAGGGAGCACCTTTGTCATGCCAAGAGTATAGAAAATCTGATGCTAATCAATGCTAAAACAAGAACTGACACTAGAAACTGCATCCTCATTGTTCACAAGTATCAATACTAAAAACGTCCCATTCACAGGACCGAAATTAACCTTTTCTGAATACACCCATGGACCACTGAGGGGTTGCACAGATAAAGGGCCACATGGGGTATAAGAGAAAGTATGTCCATTTAATATTGAAAATCACGTTCTATTGTCTAAAGAAAGGGTGTTTATTATTTGCATTGTGTTATGAAATTGGTATTGAGTGAATTTCTTAGTATCTAAATCAAGTTTGAAATGTTAATATCATGACAACACTACTATCCGAACCCTAAACCAGGTCTACACCAGGTCTACACCAGGTCCACACCAGATCTACACCAGGTCTACACCAGGACTAAACCAGGTCTACACCAGGTCTACACCAGGTCTAAACCAGGTCTACACCAGGTCTACACCAGGTCTACACCAGGACTAAACCCAGTCCCAGTGCAGTTCCCACCTGGCGGGGGTCCTCCGTACTTCCTCTGGCCGTTCTCTTGGACCATGTTGTAGCCCGTTTTCTCCATCAGAGCCAGCAGAGCCATTTCTTTGGCACAAAACGCCACCAGCAGAGGACTAGCCCCTCTGCTCTGGTCCTGCTCCACATCTGGCTCCAAGTCGTGCTCCAAGTCGTGCTCCAAGTCCTGCTCCGAAGACTGGTTTGAGTCCAGATCTCCGTCTGGAACAACACACAGATAGAGATGTTACGTTATCAGATTTCCAATTTGTGAGAAACCTCACAAATTTTAAATGATCAGTGACCCCATGACCACACAATATTTAAAAGGCCGTATTACGGCAATAAAACAGACCTGGAGTTGTGTTTTGTTTCATTCACACATGTTGGAGTAACACTGTTATTAGTTTGTCTAGATCTCCAAAGCTCAAAATACTCTGTTCCACCTTGTGATGTCCTGAAGTGGTAGTTTTTCAAGTTAACAGCTCCTTTTACCTTTAGTTCAGTAGAGATTGGCAAAAAACTGGCTGAAATGATCCAAATTATTATTATTATTTATTTTATTTGGTTGGGACTGTGCATGTTGATGAACAGACATGACATGAACGTAAACACGCCGGATTATAGCCAGAGGCTAATTTCCACCCCTTGTCCCAAGGGCTGGGGTAGGTGGTGTCTTGCCCAAGGACACAACGACAGCATTCATCTGTGAGGGCTGGAATTGCACCGCCAACCTTCAAGTCAGTGGATCTAACCACTCAACCAATGATGTTTATGTAGAGAGCAGGATTTGAACCGCCAACCTTCGGATCAGTGGACAAACACTCAACCTACTGAGCTACTGTCGCCCCGAATGAAATGATTCTGAGTTGGAGTTTAAAAACACTTCCTGTCTTACCAGATGACATCATAAGGTGGAACAGAGTGTCTTCTGTTAAAGAGAAGAGCGCAGTCTAAATATGCAGCTATATAGGCTCTTTAAAGAAATTATTTGTGCCAAAAAGAGAGGCAGACCACACATAGATTCACACATATTTAATGCACAAACCCTGCATATTTAGGCTGAAGTGCTCCACTGTGTTTTTAAAAACCTATCATATTATATATATTTAAAAAAAACAAAAAAAAAACAACTAACAACTTATAGTGTTCAATATTTTAAAACTGCAGCTGTACTAAAGAGACATGTCTCCACAAAACCCCAAGAACCACGACTCAAAACAATTAGCATTTTAGAACACTTTAGCACTCAACACATTAGCGTTTTATAATGTAAGGAAACACGCCAAAGTTCTTCTGGTTGTTCATTTTCTGGAGACTAGGGCTACTGAAGGCCGTAAACCAAAACAAGAGCAGTACAACAGCGTCTCAACCAGCGCTGGAAGAAGTACTCAGTTTTATTGCTTAATTAAAAGTACAGATACTGAGGTAAAAAGTTACTCAAGTAAAGGTCAAAGTATCACATGATAAAATCTACTTAAGAAAAAGTATTTAAGTACCCGTTTAAAAATGCACTTTAAGAGTAAAAGCACTAAATGTAATGACATTGATTAAAAATAACAGTAACTGACCAGTGACATGTCCACGTGCTCTCGTCGTCATGGCAACCAAATGTCGCATACAAAAAGCAGTTAAATTAACATCTAAACATTTACAATAACAACAACTTTGAACTAAACACATAATATCACATAATTAGAATATTATTAAAAACACATTATTAATAAAAAAAAAAAAAAAGTAAATCAGATTAGCTCGTTCGTTATATTTCTGCTTGAAAATAAAGACGTTTATCATTTAATTTTCTATCTGTGAATTTATTACCGAACATTAAGAAATATTGGGAGAACAATCCATTAAAAACGGTGAAATATAAATAAAAAGGTTTAATTAGTGAAAGTTTCTGTGAGTTTCTCTGGAGCTCGCGCCTCTCACACTCAGCCGCCATTTTGAATTTTTTTATTTATTTATTTTAACCGTTTTCACACAAATATAAAGAATTTTTTTTAAAAAACTTACCAGATATGTCTTTGATCATTTTCATCCCTTTATATTATGAGGTTTTAATTGGGAAAAAGTCAAATTAATGCAGAGAGAGTGGCGGGATTTCTGTAGTAAACGTTACACCAACAGTCACGTCCCGCTCTACTGCGCATCACTACTGCGCATGTCGTCTGCGCATCCCAACTGCGCAGACGGGACGACGGCTCTTTTAGTGATCCGAATCTCTTGGATCCGTTAATTTCTGGCTCAATTTTAATTTTAATTTTAATTTTAATTTTAATTTTAATTTTAATTTTAATTTTAATTTTAATTTTAATTTTAATTTTAATTTATTTTTTTTGACAGAAGCCAGTGTGCGAACTTAATTTAAGGCAAGACAAGCAAAGTTTATTTGTATAACACAATTTATACATTAAGTAATTCAAAGTGTTTTACAGAATAAGAAAGACATTAAAATGTTAATACAACAAATCAAAACATAAATAATCACAAAAGTAACATTAAGAGAGAAGAGGCAGAATAAAACTCTTTCAGTCACATGCAGCTAAACTGAACTGAGCCTGGATTTAAACATCGTCAAAGTCGATTCCTGTCTCACATCTTCAGGAAGAATGTTCCAGGTTTTAACTGAACAAAACTCTAAAGAGGATTCCCTGTGTTTAGTCCTGGTTCAGTTCTGGTTCAGTCCTGGTTTAGTCCTGGTTTAGTCCTGGTTTAGTCCTGGTTTAGTCGTGTTTTAGTCTTGGTTTAGTCTTGGTTTAGTCCTGGTTTAGTCGTGTTTTATTCTTGTTTTAGTCCTGCTTTAGTGAGGTCATCTTTTCCTCCACATATGGTCTGATGAGGTTGTTGAGGTTGTGTTTTCCTCCACATAGATTCACTTTGTCTGAAGCATAAATATGTCACCTCTTTCTTCACGTTTATGTTGTACAGTGATTGCACTAGTTCTTGTTAAGTCCAGATTTTAGCCTGGTTAAGTCCCTGTTTAGTCCTTGTATAGTCTTCGTTTGGTCCAGATTTAGACCTGTATTTAGATTTAATTGTCGCTAAGTTAAGTCCCAGTCTGATATCGTCCCGGGTTAGTAGGTCGGCCTGGTTTGATGTGGGTCTTCCTGGTTTCATTTCGTCCTGGTGAAGTTCTCGTTTAGACTTTAGTGATTGTGTTTCAAATATATGAAGTTTATTTGATTATTTTTAATATTTGTGTGTCTGTTACAGGAGTGATGTCACGAGGCCATCCAGACGAGGAAGGGTATCAGGAGTAAAAGCAGGAGAATGCAGGGGCTCAGAGCAGCGTGAATGTACAGCACAAGCCCCGCCCCCAGCAGCCACATCGCCTTGGCAACGGCCCGACTCAGCACCAGGCTTCGGACCGTCTTACAGAACTGAGGACGGGGAAGGTCAAAGGTTAGACCTGGTTTAGACTCTGGCTCTCTGGCTCTCCGGCTCTCCGGCCCTGGCTCTGATGCTCTCTGGCTCTCTGGCTCTCTGGCTCTCTGGCTCTCCGGCTCTCCGGCTCTCCTGGCTCTGGCTCTCTGGCTCTCTGGCTCTCTGGCTCTCCGGCTCTCCGGCTCTGGCTCTCTGGCTCTCTGGCTCTCTGGCTCTCTGGCTCTCTGGCTCTCTGGCTCTCTGGCTCTCTGGCTCTCTGGCTCTCTTAGATTTGTGCACATATTTTAATCACAGAACAATATGCTGTAGTTTCTCAACCAAAGAACCTTTAATCTGCTCCAATGAAACAGGAATGTGACACAGATATTTCACAATGTGCACATTTTCAGTCAGATTTTTATGCTGGTTTAATCATGTTTTAAATCCTGGTTCAGTCCTGGTTTAGTCCTGGTTTAGACCTAGTTTAGACCTGGTTCAGTCCTGGTTTAGCCCTGGTTTAGACCTAGTTTAGACCTGGCTCAGTCTTGGTTCAGTCCTGGTTTAGACCTGGTTCAGTCTTGGTTGAGTCTTGGTTCAGTACCTGGAAGGTCTGGAAGCTCATGCTGGTGCCGTAGCGACAGTACATGACGTAGTGCTCACAGTTGAACCACAGCAGGCTGTAGGGGACCTGTCCTCGGAGCCGCTCCGCCCTTAGAGCCACTGCCTCCGGGTCCAGAGGAGGACGACTGCTGCAGACCTGGAACAAGAACAAGTCCTGCTTTAGTCCTGGTTCAGTTCTGGTTTAGTCCTGGTTTAGTCCTGGTTCAGTTCTGGTTTAGTCCCAGTTTAGTCTTGGTTCAGTCCTGGTTTAGTCCCGGTTCAGTTCTGGTCTGGACCTTGTCTGTGGGGTTGACTAGGATTTCGGATCCGTAGGCAAAGTCCTCCACAGAGTCGACTCGTACGCTGCCGCGCTAAAACACAGCAGACACAGAGAGTAACCATGGTTCTATGAGTTCCACATGTTCTCATACAGGTTCACACCTATCACAGCAAAACTGGACTAAATATGCAGTGTATTTTATATAATTATTATGAAATAAGTTCATGAAACCTTGAGGAGGACGCCTAAGATGAGCCTGGTGTTGGTCACCATCTTCTGGATCTTCTTTGGGTCACTGCTGATCACAGGCATGATGTCAGGGATGAAGTGAGCCACTCTGAAACACAAACACCACTGCTTCAGTCCTGCTTCAGTCCTGAATTAGTCCTGGCTGAGTCTTGATTTAGGCCTGGTTTAGTCCTGGTTTAGACCTGGTTTAGACCTTTAGTCCAGTCTCACCTGCCTCCTCCCAGGTAGATCCCAAAGTGGATGAACAGAGTGCGTGGGACCTCCAGCAGATCTCCTCGTTTAAACTCCAGCTCGTCTTCATCCTTTTCCTGTTGGCTCTGTTTCTTCTCCTGTTTCGGGGTCAAAGCAGCAAAGAGAACGGGCAGAATACAGAGAGGCACCATGGTCCAGACTGAACACCTGAAAGAATTATACTGTGAACGACTGAAAGGCTCTGAGTGATCAGAGAGCTGAGAGAGGAGAGGAGAGGAAGAGAGGAGGAGGAGAAGGAGGAGGAGAGGAGGAGGAGCATGACAGGATTTCAACAGGATCAAGTTCAGAATTATTGCATATTTGATTTGATCCTTTGGTTAGTCCTGGTTTAGTCCTGGTTCATCAGGCCTGGTTTAGTCCCTAGTTTAGTCCTGGTTCAGTCCTGGTTTAGTCCTGATTCAGTCCTGATTCAGTCCTGGTTTAGTCCTGGTTTAGTCCTGGTTTAGTCCTGGTTCAGTCCTGGTTTAGTCCTGGTTTAGTCCTGGTTTAGTCCTGGTTCAGTCTTGGTTCAGTCCTGGTTTAGTCCTGGTTTAGTTTTATTTTTGAGGCCACAGATGAGAAGTCTGCATATCTCCTCCCTCCCTGCAGTAGTTGTGGTTTGTAGTAGGTTGTGGGTTCGACTCTTGATCTCTTGCAGAGTTTACTGCCTTAGTTTTGAAATCGTAGTTGCTCAATAATTCTCTCTAATCCTCTGAAGTTAAATCCAGTTTCACCGACTTCACTGTAGAAACAAAATGGGTCAATGAACAAATCTATGAATCTAATTCTGAAAACGTTACACAGTATGGCATTAATCTATTTTGCATGTATTCAATTATTTTGTTTAAATTTAGTAATTTGCTTGTCTCCATGGCTATAGTGAAGTTGTATGGTGGAACACTCCAGTCAAAGCAATAACAGCTCCATGAGGCCAAGCAGGTCGCAGACCCTCCACTACAAAAGTGAACGTAGTGGAGCCTGTAAACATATTTATTTTATATTTTGTGGGCGCAGATATTTTGTGTATTTTGTATATTTTGTGGGCGCAGACCTTCAGAGTGTGGGCGTAAGCCTCAGAGTGTGGGCGTAGACCTTCAGAGTGTGGGCGTAAGCCTCAGAGTGTGGGCGTAGACCTCAGAGTGTGGGCGTAAACCTCAGAGTGTGGGCGTAGACCTCAGAGTGTGGGCGTAGACCTTCAGAGTGTGGGCGTAGACCTCAGAGTGTGGGCGTAAACCTCAGAGTGTGGGCGTAGACCTCAGAGTGTGGGCGTAGACCTCAGAGTGTGGGCGTAGACCTTCAGAGTGTGGGCGTAGACCTCAGAGTGGGGCGTAGACCTTCAGAGTGTGGGCGTAGACCTCAGAGTGTGGGCGTAGACCTTCAGAGTGTGGGCGTATACCTCAGAGTGTGGGCGTAGACCTTCAAGAGTGGGGGCGTATACCTCAGAGTGTGGGCGTAGACCTCAGAGAGTGGGCGTATACCTCAGAGTGTGGGCATAGACCTCAGAGTGTGGGCGTAGACCTCAGAGTGTGGTCGTAGACCTTCAGAGTGTGGGCGTAGACCTCAGAGTGTGGTCGTAGACCTTCAGAGTGTGGGCGTAGACCTCAGAGTGTGGTCGTAGACCTTCAGAGTGTGGGCGTAGACCTCAGAGTGTGGGTGTAGACCTTCAGAGTGTGGGTGTAGACCTCAGAGTGTGGGCGTAGACCTTCAGAGTGTGGGCGTAGACCTCAGAGAGTGGGCGTAGACCTTCAGAGTGTGGGCGTAGACCTCAGAGAGTGGGCGTAGACCTCAGAGAGTGGGTGTAGACCTTCAGAGTGTGGGTATTCCATGTCTTCAAGGACATCGCTGATATGCTAATGACGCTGTTTAGTTTGCAAGTGCACCTCCGGCTGATCAGGTGATTTTTAAACAGTAGCAAGATTTTAATGAAATCCAAAATTCCCTAAAAAAATATAACTGAATGGAAGTATATATATATATATATATATATATATATATATATATATATATATATATATATATATATATATATATATATATATATATATATATATATTATATATATATATTTATTTATTTTTTTAAATGTGTAAGCTCCACATCTTTACAGGAGCAGGTACTGCGGCTAATCTGGAGATGAGTTATATATTTGGAATTCTGACTGCGAGTATCATAGCAACCAAAGAGCCAACCAGGAGCAAGGCTGACGAAGGTAACGCCCCTTAGCAACGCTGTCAATCAAACCTGTTGCTAACGCTAACAGGAGCGACCTCTGGGAAAGAAGGCGCCTGATTTGTCTGTTATTAATGTTCATACTTTGAGACACAATAGTGAAATAAAAACGTCAATATCATGTAAAGGGTTAATACGAACATTTAAGATCCAAAATGATGAGTCTGACAGCAGCAGGTACAGAGAGAGGGGACACAGTTCTTCAATGTAAAGTGAACTGGAGCCAGAGTCGATAGAGGAGGAAGTGCACTCATGATCACTTCCTGTTTGGAACCTGGTGACTGGCATCTCAGCTATGTCCAGTCTATGGTCATCACCTCGAAATATCTATAATATAATGTGATGAAAACTTATCCTTTAAAATACAGATCTCTGAATTATGTACAGTTTGAAATCTAAATGATCATGTTATTATAGAAACAGATCCAATTGAATTACAGAAAATAAATTGTTAAAGAAACCTTTGTTTCTGTACTGGATGATGGAGATAAATCTGCATTTAATCTTTACATTACATTACATCACTTCTGCTGTGAGCAGCTCCTCAAACAGACACATGTGCAGCTCATGAGCAATCACAGCCAACCACACCCAACCACACCCAACCACACCCAATCAGACCCAACCACACCCAATCAGACCCAACCACACCCAATCAGACCCACTCAGAGAGAGGGAGGAGCCTCCAGAGGGTATAAACTCACACAACACAGCCACGACACACTGTTCTACCAGAGGGACGGGGCCTCGTGCTGGTCAGCGGCTGTAGTGTGCTAGCTTAAAGGCTGGTTTTAGACACTGCTCATACATCAGAGACTATGGCCTTTGCTTTCTGCTTGAGGTAAACCTGGTTCAGTCCATGTTCAGTCCATGTTCAGTCCATGTTCAGTCCATGTTCAGTCCATGTTCAGTCCATGTTCAGTCCATGTTCAGTCCATGTTCAGTCCATGTTCAGTCCATGTTCAGTCCATGTTCAGTCCATGTTCAGTCCATGTTCAGAGGTTTGCCATTTTAATGACACTGGATTGTTTTTCTTTCAGTCTTGTTTCAGCTCTAATGCTCTTTGCAATTTCAAACTCCACATTTGTTCCTCGAGGTAAATGAGCATCGTCATTTTCGTCACATGTTTTTGTGTGGAGCCGGGTCTTAGTTTGTTTGTCTGGCAGGAGTCACTCTGAGCTGCCATGAGCGTTACTTCTTGATCAGTGTGGATCAGCTCTTCACTGGAGAGAACCTGTACTTCGAGGCTGTCGGTGAGTCTCATCAGAGACATTGGATTATCCTGAGTGAGGCTTTGATTTAAAAAAAACAACAAAAAACTGTTTTTAGATGGAACCGGAGCCCACACCATCACACAAGAATATGCAGCTCGGTGTGGATACAGCGTCAGGTTTATGCACCGGAACAACAAGGTGCAGCTGCGAGCGTCGTACTTCAGCTGCCACACCCAGAGCGAGGTACAGCCATTTTACTCCACCCACATACACACCCAGAGCGAGGTACGGCCATTTTACTCCACCCACACACACCCAGAGTGAGGTACAGCCATTTTACTCCACCCACATACACACCCAGGGCGAGGTACGGCCATTTTACTCCACCCACATACACACCCAGGGCGAGGTACGGCCATTTTACTCCACCCACATACACACCCAGAGCGAGGTACGGCCATTTTACTCCACCCACATACACACCCAGGGCGAGGTACGGCCATTTTACTCCACCCACACACACCCAGAGCGAGGTACGGCCATTTTACTCCACCCACATACACACCCAGAGCGAGGTACGGCCATTTTACTCCCCCCACCCACACCCAGCACAAGGTACGGCCATGTTACTCCACCCACAGAACAGTAAAGATAAATGCTTTCTGTTTTAGGACAGTGAGGCGTATACTTTCAGTTTTAACTTGGTCGCATATCACAAAGGGGAAAAGATCACACACACTCTGAACAGGACCTGTTCTCCGTCTCTGCCCTGGTCCCTCAAAGAGGTCACCTGTGAGGTCAACTACATGGAGGTATGGTTGAGGTCTGCAGGGTCGGCAGCTGTTCACACCCTCATCATGTTTTGTGTTGTGCAGGTTTCTGTAAAGAGTGAGATCACCTGCCCGGCTTCACCACAGAAGAACGACTGGGACAACCTTAAACTCGTGCGTTTATGATCTATAATTGTCCTGTAGTTTGGCAGCTCCCTGTCACATGACCCTGTCACATGACCCTCCGTCCGCAGGCTCACGGTTCCTCTGCAGACTGGCAGGTGACGTTTCAGAGAGGAGGAGAGCAGCTGCCTCCTGACACACTGAAGAGCGCTCGCCGGAACGACTACACGTTTGACTTGACCCACGGCAGGCTGGTGTTTCGGACGCCTTACGGACAACCTCACTCCTTCATCTCTTTGGTAAATCTGAAATCAAATGTGCACTTGTGAAACGATGAGTTTAACGTGACTGTTGTACAGCTGGACGGGGTCCCGGTGGAGGTGGTCCATGCCACTCTGTTCTCCAGACAAAGCTGGCTCGTTCTCCTCATTGACCTGGTGACGGCCTGCTCCATGTGTCAGTATCATGTTCATGTTCATTTCTGTTGTAATGGGAGATGAACGATTCTGAATAACTCCACAGATGAAGGAGTGTTTCAGGATGAAGGCTACATGTCCTGGGAAACTCCAGACGTGATGTATCCGGAGCTCTACACCAGAAACATCAGCTTCGGCCTCAACGGTGACCTCATGACGCCTGAGGAAGCCGAGGCTAAAGGCTTTATAACAGAAAAACACAACCACACAGTGGAGGTCAGCATCCCCTACGACGCCGAGGGAGGCTACAGGAAGGTACTGACACGGTGGAACTCAAGTCACTTTAAAAGTACAGGAACTGGAGCAAAAAAAGCTAATGTAAAAGTATTGCATGAAGAAAATCAACTTTAAATTTTTCAAACTACTAAAGTACTTAAACACTTAAAAGTTAAGTGTTTAAAGCTTAAAATGCTGTGATTTTGTTCAAACTGAATTGATCATGATTTGAGCAAAGTGAATCCTCAGACAATAATAAAACAAAACCATAAGTAGATGCTACTCAGTTTTCAGTATCTGTACTTTTCTTGCACTTGGCGTCAGTGGTGTGAAGTACCTGAGTAAATCTTGTGTTTTTCAGAGCGTGGTATCTGGAGGCCTGTTTGAGTTCTACACCTATGACTTGTACATGGAGCAGGTTTCTGTGGACGAGGACGGCATCGAGACGAGACTCCGCACGCTCAGGACCATGAGCACGCCGCTCCTCACCAGGACTCTTCTGGATGAAAACCGTACTTCTGATGAAACACTTTCAGTTCGTTCTCTCGTCTGCTGCTGCTTCACTCTCTTTCTGAACAGGTACGGTTGAGGAGGAGCAGCGCTTCACCCTGTACCTGGGTGATATTCCTCAGGATGTTAAAGTGGTTTGGGTGGAGCTGAACAAGCAGAAGTTTGAGCTGCCTCTAAACTCCAGCTCCATCTCGGTGGAGGAGATGATTTATCCAAACTACACACACGGCCTCGTCCTGAAGGTGCCGTTCAACAACTCTCCGGTCACTCAAACGGTGAGGATGTTCTCAGTGATTCTGACCAGAGGTGTAATGACGAAAGCACAGATCTTTCTACACTGGATACTTCAGTCCAGTTCAAAAATGTAGTGGAGTAAAAGCCTTTTCAGCAGGTCTCAGAAATAAACCCTCAGTATTTTTGTTTCACACGTTTGTAATTTGAGCAAAATATACAAATAAACAGGGAAAAAAATGACAAAATTCAGCTCAAATCTTTAAAAATGTACTTGAGGAAAAAGTTTTGATCTTAAGGCTTCAAATGTAGTGATTTTGTTAAATGGGTACTTCTAAATACTTAAGTAATACATGGAAAAAACTAGGTGACAAATCGGAGTTCTTCCACTGTTTATAACCCGTCCTTTTCTTTCAGTTCACTGTAGAAAACATCGAGTACAGACTCAACATAAACTACACCCTGATGGTGACTCCTGAGAACCAGCTCTTCCACCACCGCGTGTCGTTTATGGCCGTTGTTCCTGATCTCGGTAAGACTCAACATTTCAAACTGGAAAATGTTTTGTGTGTGTTTTGAATTGATTTTTAAATGTCTTCGTTTCTGCAGCTCCTCCTCAGTTTGACATGTCCTGTTCAGAAAGCAGCATAACATTTAAACTGCTTCACAAACCCTCACACTACAAATGGGCGCTGACTGTCGGCTCTGACCTGCTGACCGCCGAGCTCGCCACGAGGAAAGGCTTTGTGATGACCAACGACAGCCAGGCGCTCCAGCTGGACGTGCCGCTCCTCTCCCACGGCTACGCAAACAAGGCAAGGCTCGCGTTATTCGACATGGCTATATACATTTGATATTTATATAATTGATGCTTTTTAATTTTTGTAGAGTTACAGCCTGCAAGGGTTTATGGGTACTTTCGAGATCCAGGTGCGAGATCGGGAAAAGTCTGAAGTTCAGGGTTCAACAGTGAAGACCTGCCCATACTTTACTAAAGAACTCCTAGGTAAGAATACTTTCCCTTCCCATAATGCATTAGTTTCTGGTAGTGATTAGCATAAAGAGCAAAGTGAGTGAAGCAGGACGCCCAAAATTGCCAAAACAACCCCACTGCGACAGGAAAATTGACCCTGTGGTTATTTCAAGTGTAAATTAGAGTATTCTCATGACCTCCTTGAGCATCTGACCCACCACTCGAAGGGAGCAGCTTTTCTTTTGCCTGCAGCCTCTTTTTCATAATGTTAAATGTTTGCAGTGTGTTCATCTGCCATGAAGATGATCGCTGTGGTGGACTTGACTCTGGCCGTTGGGAGTGGAGGCGTTCCTTCCAAAATGACCCTGCGGCACCAGAACTGTGGCCCCAAAGAGTCCAACGGCACCAGGGCCCTGTTCATGTTTCCTGTGAACAACTGCGGCTCGTTCGTCAAGGTAACGACATTAACGCTGCACAACGTGGATTCAGGGACTGGTTTAGACGAGTCTAGAGCCACGAGGGTTTGTGCAGTGAGCTGAAGGTGCGATTCCAGCTCCCACAAATGAATAATGTTGAGTCCTTAGGCAAGACTCTTAACCTGCCATGACTCCTTGATGTAAAGCGTGACATAAAAATGACCATTTTTGACTTTAAGAAACATTCAGTTGGAAAATGAATTGAACAATTTGACTTTTTCACCACTTGCAGATAATGTAGCTAGAAATAAATCTAAATGACCCTCACCACTGAACTGTATTAAAGATGAACACATTACTTTCTCTGTAGCTTGGAAAAGGAACGGTCACTTATGAAAATGAAGTGCTGTACAGTAAGAGCTCACCTGGTGGCGCTGCAGACAGGTACGACGCTGCTTTTCAGCTGTTTGCATAATGTAAAACCAGACCTGGAGTTATGTTTTTCACTCGAATGTTTGAGCAATGCTTCATTATTGGTCTGTAACGTCTCAAAATGTTCTGTTCCACCTTGTGATGTCATGAAGCAGCTGACTTGAACTAAAAGGTAGCGGTCAAGATTATTTATACAGCTCATATGTGAAGCATTTTGGTCAGTTTTATGAGTCAACAAAAACGTACAGCTACATGGGAAAAGAAATAAAGCTAGCTAGTATTAAATTTCAGGGAGTAAACTGGTAATTCCAGGGCTGAGATTGTAAACCTTCACTAAAATCATGTGGATAGTTAAACGCAGTGGAGCACTTCCTACATCACAAGGTGGAGCAGGGAGTTTTCAGTTTGAGAGAATAACACAAACCCAGCAGACTTTGGCTGAGCTCGACATGTGTGAATGAAATAAAACGAGTCCAGGTCTGTTTGACACATGCCTCCTTTTCCAGAGTGATCCTGCAGTGCACGTATCCCGTCTCCAGCCTCCATCGGCTCTTCTCTGCAGTGACTCTTGAATCGGACACTCCTGGGGTCGGGCACGTCATTCACACGTCACAGCTGGGGACAGGTACAAACGAGCTCACCTGTCAATCAAATCTTTGTACATGAGTGACGTTTGTGTTTGTGTAGAACCAAGTACCGCCAAAGCCCCAGTCCCACAGAGCAGATACTCCTCCGCTCGCTTCATGAATGTTGGGTGGAAACCTCCACAGCTTAGAGGAAAAGGTAAATGTATTCTTTTAAAATGTGTGATTCTGTCTTAAGTTTTTATTTCTATTCCAGGTTTGTATGGCCAACGAGTGCAAATGGCAAGAAATTTTTACCAAAGAAACTGAAATTATAATGTATTTTTAATGTTTTAAAATAGTACTGTTTACTTGAATAAATGTTTATGTCATTTAAGTTTGTCTGATATCCTTAATGTGGAGACTGTGCATACAAATGAAAGAATGTAGACTTTAAGTTAAAAAAAAAAAAAAAAGACATTGAAATGTTAGCTGAGGACGACCAGACAATCCTATTGTCCCGGGACAGTCCCAGTTTGCAGCCCTGTGTCCTGTCCCAGCAGATTTGTCCCAATGTTACAGTAATGTCCCAGGTGTGACCATTTTTGACCAATCTGATCCACGGTAAAGAGGAATATATTTTGCTACAATGCAGAAAAACATGCTTGAAAATTGGCATTAAACAAAAAAAAAGTCCCACACTGAAGTCAGTTTTATAATTAAAAACTGGGACAGACATTGGGGTTGGTAATGAATAAAAGTCTGTTCATCCTATGCATGGTAAAACTTTCAGTTTAATAGTTATTCTATTAGGAACACGTCCTTGAAATGTACATAAAAATACACAAAATTAGACTTCATAATGCTATGTGAGGTTGTTAGCCTGTTTTGCTAATATTAAGGCTACATATAAGCTAGTAATTTATATTTTAACTATGTAATTTATCACGTACGTCAGGATTTAATGAATGAAACAAGGAAATATACATATAGATACAAAATAAATAGACTTAATAATGATAATACGTGAGGTTTTTAGCTTTAGCTTAGTTAGCCACACAGAAATACGTTAGCCTGTTTTGTTTGCCAATATGAAAGCTACGTGTAAGCTAGGAGTGAATTCATATTTTCATTTATATTTTAATTTATATTGTACTTATGGAGTTTGTCACGTATGTCAGGACATAATGAGTAAAAAAGTGTTTTATTATAATATTAATTAATTATAATATTGTAGGCATTTTCCTCTAAGGGGGCGCTAATAACCCTCGTAAAGGAGGAAGCAGCAGGTGCGCAGTGTTTTTATTTACGTCACAAACTGATCACGTGTGTGTCATCAAGTTGAAGAAAACAACAAGTTGAAGAAAAACAACGCAGGAAAAAACATGGACGGGCGCTGTTTCGTGAGTCAAACTGTAGATTTTGATAATGCACGTGTCAGATCTGCTCACAGTCTGGAGTTTGTGCAGAGGCAACACAGAGTCCTGCCTCCTCTCTCCAGCAGGACCCTGCAGCACCCCTCCTTCATGAGTCTGTGCTCTGGTCCAGGGAGGAGGCATCACCAGGGACACCCCCAAACAGGCAGGGAACATGTTTAAAAAATGCTAATTAGGACTTGCTCACTTATTTGTGCATCAGAGCCATAGTTTTTAAATGTTTTTTTTTTTTATTTTTCTACAGTTTACCCCCTGATCCCACAAGAGCTGTTCTACACTGATCCAACAATGATGTGTGGGACCAGAATACCCAACCACGTGAATGAGCTGAAGGTAAAAGAGCCTGAACATGAGCTATTCTGGCGTTTAAACAACAGAACGAACATGATTTATGAGCCACATCCACAACATGAACCATAACCAACCCCACGGCCAAAAGAAACAGCAGCCCTGTCATTTCAAAAGGCAAAATATGAAAAATACTCAGTTTAACCAGGGCCTTAAACTGAGGGACGGAGCGAGGGATAAACTGGAGCACACACAGAGTAATAGTTCGATTTCAGATTTACTCACAGCCTCACGACTCCCCAAAACCTTTTGTGTCTTTGAGGCTTAACGAACCACCACAGATCTGTAATGTGGAAAAAACAAAAAACTTTTCTTTTCGTTTATGTTCAGTGATGGAGAGAATACTTTGAAAATGTACTGACAGAATACAGAAAACTTGTATAATTAGAGAAGGAAAAATCTCACCTGTCTCACCACAAGAGCCGAGTTTATATTTTTCTCACTGATTCTGTGCAGTTTGAGCCTAAATTACATGATAAATACTGGAGTGTATTCGTCTGGTTTTAGTAAAGTGCCTGTGATCTTTGTTCTGGTGCAGTTACTCTTTCATTTACTGTTTTATTCCGTTACTCGTTATATTCCAGGCTCATGTGTTGAGTTACGTCCCGACTCTGTTTGTGTGAATAGTTTTGATTTTATCGTCGTATCATTCTGAGGCTTTAAAGGGGAACTGAAGTCTACACTGTGGTTAAATCTGTTTAAACTGGACCGTTCACTGCAGGATTCACCAGCCCTGGATCAAGTACTTTGTGTAGTTACTTAAGTAAAAGTACAGATACACAGGTAAAAAGTTACTCAAGTAAAAGTAGCACAAGAAAAAAGCTGTAACTTTTCTGGTGTAAGGCCTCCAGCTGTCTCATTGTAAATGCCATTGTGCTGCCTAGAATGTTCCACAGTAAAGCTTTAACTTCGTAGAGATGAACTGGTGACGACACAGGGTCAAGTTATAGCTCAGATCTGTGGAGAGGAGAGCCCTCTCACAGTGAACCATGATTTCAAGAGAGTTTTTAGCAACATATCTGATAATTGAAAAATGTAAATGTTTAAAAAGTTTAATGCCACACTGTGAAACATTCCAGAGAAAGTGACGTAGTGAAGCTTTAAGTACCCATTTAAAAATACTTAAAGAGTAAAAAGTAAAAGTCTTTCATACAAGTGTTAAATGTAGTGATATTAATGTTTGTTATTTTAATGTTGAAACATGTTTTTGATGTTTTTCTGTCCCTTTTTCCACCTCGTCTTTCTCACTTTTTTGTTTTTTTTTTCAGAACTTTAACTGCCTCCAGCTCCACACTCCTCCTCCGATCATGTCTGCGTGTCCGGCTCCTCCAAACCGCTCGGACCCCTTCAGGACCGAGTGCCGCCTCATGAGAAACCTGGGCTGCTCCTCCTGGGAAACGGGCCCTTTACCGCCCCCTGTCGGCCGAGTGTGGGCAGTGATCCAGCTCAGCCCAGAAGAAGATCAGACCATCACCAACCTGCTCAAACTCCACCAGGGGGACGGGGAGCTCCTCCTGCAGGTGGAGGACGCTGAAGACCTGTGCACGGACCGAGAGTTTGCCCCGGATCAGCCGCATCAACAAATCAACAGATGTTTTGCTCGATCGGGAGCTGCTGGTTTGGGAAAGCGAACGAAACACTGGTCCGACAGAGAACTCGAAGCAGCAATCACACTTTTAACTCAGTTTAGTGCGACACGTGAAGACGACGCTGTGAAATCAGACGGACGAGACGCTGCAAAGACTCCAGCTGATTCTGGTGTGAATGATCGAGTCCTGTCCAGATCTGAAGGAGATGCTTTATGCGGCCTCCTGAATCTGGGACGTCTACAGACTTAAAATAACAGTTTATACTTTTAAACTGGTGTGTTTGTGTGTGGCAGTTTGTCTTTTACAGTTCGTTTTACTCCAGGATCAGTGGCTGTTAAATAACCTGTTGTTTTGGTTGTTGATGGTGAAATAAAGAGCCACGTTTGAGTCACAAATATAAAAAACAAAAAAAACAGCATTTTTAATTAAAAACACTACTACTTTGGAGTATTTACAACATTTACACATTACAACAGCAAACAGCAGAGGGCGCTGTTCCACAAAACCTGATGAAACTAGTTAACTTCTAGTGATATGATCCTGAGTCACACGAGCAGGTTAGTGTTTGATTTATACAAGAGTCCTCCTCCTCTCAGGTGAGACTGGGTCAAATCTGGGTCAAATCTGGGTCAAATCTGGGTCAAATCTGTCTCCTCCCCAAATAAAGATGTTCTACACAGTCCATCTGTTTGTGGAATATGCAGAGGGGGAAAAACTACTAAATTTTGTCAAGTAAAAGTACAGATACTGCAGCAAAAAGTCAAAGTATCACGTAAAAAAAAAATCGACTTAAAAGTAAAAGTATTAAAGTACCCATTTAAAAATGTACTTAAAGAGTAAAAAGTCAAAGTATTTTGTGCAGGTTTTGAGTCATAAAGCTTCAAATGCAGTGACTTTAATAAAGATTTGTGCAGAATTTTGTTCAACAGAAACGACTGAATAGATTTTTTTTCTTCTAGCCGTATATTTTAGTTTTGCTCGGATCATGAGCAGATCGTGTTAAAATAAACCCTCAGCCTTTTCACCACGTCTCAAACTATAATAAAATACTTTCCTTTCAGTCCCCTTCAAAAATTAAAAGTGTCCCGTTAAAAATGTACAGTTACTTTGTTCCGTTCCAGCTCTGGGCGTCTGAGCGTGAAACGAGGAGCCGTGAGTTGTGCAGTTTTCACGCACAAAGCGGCGGCGTGTTCCTCTGCGACGTCGTCAAAACTCCAAAACTCACGTCTCCTCGTCGTTTAATTCGCTGTTAACACGACTTCAATCTGAAACGTCTCCCCCGTGAATGTGAAAGGCCTGTTCACCGTCTGTAAATGTTTAAAATACCAGTATCATTTCATTCGTTTACCCGTTGCTATGGTGACGTCACGGCGATGGCGGCAGAGCAGTGATACAGAACTGTGATTTAACTGATGCCGGAACTGCTTTTGTGGAATTCTGTCGGACGGTGGCGTAATCCGCAGTGTCGCTCGGCAGGAGGAGCAGTAACATCTCCATGGAGACCAAAAAAGTGACGTAGTTCACCTTTAAGTCTGGGATTATCGTTAATATTAAAATAAACGAACCGTCTGGAGCGTTCACGTCACTCTTTTGCTTCTCGATCATGTTTTTAAAAGAGTTTCAGTTGTGTTTGTGCAGGTCTGTTTCAAAATGGCACCTTCTCTTTTCGTAGTGTTTCAGTTCCTGATTGAAACTCCGGCTCCGGTGAAAGTCTGATGTTTGTTTCGTCTTTAGGAGCTCGAGCCGCTTCAGTTCACAGTCCGACTCTTGCTGTTGGTGAAGTTGCTCGCCGCCTGCATGACTCTGTAGCGCTCCCGTAGGTTCCGCCTCCGCACGTGCTCGTTGGTGATCTCGATGACGTTTTCGGCGGGGAACCAGCCTTTCTGCCCGTCCGAGAGGCGGATTCCCTGGTACATGCCTGGGAACAGGACAGGGAAGAGAAACGGGATGGGACAAACGGAAACAGAGAAACAGAAGGGAGGCGTCTCTTTGGCTCATGCAAGAAAAGTTTAAACAATCGATAAAAGCGCTAAGGCGAAGGGACGGAGGAAATGCTCAGATCTGGGGATAAACGAGCAGGAGGGGTTCAGTAGAAGTAATCAGACACTGAGAGAACGCCAGGGATCACTGTGTTATTTACCGTATTTTCCAGAATATAAGTGTCACTTTTTTCATAGTTTATCTGTGTGTGCGACTTATACTCAGATGTGACGACCACACGAGGGCGCTCTAGGCTTTTGGACCAGTATCTACTCCTCCTCCTCCACTGAACATTTACAATTTCAACATTACAGTAATTTAAAAGACGTCTGAGAAAGACTGAAGAAAAACGTCCCTAAAAGAAAAATTTAACTGTTAAAATCTGGCGTTAACAGACCAGACGCGTGTTCAGTTCTGACTCTGGGTCCAGTGCCACTTAAATATGTTTTTTTCTTCATTTTTATGCAGTTTTTTGGCTGGTGCGACTTATACTCCACAGCGACTTATAGTCCAGAAAATGCAGTACACACATATTTATGTATAAAGACTTGTTCCCCTCAGAAAAGCGTAACTGTGCTTTGGTTTGAAGCGGTTTCGTACCTTCGCTGCCTTTTTTCACCACGTTGATGATCTCTGTGGGCTCCAGGGAGATCTCGTCGGCCTGCTGCGCCGTGTACTGCTCTATGCACTGCACCTGAGGACAGTCTGACACACACACGAGCGGACAGGAGATTATGACATCATTATGACATCATTATGACATCATTATGACATCATTATGACATCATTATGACATTAAAGGGACAGTAACATGTTTCAGGTGGAGAGTTCACCTCCTGCTTTAGGCTCTTTCTGCACAAATAAAGATACATGAAAAAAAATGACTAAACTCAACAATAAAATGATGTACGAGGTCAGATCTGTGGAGAAGTGAACCCCGTCCAGTGGTGGAAGGTAACAAAGTACAAGTAGTAAAGCACAGATACCTAATAATACTACTTAAGTACATTTTACAGCGTGTACTTTTGACTTTTACTTGAGTCCATTTGAGAGCAGTATCTGTGCTTTTTACTCCACTACATTTTTGAACTGGACTGAAAAGTAAAAGTACTTTTCATCTGATGTGAGGACTTATTTTTACCATGTTTGTGGAAACATCCTGACTCAAGTTTAAGAGTTTGAGCTTCGGCTTTGAGCAAAACAAAAATAAATACACAAAATTCAGAAGAAAAATGTTGAAATGAACTTGTATTGTTGCTGTTGTGCTGTCTGCACTTTTACTTAAGTAACAAAATTGAGTACTTCATCCACCACTGCCTCGCTCTGAGAAAGAATCAGTGTTTTTCCATGTATTTTTGAACACTGAAAGATCTAAATGTATAAGCATAAATGCAAGAAAAAAACGCTCTACTGTGGAACATTCCAGGCAGAGCAACAACAGCAACAACAGCAGCAGCAGGATTCCTTTACATAATGAAACATTCTTTTACATAATGAAACATTCTTTTACATAAAGAAACATTCTTTTACATAATGAAACATTCTTTTACATAAAGAAACATTCTTTTACAATAATGAAACCTGCCATTCCACACTCACCCCAGTCCTCATACACGACTTCACTGTCGTCCACGTCTGGTTTCGTGGGGCTGGGAAAAGCTGCCATCCACCTCTCCATGTCTGAACTGTGGGATAGAGATGATGTTTATAGATAAACTCAGACAAGACTCAAGTCACAGAGTCACCTCCAGTCTCTCTCTCTAAAACCTCCAAATCAGGCTGAAATCTAGAGGTAATGATGGACTCAGACTTGAACTTTAACAGTCACATCAAATCAATAACATCTACAGCTTTTTACATCTAAAAACACGTCAAAAATCAAAGGTAAACTGTCAAAACTAGACTCAGAGAGACTTATCCTGCATCTGTCTCCAGGAGGTTAGACGACTGTAACGTCTCACTGGCCTCTCCAAACGAGACAGAACAGAACATCCAGAACACTGCTGCCAGAGTCTGACTAGAACCAGGAAGTACTTCACACATGTGTCCTGTGTCAGGTCTAGAACCAGGACTAAACCAGGACTAAACCAGGTCTAGAACCAGGACTAAACCAGGACTAAACCAGGACTAAACCAGGACTAAACCAGGACTAAACCAGGACTGCCTCTTTATTCTCTTTATTCTTTATTGATGTTGATTGATTTGTTGTATTGTGATTTTAAAGTCTTTCTTATTCTTTAAACACTTTGTTGTACCAGTTGTTCTTCACAGATAATCGTTTCTTCTTCTTACCGCGTCGGCGCCTTTAGCAGCCGCTCCATCAGGCGTTTCTGGTGGTTTTCCAGTAGAATGAGGGTGAAGCAGTTCTCGTAGATGGCGCTGTTGCTCCCGGCGTCTTCCAGGCCCTGCACCTGCACCAACGAGCGATGAGCGTAATCCATCACCACGAAGCGCTCCGAGCTAAACGCAGGAGAACGGTTAGAGTGAGCTTTTCGTTTCAGTTTGTTCTGTTTGGACCACGAGCTGATGATGCTAACCTCTTCTTCACCGTGATGAGGAGCAGGTCGTTGAAGAGGAACAGGTAGATGGGCGTGAACTTTGGCCTCATGTTGAACAGAGTCGCTCCTTTGGACATCTCCTGGAGCTCGCCCTTCTTCTCCAGACGCCGCGTGGGGGAGATGATGGGAACAGCCTGAACACGACACAGTTAGAACATGAAGACGTCACACGATCTGACAGAACATCTGCAGTGACCTCTGACCTTCAGCTTCTCAAACTCCAGGGTCTGCGAGATGTGGATCAGCTCCTCCGTTTGTTTCATTTTACCCACTTCAGTGTTGCACTCGTCGATTATCTACAATTTAAAGAGAGTAAAAGGAAGAATGTGTCTGTGTGAGCCTCAGTCCAGGTCTGATCCACAGAAAAAAAGAAAAATGTTCTGGTCAGATTTTTGCTGGACACTGCGTTATATCTGTGTGATCAGTGTCGCTAGCGCCTCCTACAGACGGATGTGAGGCAGTGTCCAGCAGAAATCTGACCAGAACTGAAGAAGAGCAGCCAGACGTCTTCACTCTTGCAGTTTACACATTTAACTTTTTTGGCTTTTACCCTGGATCAGACCTGGACGACTGAGGATCGCACAGAAATAAAAGGAAGAACTGAAATATCCCTAAAACTGAAGTGTAACTAGAGGCACTGGAGTGTTTACCTTTGACACAGAGGCCAGAGCTTTCGAGGCCGTCTCCTCCTCTGCCGTTTTCTCTTTGGTTCTTTTCAGGATGTTCTGAAACACCAAACAACAGCGTCTTAGAATCAGAACCAACAGTTTAGCTACGGATCAGTGGACAAACGCTCTACCGACTGAGCCACTGTCGCCCCCTTATGGCCTTTTAGTATTAAAAACACAAAACTGACTCTTATGAGGCTTAATCCAATTCTAATGCTGTTACAACCTCAAAAACAGACCTGGAGTTGTGTTTTGTTTCATTCACATGTTTTGAGTCACACTTTATTATTAGTCTGTCACATCTCCAAAGCTCAAAATGCTCTGTTCCACCTTGTGATGTCATGAAGTGGTAGTTTTCAAGTTAACAGCTCCTTTTACCTTTAGTTCAGTAGTAGACTGACAATTCCAGGGCTGAAATGATCAAAATGATTCTAGAAATGAAGGTGTGTGGAGTTTGAAAACACAGTGGAGCACTTCCTGTATCATCACATGATGACATCACAAGGTGGAACAGAGTGTTTTCAATTTGAGAGAAAAACTCAGACAGAGAAGGCAGATGGTTTTAGTCCCAGTTTTAGTCCCCGTTTTAGGGTTTTAGTCCTGGTTTAAGTCCCGGTTAAAGTCCCGGTTTAGACCTGATTTTGGCATGGACGGTTGATAGTTTAGCCCTGGTTCACTTCCTGTTTCACCACATGATGACATCACAAGGTGGAACAGAGAGAAGAACTCAGCCTAAATCTGCAGTTTGTTTGTGTGTTAAACATCAGAGATCAGAGATGAGAGTGATATGGATGTTTAAATCTAATATAAAGTGACTCGCCTCGATGAGCATTTTGAGCCGTGTGATCCTCTGGAAGGGCAGCAGGAGGAAGGACACAAACGGCAGACGCTGGCACTGCGGCGACTCCTGCAGGCGAGTTATGACGGCTGCAAACTGAGGGCTGTTCTTTCTGTGAACAAACACGCCTCTGTGAATAAACTCTGAGTTTTATCTGCGTGTTTGGTTTCACCTGCTTACATGAGGTTGCTGTAGGTTTTCTCCTGGAAGATCTGGTTGCGGACGTAGTCGACGTAGGCGGGGAAGTTGTGCTGAGCGTGGTAATGAACGATGTCACAGATGTCGGAGAAAACGATCTGCTCGAATATACGATCCTCCAGGTCCTTCAGGAACCTGCTCAGGAAAGAACAACTTTTAGAGACAGAGAGAAACACAGAGAGAGAGAGAGACAGAGAGAGAAAGAGAGACAGAGAGAGACAGAGAGAGTCCCTCAGGAACCTGCTCAGGAAAAAAAAACAACTTTTAGAGACGGAGAGAAACACAGAGAGAGAGACACACAGAGAGAGACAGAGGGACAGAGACAGAGAGAGAGACAGAGAGAGAGAAAGAGAGAGACAGAGAGTGTCCTTCAGGAACCTGCTCAGGAAAAAAACAACTTTTAGAGACAGAGAGAAACACAGAGAGACTTAGAGAGAGAAAGAGAGACACACAGAGAGAGACAGAGAGTGTCCTTCAGGAACCTGCTCAGGAAAAAAAACAGTTACACAACAGAGAGACAAACAACAGCAACAGAAAGAGACAGAGAGACACAGAGAGACACAGAGAGAGAAAGAGAGACAGAGAGAGAAAGAGAGAGGTAGACAGACAGAGAGACAGAGAGAGGGAAATAGAGACAGAAAGAAAAACAACAGAAACAATTAGAGCGAGAAACAACAGCAACAGTTACAGAGACACAGAGAGAGAGAGAGAGAGAGAGAGAGAACAGCAACAAAAAGAAACAGAGAGAGAGAGAGACAGAGAGAAATAACAGAAAGAGACAGAGAGAGAAAGAGAGAGACACAAAGACAGAGAGACATAGAGAGAGAAAGAGAGAGACACAGAGACAAAGAGAGACAAAGAGAGAGGAAGACAGACAGAGAGACACACACACAGAGAGACAGATTGTGTTTTTGTCGGGGATAGTTACTTACCGCTCGCTGACCTCTCGGATCCTCAGGATGTTGGAGAACAGAACCTTCTTGTCTCTGATGACCATCGTCTCCTCCAGCTCACGGTTCTCCAAGAAATGTTCAGTCAAAACACGCAGAGAGCGAAGGTACGAAGTCTCCGACGTCAGCACCTCGAACATGCTCTGAAAACACGAAAAAAACAATAACACACACAAAATCACAATAACACACACAAAATAACCTCAAACATGCTCTGAAAACACCAAAAATAACTATAACACACACAAAATCACTATAACACACACAAAATAACTGTATAAAAACTGAAGTCCTCTCTTTTGTCGGTGTGTGACCCGTCTCCTCAGCTCCTCCTGTGTGAGGCTGGACACTGTTTCGTATCTTTGAAATATAGACATTACCTTTAAGCACAATTTTGAAATATGTCTCTCTGTGTGTGTTATCACTTAAGAGAAAGACAGGCAGAGAGACAGACAGAGAGAGAAAGACAGACAGTGCGAGACAAAGAGAGCGCAACAGAAAGAAAGAGAGAGACATTCAGACAGAGAGAAAGCAAGATAAGGAGCGCAACAGACAGAGAAAGAGAGACAGAGAGACAAAGAGAGAGCGCGACAGGCAGAGAGAGAAAGACAGAGAGAGAGAGACAAAGAGAGAGAGACAGACAGAGAGGCAGAGAGAGCAACAGACAGAGAAAGAGAGACAAAGAGAGAGCACGACAGACAGAGAGAAAGACAGAGAGAGAGAGAGAGAGACAAAGAGAGAGAGACAGACAGAGAAAGAGACACAGAGAGACAAAGAGAGAGCACGACAGACAGAGAGAGAAAGACAGAGAAAGAGAGAGCACAACAGACAGAGAGAGAAAGACAGAGACAGAAAAATAGAGAGACAGACAGAGAGGCAGAGAGAGCAACAGACAGAGAGAGAGAATCATCCCTCAGAACAAAAGCGTCCCTCCTCTGTGTCCTGCATCATCACAGCCTCCAGGGGGCGCCAGGTGAACAGGAAACCCTCTCCTACACCTCACTGCTCTGATGTTTCACTCGTGATAAATTGGTTCATTCCTTCCGAGTATTTTCTCTGAAGCTCTTCTGCCACATTTGTGTAAAACCCTGGATCATCTCAGACGTCTGTAGCACCTGAGCTCGTCTCTTTCACCGTCTCCATGGATACAGAAAAAAAAACTAATTTCATGCAATCCAACAGTCTCTTTCTGTGGATCCTTTGAACTGCACATGCTGCACTTCTTAAATGGTTAGATCTCATGGTATGTTGTCAAAACCTGCTCAGTGTGTGGTGCAGGCAGCCACAAGAGCAGCCTCCACTCTGTTTCCATGTTATTTACACAAACATTACACGTGCTGGACCTTCTAAGTTGTGTATCTCTGCGTCACATTCCCAGAACGCAGCAGAAATGTTTAATATTTGATCTCTAAAGGTGCCGCAGTGACCGTCTTACGTCAGGATGATGCTCCAAAGTGGTATAGTATAAAACATTAAAACATTATGGACCTCATATTATCTCGTATCATCACATTCAGCCCCCAGAGACTCCCCCTACAGGCTAATGTGCGGAAAACACATTGATTTTTTCCCTTCCTGTATCTCCTCCCTGCGCCTCACCTCTTGGTATTTACACTGTTCGGGGCTGAGTTCCTCCAGAGCGCCGCTGTCCCGTACGGCCTGCAGGTCCTGCCACAGCGTGCTCTGGGCGGCGGCGGGGACTGGGCTGGACCTGCTGTTCAGAGGTCGACGGGCGCCCGCTTCCACGGCGAAGTCTGCGCTGGCTTTGCTAATGTTTCTGCAAACGGTCTGCCTCTTGATCTCTTTGGTGATGACACTATCGCGGTACGTCTGGTACAACGGCTCTGGAACGAGGGTTAAGAAGATTTAAATATGTTACAGAACGAGGAGAAAGAACGAAGAGTTTATGACTGAATCTAGACCACAGACTGTTTATATAAATGGACATAGCTAACGCGCAAACAGGAAGTGATCATGGGCGCACTTATGACGCCATCGACATCGTAAAAACTGTGTCTCTCTCCGTCTCTGCTGCTGTCAGACTCATCAGGTCCTTCTTTCCTCGACGTCGCTCCTGTTAGCGTTAGCAACAGGTTTGATTGACAGCGTTGCTAAGCGCCCTCTCCCTGATAAACCAGCGGGGGAGAGGGCGTTACTTTCAACAGCCTCGCTCTGATTGGCTCTTTGGTTGCTATGATATTCGTGGTCAGAATTCCAAATATGCACCTCTGCTCCAGATCAGCCGCTAAACCTGCTCCAGCCTCGAGCTTCATTTGACTGAACGCTGTGACGTCACTCACTCAGTCACTTCTTTAAACAGTCTGTGGTCTAGATCAGAAGAGGATGTAGTCTCTCTCTGTCTGACTACACTTCGTGCACATCTTAAGCTTTAAACCAGGGTTGGACAAACTTTTTGACACTCCGGCCACAGAGGGGCGGGGCCAGGATATATATATGTTTATATGACATTAGAGATTTGTCCTGTAACATGTAGCAAAGAGTGAACATGAAAGGCTCGGTGAATAAATTGTTTTCCAAATGCATTACTTTAATAATTAATTAAAATGATTTTAATTTCAGTTAAATAAACACAGCAGAAAAATTTTGAACAAGGTTTACTCTCACCTATTTTAATACAATTTGGTCACGTTCAGTGGGCCGGATTAATAAACCCAAAGGGCCATGTGTGGCCCCCGGGCCGTAGTTTGTCCATGTCAGCTTTAAACTGTAACTTCAGTGTGATTTACCAGTTGATTTTACCTGTGATTTTTATCTTCAGTGTGATTTACCTTCTTTCTGCTTGAACTCCTGGAGTCTGTCCAGTGATTTACTCTTAGTGTTTACTCTTAGTGACAGGGTTCGAACCGGACGCCTGAGAAAAAAATAAAATAATTAACAAAGAAAAGAATGAAATAGAATAAAGAAAAATATTAGAGAAGTTTGGCAAATGGCATGATTCCATATTTGTTCTAGACTTACGGCACTTCAAATGCGTCCTCACTTTCCTCCTCGTGCTTCTCATTTTGTTCTTCTTCTACAAAACAACGTAAAGCACTAAATTAAATCCAGACTTTTAAACTAAGTGGTTCTATGTGTTAATCATCTGAGTGTAAAATATAAACTTTAAAAACCTCTTCTTAGAGGGACGGGGAGCGACACCACGGAGGCAGTGCTCAGTCTCCGCGGCTCAGACTTGGGCGGTGGCGGTGGAGCTCTGTGAGGGACGAGGGGGCTTCTGGGAGGAGTGGTGGTGGTGATGTTTTGGGGACTTGCGCCTCTAGGGGGCAGTAGGAAGGGCGGCGCGTCTTCCACCGGGGGCTGCTGCTGGAAGCCTCCTCGGAGAAGCCGCGCAAGGCTCTGGGTTTCGGGGGAGATGGGCATACGAGGAGGGATCGCAGGGGGAACCTCCTCCGGGCTCGGACCAAAGTCTATCTGAAACTCCGACGTCGGGTCCGAGGTGCTGTACGACAGTTTCGAGCGTCGGTTTGGTTTTCTGACTCGGATCAAAGGGATGTCCAGTTCTTTGCATTCGGTCGTGCTCCGTTTGGGGTCAACCACAGGGAGTTTGACCTCGTAAACGTTCTCCTCTTCATCAATCCGAGCGTTTGTCTGGACGCTGGAAGGGGAGTGTGTGCGTTTTGGAGGAATCGGAGGAGACCCAGCTCGAAGTTCTGCCAAAGTGCTGAAAACGGCGTGCGGCCCTGGGTCAGAGCGCCTCCTGTGGCCCTCACTGATCAGCACGTTCAGACTCTGCTGGAACGCCGCTTTTTTGAAAACCTCAGGCTCATCGTGAAACAAATCCACTTCTTCTTCTTCTTCTTCTTCTTCTTCTTCAGAGTAACTCTCGTCCTCATGGTGAACCTCCTCCTCCTCTTCCTCCACCTCCTCCACCTCCTCCTCCTCCTCTGTGTCCTCGGCTCCGTTCTCCATGTCCGGCTCCTCTTCCTCGTGTTCCTCCTCTTTCCCTGAGTCTATAGGGACCCATACGAGCATCATGCCGGGCCGCTGCAGGTGGCACACGCAGGTGCAGCAGGGGTCAGCGCAGGGACTGACCAGAACGTCCAGGCCGTGCTCCGAGTCCTCGTCTCCGCCTTTAAACGCTCGTGGCTCCACCTCTTTACCGTCCGGCTCTAAAACACACATCAAAAACAAGATTTAAAAACAAAAAACTATTTGTGTTGTTTCAACCAACACTGATACTTGACCACAACACTGCTGTCATGTTAGCGCTGTTAATGTTTAAGCGCTGTTAATGTGTTAGCGCTGTTAATGTGTTAGCGCTGTTAACATGTTAGCGCTGTTAACATGTTAGCAATATTAACATGTTAGCACAATTAACATGTGAGCACTATTAAGATGTTAGCACTATTGTCATGTGTTAACAATATTTGTGTGTTAGTGCTGTTGTCATGTGTTAGCACTGCTGTTGTCATGTTAGCGTTGTTTTCATGTGCTAGCACTGCTGTCATGTTAGCACTGCTGTTGTCATGTTAGCGTTGCTGTCATGTTAGCACTGCTGTTGTCAAGTTAGCGCTGTTGTCAAGTTAGCACTGCTATTGTCGTGCTATCGCTGCTGTGGTGATGTTAGCGCTGCTGTCGTAATATTAGCGCTGCTGTCGTAATATTAGCGCTGCTGTCGTAATGTTAGCGCTGCTGTGGTGATGTTAGCGCTGCTGTCATGATGTTATTGCTGCTGTCATGTTGCCGCTGCTGTCGTGTTAGTGCTGTCGTCGTGTTAGTGCTGCTGTCATGATGTTAGCGCTGCTGTCGTGATGTCAGCGCTGCTGTCGTGATGTCAGCGCTGCTGTTGTGATGTTAGCATTGATGTTGTGTTAGCGCTGCTGTCGTGTTAGCGCTGCTGTCGTGTTAGCGCTGTTGTCATGTTGTTGCGCTGCACTCTCTGTAGTTATTTTACTAAGTTGTGTGTCCACTCCTAAGGCTAAATGAAGCTATCAAAGAGCTAATACACGTCTTTTCTGTCATTATTAGCGTGTTTTAAGTCTCTGCAGAAGTGGTATCGGATCGGTGATTTGGTCTGAATTCTCGCCGATACCGACACATGAAAAACGCTTTTACTGATACCAGAACGACCCTAAACCCAACATAAGAAAAGCTTTAAACTGCGCTCAACCTGGAAGTATTTCAGAAACATTAGAGCGATGGTTTTACTGCCCACTTCATCAGCACTAAGAGTCTCTGAACTGGACAAACAGGGCTGTCCACTCAGCTCATCCTCATCACACAAATCCAGCGCAGCATTAAAGGCTCTGCTCAAATATTCATGGAATGTTCGGCCAGACTAAACGGAGCTGGAAGTTGCTCACAGTCAAACATACGATATTGACATTACGAAATGAATAAACAAGGAAATACAGATTAGACCAGAACCAGAAGGGTGACCCTCTGCTCGGGCGTGACAGCGTGAGGGGTCATTTGTCCTCTTTTTGTCGCTCTGCAGTGAGGAATCTTGGGTGATTGTGTTCAAACTGGACCAGCACGTTAGCTCTGTCAAAGTCCAGCTTCTTTCAGTTGAGGCTCGTTGCTAAATCGAAGTCTTACCGGAGGATTTTGAATAGTTAATCCACACATTTGTAACATGGCGTCGGGATTATTGTAAAATTCTTTGTCCGTGAGGCTGCACCCCGCTCCCTGCAGCACCTGTTAGCTTCCTAGCCCCATGTCCATAAGTGTGAAATCACTCAGTAGGGGCTTGAATGACTATGCTAAGTAGGACACTCAGAGAGATCTAGCCTATAAACACAAGAAACCAAGAAACTGTCGCAGGTATTGGGCCGGTACAACCCCCGCTAGCCTAGCAGTTTAACATATTTGTAGGGGAGAGTTGGCAAAGTTCTACAGTAGTTGTTTTGAGTTTCAGTGTCGTTAGCGCCTCCTTCAGACAGATATAAGGCAGTGTCCAGCAGTAATCTGACCAGAACTTGAACGAGCAGCCAAACGTCTTCACTCTACAGCAAAAGACGAAGTTTAAATCTTGATTTTTCTTTTGCTATCTGCTCAAGTTGTTTTAAATGTGCTGTAGAAATAGAAACTCAAACCACTCGGATTGGTTCATGTTTGAATAATTCTGTAATGTCGTGCTTCATTAGCGGCTAAAGCGCGCGGAAAACATGCTAGCTCCTCCCGCCGCTGACGCACATGGCTCTGTTCTGACTTTTACTTATTTAAACATCGTGAGCCCTGACCACACGCGCTTTTCAAAAATAAAAACATCTGCTAATGAAAAGTTAATACAAAGAGAATTAACGAGAATCAAGAGCATTCAAGCTAACACCGTGATAGCACTTCCTGATTAGCTCGTCGTTTGTTTAGGTTTTCTCGCTGTGTATTTTTAAAGCATTTTCAGAATCACAAAGTTAAACTGTAAACACAAACGTGGGAAGGCATCGATCCAGGTTTTCAGCTCCGATACTGATTCCGATACTGCAGTTTTAAGTATCTGTCTGTATTGACCGATACCAGAGACGGAAAAAAACATTTAAACTTAAAATAACATAAGAACAAACTGATCCAACTGTGTGATGTAACTGTCATTCATCTCTCAACGACAGAACAGATTTGTGTAAGTAAAAGTTCAAACATTTCAGACTTTCTGGGTCAAACACTGGAGTATCTGTCCAAACAGGATATCGACTGAACCGATATTTGGAAGCCGATGCCTGATCCGGCTCATTTTAAGTTCAGATCTAGATTACATGTTTCCTCATCACAAACAGACCTGGAGTTGTGTTTCATTCACACAAATCCTGTTCTCTCAAACTGAAAACACTCTGTTCCACCTTGTGATGTCATCGTGTGGTGATACAGGAAGTGCTCCACTGTGTTTTTAAACTCCACACACCTTCATTAGAATCATTTGGATCATTTCAGCGACTCTAGTTCAGTAGAGATTAGTGGCAATTCCAAAGGTAAAATGTAGGTGTTAACTTGAAAACTACCACTTGATGACATCACAAGGTGGAACAGAGCATTTTGAGGTTTGGAGTGTTACAGACTAATAATAAAGTGTGACTCAAACATGTGTGAAACAAAACACAACTCCAGGTCTGTTTTGAGGAGGAAACACCGTTATTATAACATGACTTAACATGACAAGTATCAATTTTGCGTAATATATGACCTTTTTAAAGTAGTTTTGGTCGTATCCCGTCTCTGTAAAGTGTCAGTATTGAATTTAAAATCAGCAGTGTGAGTATATACCACGTGCCTGATCAGAAATGCATGTGTTTTACTATTAACAGTTCATATAAATGTTCTTTGACTGTGGTTTGGGTTCACATCATTAAGCCGGATTAGTCGTTCCTGTTCCACACACACATTATCGGCCCGTGTGTGCGTGGAGTGTTTGATCAGGGCGGCTGTGACTCCGACAGGTGTGGCTGACGCTACTGACTAACGCCTGTTAACTGGTTTTGAGGAGGTTACCTGTTCAGGCAGGTGCACGTCAGAGTGAAGAGTGAAAGAGGCGTTAATTCACAGCAAGTATTCAAAGTATGCAGCGTGTTCAGTGTCTGTGTGTTTGTGATGTGGGTTTAAATGTAAAGTTACACAAAATGGATCCTCGTGAGGTTTAAGTCGTGTTATAATCAGAGAAGCACTGATCTGATCATATATCGACTTCCAAATATCACTTCAGTCAATATCCGGGTTGAACGTATAAATTGATGAGACTGATTAAGGCCAAAGTCGACCCTGAACGTCTCAGTGTGTTTGAACTTTTAGTAGGTTACATAAGACATTTGGATCTGTGTGGCTTAATGATGTGAATGAAACCACTGTGCATTTGAAAGAACAAAACTTATATGAACTGTTAATAGAACAACACAAGCATTTCTGATCAGGCACGTTGTTTATATTCACACTATGGATTTGAAATTCAATACTGAGACGGGATACGACCAAAACTACTTTAAAAAGGTCGTATATTACACAAAACCGAGTCTTGTGATGTTTAATCCATGTTCTAACACCGTTTCCTCCTCAAAAACAGACCTGGAGCTGTGTTTTGTTTCATTCACATGTTTGAGTAACACTTTATTATTAGTCTGTAACATCTCCAAAGCTCAAAATGCTCTGTTCCACCTTGTGATGTCATGAAGTGGTAGTTTTCAAGTTACCTACCTACATTTTACATTTAGTTCAGTAGAAATTGGTAAAAAATAAAAAAATGGCTGAAATGATCCAGATGATTCTGGTGAAGGTGTGTGGAGTTTAAAAACACAGTGGAGCACTTCCTGTATTACCACATGATGACATCACAAGGTGGAACAGAGCGTTTTCTGTTTGAGAGAACAACTCAGCCTAAATCTGCAGGTTTGTTTGTGTTAAACATGTGAGAATGAAACAAAAAAAACACAACTCCAGGTCTGTTTGTGACGAGGAAACAACATTAGAACAAATCAGAGAATAATTTAAACAAAAACATGTATCATTAGAGAGAGACCGATATTTGCCCTAGTTAGCATATGGGATATCGGCCTTAAATCTCCAGCAGAGGTCGATATTTTGTCCTGCCTAAAGTGCACACACAGCTTTATTTGAACATTTAAGGACAAAGAGATAACAGCACAAACATGACTACAGCAGCTCTCTGAAAAACTACTGCAGAAAAGAAGCTGTGGAGGAGTTTGAGTCGATTTAAACGACACAATTTAGAGGAAATAATCTACATCGACCCCACGTATCGACCAGAAATGTCAGATTCATGGGCCAGTGTTTGTTCTGGAAAACCCTGAATGAGAGGGCGTGTCCAAACAGGAGGAGTTTAAACACCTGTCAAACACCATCTCATTCACTTTTTTCTTATATAGATACACACATACATCCTCAGAGCTGGCCTCTTTTGCTTTGTCCCTAAATATTTAGTAGAGGTTTTTTTTTTTTTTTTTTTACTACTACATAATTCCATATATCATGTTTCATATATTTGATGTCTTCTGTTTGTTTATACAATGTAGAAAAAAAAAACAAAAACATTGAATGAGAGGGCGTGTACAAACTTTGGTAGTAGCAGTAGCAGTAGTAGCAGTAGAAGCAGCAGTAGCAGTAGTAGTAATAGTAGCAGTAGCAGTAGTAGCAGTAGCAGTAGTAGCAGTAGCAGCAGTAGCAGTAGTAGTAATAGTAGCAGTAGCAGTAGCAGTAGCAGTAGAAGCAGTAGTGCTTTATGGAAGCAGTAGTAGCAGTAGCAGTAGTAGCAGTAGCAGTAGCAGCAGTAGCAGTAGCAGTAGCAGCAGTAGCAGCAGTAGCAGTAGTAGTAGTAGCAGTAGCAGTAGCAGTAGTAGCAGTAGCAGTAGCAGTAGCAGCAGTAGCAGTAGCAGTAGCAGCAGTAGCAGTAGCAGTAGCAGCAGAAGAAGCAGTAGCAATAGTAGCAGTAGCAGTAGCAGCAGTAGCAGTAGCAGTAGCAGCAGTAGAAGCCGTAGTGCATTATGGAAGCAGTAGTAGCAGTAGTAGTAATAGTAGCAGTAGCAGTAGCAGTAGCAGTAGCAGTAGCAGTAGCAGTAGAAGCAGTAGTGCTTTATGGAAGCAGTAGTAGTAGTAGCAGTAGCAGCAGCAGTAGTAGTAGTAGTAGTAGCAGTACTAGCAGGAGTGCATTATGGGAGCAGTAGTAGCAGTAGCAGCAGTGCATTTTGGGAGCAGTAGTAGCAGTAGCAGTAGTATAAGTAACAGTAGTAGCAGTAGCAGCAGCAGTAGCAGCAGTGCATTATGGGAGCAGTAGTAGCAGTAGCAGTAGTATAAGTAACAGTAGTAGCAGTAGCAGCAGCAGTAGCAGTAGTGCATTATGGGAGCAGTAGTAGCAGTAGCAGTAGTATAAGTAACAGTAGTAGCAGTAGCAGCAACAGTAGCAGCAGTGCATTATGGGAGCAGTAGTAGCAGTAGCAGTAGTATAAGTAACAGTAGTAGCAGTAGCAGCAGCAGTAGCAGCAGTGCATTATGGGAGCAGTAGTAGCAGTAGCAGTAGTATAAGTAACAGTAGTAGCAGTAGCAGCAGCAGTAGCAGCAGTGCATTATGGGAGCAGTAGTAGCAGTAGCAGCAGTGCATTATGGGAGCAGTAGTAGCAGTAGCAGTAGTATAAGTAACAGTAGTAGCAGTAGCAGCAACAGTAGCAGCAGTGCATTATGGGAGCAGTAGTAGCAGTAGCAGTAGTATAAGTAACAGTAGTAGCAGTAGCAGCAGCAGTAGCAGCAGTGCATTATGGGAGCAGTCTCGCTCTTTACCTGATCGGCCTCGTTCCAGCTCGTTTCCCGTCAGACTTTCTTGTTTCCTGAGGACTTTGTTTCTCTTGACGGGCAGCGGCGGGGGCAGGAGCGGCAGACTGAGCCGTCCCGGTTTCGGTTTGACCGTCGGCGCCCTCGAGATGCGTCTGTAGATGGGCTCGGCTCTACCGGTCATCTTCTTGGGGGACGTGGCGCTCGGGGCTTCCTCCTGTTTGCTGAATTTGGTCACCATGCTCTTGACCATGCCTCCAGAGCGCCTCACGGGGGCGCCCCTCTCCCCCAGCGGAGGGGAGTCGGGGGGCAGGGGCTTCGGCGGGATGTTGGGACGGGGCGAGGGGGGTCGGGGTAATGTATCCACGGTGGACATGGTCAGGTGTGTTGAGGGACGCTTTCACCTGCTGCTCTGACCACACGGGGGGTCAGGCTGGAGACGCTGAAGTCACTTTAGCCATGTTTACGTCTGCTGCAAAACAAGGAAACATGAAAATTAAAGAAAGAAATAGTGCGAAATGTAACTGTAACCCCTCAAAACACACTTTATACACTTTTCTCACACAGGCATTAACGTTTTCTCACATTTCTCTCTTGTTTAAACTCTTTCAAAGTTCAAAAAGTTAAAAGTTTTGTCGGGGAGAAAACTTGCAAACATACAGCACTTCAGAGTCACACTGATCCAACATTTATGTAAATTTGTCTGACACATTCTGTACTGTACAGGAGACACGGAGGAGACTGATGGACAATGGTCTACAGTCCCTCAGCCAATCAGGACGCAGAACACAATGGTCTACAGTCCCTCAGCCAATCAGGACGCAGAACACAATGGTCTACAGTCCCTCAGCCAATCAGGACGCAGAACACAATGGTCTACAGTCCCCTCAGCCAATCAGGACGCAGAACACAATGGTCTACAGTCCCTCAGCCAATCAGGACGCAGAACACAATGGTCTACAGTCCCTCAGCCAATCAGGACGCAGAACACAATGGTCTACAGTCCCTCAGCCAATCAGGACGCAGAACACAATGGTCTACAGTCCCACAGCCAATCAGGACGTTTACACACTCCTCCTGTTTGGACACGCCCTCTCATTCAGGGTTTTCCAGAACAAACACTGGGCCATGAATCTGATATTTCTGGTCGATACGTGGGGTCGATTTAGATTATTTCCTCCAAATTGTGTCGTTTAAATCGACTCAAACTCCTCCACTGTTTCTTTTCTGCAGTAGTTTTTCAGAGAGCTGCTGTAGTCATGTTTGTGCTGTTATCTCTTTGTCCTGAAATGTTCAAATAAAGCTGTGTGTGCACTTTAGGCAGGACAAAATATCGACCTCTGCTGGAGATTTAAGGCCGATATTCCATACGCTAAAAAGGACAAATATCAGTCTATGTTTTTAAAATGTATTTATCAGCACAAAGTCATTATTCTTCAGTTCTTGGGGCACGTCTGGCTGGATGTTATGTTTGTGTTGTTATGTTTCCAGGCGGAATATTTAGGCTTAATGACGAATCTTAGCAACGCTGTCAATCAAACCTGTTGCTAACGCTAACAGGTGCGACCTCGGGGAAAGAAGGACCTGATGTGTCTGTTATTAATGTTCATATGTTGATTTACAGACACAGACGTGAAATAAAAACCTCAGGATCATGTGGAGGGTTAATACGAACATTTAAGACCAAAATGAGTCTGACAGCAGCAGGTACAACATAAAGCAATGATCACTTCCTGTTTGTAACGCAGCAGCTAGCAGGTTAGCTATGTCCATTTACATATACAGTCTATGGTCAATACTGGACAAAAAAAAGTCATTAATCGTACAAAATTCAACCTTTCCTGAATATTCCTAAATGTGGTGTGAATCTGAACTAATAAAATACAAAAATATGAACAAAAATACAATTAGTTTGGGTTAAAATTCACATTATGTCTTTTTATTCTCATTATTGTCCAAAAATAATCTGTTTTATTGTCTGTAATAAACAGGAACAGTGGAGAAAACTCTACAGTGGGATTAATAATCATCTTGAGTCGTTTGGAGAAACGTGAACTTTGTCCCCGAGCCTCAGAACAGAGTCTGTGTGATACTATAAAAGTGTAAGATTATAAACAACACTGTAAACCAACTCGATCAGGTTTATATTTGACCTGGAACAGCCTCAAAGTCCATCTGCTGTGGAAGAAGTACTGCAGTATGATACTTAAGTAAAAGTACAGACACCAGAGCAAAGAGATACTCGAGTAAAAGTAACACAAGAAAAATCTACTTAAGTAAAAGTACAGACACCAGAGCAAAGAAATACTCAAGGAAAAGTAACACAAGATAAATCTACTTAAGTAAAAGTACAGATACCAAAGCAAAGAAATACACGAGTAAAAGTAAAAATATCACATGAAAAAATCTGTTTAAGTAAAAGTATTAAAGTACCTGTTTAAAAATGTACTTAAAGAGTAAAAGTAAAAGTATTTTGTGGATTTTTTGAGGTGACTTTGATATTTTTGTTTGATTAAATTCTGAAAATATTAAAATAAACTCTCAGACTTTTCAGCAGGTGTCACACAATCATAAAAATACTTCAAGTTGTGGAGTAGGAGGACAGATACTGCTCTGAAATGTAGTAAAAGTAAAAGTACATTAGCGGTTTACTCATAAATCAGACTGACAGACGTGTGTGATGTGGACGTGTTGTTTGTTTACACAGTGAAGTGAAACTCTAAACTTCATCCTGTTTCACCGCTTTAAACGACGATAATGTTCTACAGTGATAATTAATACATAACCACTGATTACATAACTGCCCGTCATCAAACTACATTTTATTCTGTAACTAAGCAACAAAAAAACATTACTGAAAATGAATACTGCAGCGATGTGATGTTTAGTGTTTAGCTCAAAGCAGATTGTGCTAACCTGCTAACCGCCACCGCCGTGTTACAAACAGGAAGGCTTCAACTTCAACACTTCAAATCTGGCTCCAATTCACTTTCTATTGAAAAACTGTGTCTTTTTTCTCTCTCATTTTGGTCTTAAATGTTCGTATTAACCCTCTACATGATCCCGGGGTTTTTATTTCACTTTTGTGTCTGTAAATCAACATATGAACATTAAAAACAGACAAATCCGGTCCTTTTTCCCCCGAGGTCGCTCCTGTTAGCGTCAGCCTAAATCTGCAGGTTTGTGTGTTAAACATGTGAATGAAACAAAACACACATGTTTACCCCAAGTTCTTCTGTCAAACTGAAAACACTCTGTTCCACTTTGTGATGTCATCGTGTGGTAATACAGGAAGTGCTCCGCTGTGTTGTTAAACTCCACACACCTTCATTTCTAGAATCATTTGGATCATTTCAGTCCTGGAATTGCCACTTATCTCGACCGAACTAAAGGTAAAAGGAGCTGTTAAAACCTGGTGAAAACTACCACTTCATGACATCACAAAGTGGAACAGAGCATTTTGAGCTTTGGAGATGTTACAGCCGAATAATAAAGTGTTACTCAAACATGTGAATGAAACAAACACATCTCCAGGTCTGTTTTTGAGGAGGAAACAGTCAGAACATGGATTAAACGTCACAAGAGTCAGTTTTGAGTGATATCGTCCCTTTTAAAACTCTCTGGATTCACATACTGTTATTAACCTCTCAGATAAACAGGTTTATGAGGTTTTATTCTGGTAATAATCATCTGAATTCATGGATTATAAACGACGCTGCAGTTTAATCATTTATAATCAGCTTTTATTGACCATTTTTCCCGTTGTTTACAAGAATCGTGGCAGTATTTGTTTCTGGGATGTCGTTAAACTATTTCATGCTGCCACTTGCTTCAGGAGCGGAGAAATCTGCTCTGACTCACCATGACTAACCCGCACTCTGCTCTTACATCAGCTGTCAGAGTTTTAAAAATACAGACGAGGAATCCGCCGCTTGTTCGTATAATGATTTCACTTTGACATCACCCGATTCTATTTATACACGACTCCACGTCTTCACCTGCGGAACTGCCCTTATGACTCTATTCACACATGTTTAACACACAAACGCTGCAGATTTACGCTGAGTTCTTCTGTCAAACTGAAAACACCCTGTTCAACCTTGTGATGTCATCGTGTGGTGATACAGGAAGTGCTCCGCTGTGTTTTTAAACTCCACACACCTTCATTTCTAGAATCATTTGGATGATTTTAGCTCAGGAATTTCAACGAAACAAAAAGTAAAACTACCACTTCGTGACATCACAAGGTGGAACAGAGCATTTAGGGTGACTCAAACATGCATGAATGAAACAAAATACAACTCCAGGTCTGTTTTTGAGGAGGAAACAGCATTAAAATAGATCAGAAAACAGTGTAACATGAGCCTGTCAGTGTCTTTTATAATCTGTGAATCCCTGAGACGATTATTATACAGCCTCATAAACAAATATAAACTTAAGACCTACTGTAAAAGGCAGGTTCAAAGGTCACACGGGAGCTGTACTTTCATTTTGGAGGTTAACAATCGTGTCTGGATCCTGAGACTTTCACAGTGGGCCCTCAGCGAGCAGGTGAACAAAAGCACAGGATCGACATGTGACCTCTCTGTCGGCACAGCTCCTAAAGTCAACACCGCCGGCTCACGCTGTCTGCAACCGAGAAACCACACGAGCCTGTCGGACCAGTTTGAGACGTGCGCGCGCCGCTCTGTCAGTTTGAGTTTAATGAGTCGTTTAAGGTGTTTGAGGCAGAGATCATATTTCACTTTAATCTCATTTAAACGGCCCACATGACTCTACTTTCTTTTCTGTTCTAATGTCGTCACAAACAGACCTGGAGTTGTGTCTTTTTGTTTCATTCTCACATGTTTAACACACAAACCCTGAAAATTTATACGGAGTTCTTCTCTCAAACTGAAAACACTCTGTTCCACCTTGTGATGTCATCATGTGGTGATACAGGAAGTGCTCCACTGTGTTTTTAAACCCCACACACCTTCACTAGAATCATTTGGATCATTTCAGACGTGGAATTGCCACTTATCTCGACTGAAATAAAGGTAAAAAAAAAAGAGTTAAAATGGTTGAAAACTACCACTTCATGACATCACAAGGTGGAACAGAGCACTTTGAGCTTTGGAGATGTTACAGACAAATAATAAAGTGTGACTCAAACATGTGAATGAAACAAAACACAACTCCAGCTCTGTTTTTGAAGAGGAAACAACATTATAAGTCAATAATATAATAACAGGACATTTAAATGAGAAAAAAAAAATCTTCTTCATTTTCCAATCACGTCAAACTATAAACAATAGATGGAACAACATTTTGACTTCTGTGTTAGAAAACTGTTCAGTGGGAGCTGACGTTACTGTAAATGTCGTCACAACAAAGTGCCACATGCTGTAGCGCCCCCTATGGACAGAGCACATCACACTAGAGCAGCACATTTTTATACATTTGGACCAAAATGACGATGCGACGCTGCTGAATCCTACGAGTATCAACGATTAAGAAAGTAAAACTGGAGAAGGAAGTGTGGACGTCACAGTGGGCGTGTCACAGTGGGCGTGTCACAGTGGGCGTGTCACAGTGGGCGTGTCACAGTGGGCGTGTCACAGTGGGCGTGTCGCAGTGGGCGTGTCGCAGTGAATGTGTCACAGTTGAGGTGAAAACAGGGACTAATTGACAAAATGGCGTCTTGAAAATAGTGGATTAAGGATTAAACTCAAACATGAATCACTCCAAATACAACTTCAGAGGCTCAACGAGAAGAAACGACTAGAACCTGGAGAAACATCTGAAAAGTCCAGGTCTGCTTTAATAACACTGTACTTAGGTTATACCAAACATCATGCCGTGTTTACAGTGGCGTTGAGGACATGGGGGCGGGACGTAGAGGGACACTTCTGCCTCCAGGTCATAACCATTGTCCACAGAGTGACATTAAAACCACTCAAACCTGGGCGTGTTCACTGCAAAAGCATTTACAGACAACATGGCTCTTGTATCTCGGTGCTACTCCAGACTAAAACCCCATGCCCCTGATTCTTGCCTGGGCCCCTCCTCTTTTGTCTCCTTAGCCTGTATTGACCTGGTTAGTACAACAGTCCAATGTCTCCGAGTGTCCAGTCTGCAGGATTTCAGAGCCCAGGGGGGTCAGTGGGTCAGTTCTCACATTGGAAAGCGCGGGTTTACATGCCTGGATCACGTCGGTGTGTGTTACTCTGCGCTGGGTGGGTACAGGGGGGGGGGGAGTTTCCACGAGCGCAGGATGAGAGGGGAACGTGATGAGAGGGGAAGCTCCACGCTGGCCAGGAAGAGCGGAAGGAGGAAGGAAAGGTGCGATGGAAAAAGATGGTGGTAATTTCATAAACTGTGGGTGACCTCTGATCAGACGGGTGTCGATCAAAAGGGAGAGGCGAGGTGTGTGTGTGTGTGTGTGTGTGTGTGTGTGTGCAGAAAACATATAAGACCAGATTTATAATAAAACAATATGACTCATATACTACTTTTTTTTATTAGGTCTAATTGTCATGCAGCGTTACTAGTTTTGGAAGTAACTGGACATTTGTAGTTTGTATTTTGAGCACAGTTACATTTTCACTGGTAGTATTCAGAGTATAGTTAATTTTCTATAATCAAATTAATACTAGGTGGTATTTGGTGCAGTTTAGGCTTTGAACTGCACAGAAGTAGCTAGAAAAAATACAAAAAAAAGCTCTTAAAGTGTGTGCATGTGTAGTTAAAAAAAAAAAAAATCTAATCAGTGAATGGAACACAAAACAGTGAAACAAACGGGTGAAACAGGTGATTTTAATCCTATGCTGCATCTTTAGACTGCAATTTAAACACAGCTAGGCGTGAAAGTATGCAAAATATTCAGAATATGTACATTTGCAAAGTATTTTTCCAGTTAACACAGAGTAAAAGTGAATTAATTTGCAATAAAGACATCAGACAGGTTTGTTTTAGATAAATGGGATTAAAAGTGATTAAGAATGAAAGTATTCATTAACTTATCCATTATGTGAAAATTGCAGACTACTTCCTGTAAGGGAACAGGTGCCAAAGTCCCACCCATGCCACGTGACACCCCATAAACAAGCTCAAACTCACCAAAATCCTCCAGATCTGTCCAAATTTCTCATCTGTGATTTCAGCAGATCAGCATCGTTAGCTCCGAGAAATCGCTGTGTTTGGATCACACACGAGACTCAAGTGTGGCCCCTGGGAGCCTCTGACGTCAGCCTCAGGAAGGTGAACGTGAACAGGCAAAACAAACACAAACTACAGCTGTTTCTGCGTCAAATACAGCCTCCAGACCAGTGTGCTACAGCTGCTCTGACAGAACCCTCGTGTGCGCTCCCATCATCCCCCTCGGTGTGTCTCCTTTGTTACCGCAGTGGACTGAGTGAGAGCCGGGAACGAGCAGGAGGCAGTGGATCCTCAGCGGCTCTCCGTCACAGCACAGCAGAGCGGCGCATCCCGGAAGTACGACAAAATAAAAGTCGTTGCGTGGTTGAGGTTGAAAAAAAAACTGATATCAACATGATTGTACGGGAAAATACTTGTGTTTATCTATAATTGTTGATTATTTAGTCACACAAATACATTTCTGTAAGCGTATCTCCTGCGTTTTTTATTCTTTCTGAACGACCCGCTTGTGTTGATATTTTATTTTGAAGGGCCCAGTGTTTCGCTCCAATCTTACGCTGTAGTTACTTCGTAGTAGTAAATGGGTATGAAGTTCATCTATTTTATAAAAGTGTACACCCTTGTTTATGGGCTACAATCTAATTCCATACATAAAATACTTAAATAAAGGTCGCACTGACATGTTTCATTTTTCTACACCCTTTATTGTTTGGGATTTACAACTCACATGGTGCTCTCTACTACTCCTCCTGTTCCCTGCCTCCATCTAGTGCCCTATTTTGGAAAGACCAAAACGGGAGCTGCTACTTCTACTTCTCCCATGTTGAAAAAACTACAAAAATCTCAGAACAATCCGAGCTACACGTAGATATTCCTTTGTTTATAGTATATTTGGCAGTGCGTCCTCCAGCAGAGCCACAGCAGGGATCATGAATGAGAAGTAGATCCGGCCAGTGTGGACGACGTGACAAACTGCGTGACAATAAACCAACCCCAATAACGAAAACCCACAGCTGTAAAAATACATGAAGCGTTTAGTTAAAAGTAGACGCGTGGTTTGGCGTGGGTGCGTGTTTGTAGTTTAAAACAGCCTGACGTGAGTGACGCTTGCGTGGCACTATTTAATGTGGATGCCGTTGCCGCGTAAAGATACTGCGGCATTTCCTTTATCCGCGTGAGCCGCAGCGCACCCCGTGTCCTTCCGCGGGTAGAGGAAATGCTGCTGAACCAATCACATCTGTGTTTACACCATCACCTGTCAAACACACACCCAAGCCTGGATTTTCTCTCTATACGGTAGGGAGTTTGTATTTATGTTTTTCCTACTGATCCGTGTGTTATCGTGTTGATCAAAGCCACTAATTGCAGTTAAATCCGTAAACGCCGGTGCTTCTCTGCTGCTAAGCCTCTGTAGCGTTTAGCATCGTTAGCTAGCGCGCTGAGGCTGTGCTAGCTTTGCGCCTGGCTTGTTTTTTAGCCGATTATCAGAAAGTCCTTGTGTCTAATCATCCCAGGCTGAGGTCGGACCTGGGTTACACGTGTTAGCATAGCAAACCGGTTTATAAATACAGCGCTTTTAAATTTTACAAAGGAAACCGCTCCAGAGGTGAGTTTAGCCCCGTTGCTAACCTGACAAGCTACGTGCATTTGCATCCTCCAGACAGAGCCATGAGTGAGGCAGAGGTGATCACTGACAGCTCCAGAAATGAAATATGCTCCTCCACTTTCAGACTGAGGGGCTCTAAAGCAGAACTATGAGCAGAACCACAGACAAAACGTGTTTATTTGTTGTTTTCTGCCTGTTTTTGTTCCTGGAGCTGTTGTTTCACTCCACAGTCACTTCATCCTCAGCACACAGAGTCACAACGTGTTATTTAAAGTCTTTTATCACACAAGACTGACTGACTTTTGAGCTTTAAGTCATGTTATAATGTCGTTTTCTCCTCAAAAAACATACCTGAAGTTGTGTTTTGTTTCATTCTCACTTGTTTGAGGCACACTTTATTATTAGTTTGTAACATCTCCAAAGCTCAAAATGCTCTGTTCCACCTTGTGATGTCATAAAGTGGTAGTTTTCAAGTTAACAGTTCTTTTTATCTTTAGTTCAGTACAGATTAGCAATTTCAAAGGTGAAATTATCCAAATGATTCTAGTGTCTCCGGGGCTGTTTGTGATGAGGAAACAGCATTAGTACAGTTCAGAAAATTGTGAAATCTGAGCCTTTTTTTAAGATAGTTTCAGTTCTTTCTCAGTTTGATCATGACGTTTGTAGTGTGCATCAGTGATAAATCCGAGTGTGTCTGCAGTGTCCCTGTTTTCTACTGTTCACTTAATTTTATTTGTTTGTTTTATTGTCAGGTGCAAACTAAACTTTCAGCAGAGTTGTAGATGATGTGTTTTGAGCTTTTAAATCGCATTGGTTGATGTTATTAACCATATATTTTTTTGTATTCTGCTCTTGATGTGAATGCTAAGGGAGTCAGTTCTGTGTTTCGAGTTTAAATGATGTACTTTATCTACCAACTGTTACCCTGAGCATTTAATATGTATGAAAACAACATACAACAAGATGCAGGGTTATTTTTTATTGTCATTGTTGCTGTTGTTGTTGTTGTTCACCTGTTAAATGTGTAATGGATAAACTTTTGGTATCTCCTGCAAACCAAGTATATGATGCAAGTGTACGTGCTTCAATCCAAATCAACTCACTTAATTTTGTAAAGCCCAAAATCACATGATAACTAATTTAACCAACAGAAAGTTAGAAAATCAACAGTGAAACAGACATTGGTCAATAACAAGAAAACAAGCAAATGGATAACTGTCCCAGAGTGTCCGCTGTCCTTAGACCCTACTTCTCGGCAAGGAAAAACAAAAAAAAACCCAAACAAGTTCAGTGATAATACTTGTATAAACCATGGTTACAAATATGTGTTGTTCATTTGAAGCTGTGACGTGCGGGACAAATGAGTGCTGTAGAAGGTGCAGTGTTATTTGGGTATTAATAGCTTTGTGTTTTTCATCTGTGCCCCCAGGAGCTGAAAAAACAAATCAGACTGAAGTGTTTACGGTAAACAGCACCTGGACGGACTCTCTGGCAATTGACCTTTTGCAGGTACGTTTTGGGATTATAACAAGTCGTTTATACTGAGCTCTGAGGCATTTAAAACTGTCAAGATTAAGACTTCTTCAGTTTTGAGCTTGTGATACTCAAAATCCCCAGTGACATTTTCTGGGGTTTTACTGTCTGTACTATTATTAGGGGATCTTTGGTGTAGAGTTCTGCAGTGTCACAGTGGCAGCAGTTCATATTAAAGTAGCACCTTTTAGACTAGAGATAGATCAAACGTATCAGCCTTAAATCTCCAGCAGACGCCAATATTTTGTTTGGGTCGACCAGCTGCCTAAAGAATATACATAAAACTTTATTTGGACGCTTCAGTGTGACAATCTAACGGCACTAAGCATGAAAAAAAAACATATAGGTCGATTTCTACTTTAGACAGTTTTGTTCATATCTGTATCTTTCTGGCAGTGGAACAGCGGAACAAGTCTTAAACCATGAGCTCAGTGGCAGTGTTGACACCGGAGAGCTTTGCGGAGCACCGCAGTGGACTCAAGGACCAGGAGATTACAGGCAAGTCATTATTTTGTTTATTAACACATTACGTATCGTACATACAGTACACGTTGTTCTTCTCTTTGCTTGTTGTCACTATGTTCTCCTCCCTGTGTGTCTCTGGGGCAGGCTGCGTCCCGGAGGATGAAGCCTATATCCCGACCTACCTGGAGGCCTTCCCTCCTCTCCCAGAGAAGGGCACCCCGGGGGAGCAGACTGTGGAGCAGCCGTCAGCGTGGGGCATCAAGATCAGGCCCATCAAAGCCTCTGTCATCACTCAGGTAAAAGGAGGTGTAAAAATGATATTTTTGTCTTTCTGTAAAAATCAAGCGTTACCCAGTTTAAAATAAAATAAACCTTTAAAATCAGCTCCATAGAGGCAGGCCTGTCACAATAATGACTATGTCGAGTTTTAGTTCAATATATGAAAAGATGGAACACTACGTTTTGGAGTCGATCTTTTTGTTTGTACAAGTCAGAACTTTTTGTTATTTTTCTGTTTTACAATGAGACTTCAATAATAAACAATAATACTATATTGATAAATAAATATAATATTTAATGAAAACTTCAATGACTCGTTATAGAAAACACCTAAGCTCTAAAGTGTCTCTTCATTTTTTTTTTTACAAATCCTACATTAACATAGTTTTTTGGGGATATTTCTGCTCTTGGGTTTTTGTGTCAGTTGCATAAATTAGTTTCAGTATTATTGTTTATACTTTCTTTAGTGATATATTGAACTTCAGAATGTGCCCTTGTGACAGGCTCTGTTCAGGGTCTGTCTTTGAGTCGTTCTTTTTTTGTAAACCTTGTAGTTGGTCAGATGAGACTGTGCACAGACAGAGCTTGATCTCGTTGGTTGTGTGTTAAGGTCTTCCACGTCCCTCTGGAGGAGCGTCGATACAAAGACAACAGCCAGTTTGGGGAGGGGGAGGAGGCCAAGGTCTGTTTTTAGACATCATGCAACGAACCCGGCGCTCACATCGAACTCTCCCTGGCTAAAGACCAAGGCCTGTCCATCATGGTTACTGGAAAACTGGATTCTGTCATGAAAGCTCGGAAAGAAAATCGTAGCACGTCTGCAGACACAAGTATGTTTACAACCTCACTATTACTTCTAATATTTTTTTATACAATTCTTTCACTGTATTTGTTATTTCTTGATAATAGTGGATCAAACATGAATCACTCCAAACACAATTTCAGAGGAAAATGAGAAGAAACGACTAGAACATGGAGAAACATCTGAACACAACAGTTTGCAGAATAGATCTGATTTAACATTTTTTATATGATCTAGGCCTCGGCGACTGTTGCCATCCCGAAGGAACATCATCGTTTTGTGATTGGTAAAAATGGCGAGAAACTGCAGGAGTTGGAGCTGAAGACGGCGACGAAGATAGCAATACCTCGACCCGATGATCCTAGTGTGAACATCCGCATCACCGGCACCAAGGAGGGAATCGAGAAGGCTCGTCATGAGATCCTCCTCATCTCTGCTGAACAGGTCCAAATGTCTCACATTTTTTACACATTTTCAAAGCACATTTTTATATTCATTTCTGTTCTACCTCATCACCATCCAAACAATATCAGAAACAAAACCCAGTGGTGGATGAAGTACTCCATTTTTTTTCTTGAGCAAAAAAATATCAAGTAAAAGTAAAAGTATCACATGAAAAAATCCTACAGATTTAGGCTGAGTTCTTCTCTCAAACTGAAAACACTCTGTTCCACTTTGTGATGTCATCATGTGGTAATACAGGAAGTGCTCCGCCATGTTGTTAAAGTCCCCACACCTTCACTAGAATCATTTGGATCATTTCAGTCCTGGAATTGCCAAAGATAAAATGTAGGTAGATGTTAACTTGAAAACTACCACTTGATGACATCACAAGGTGGAACAGAGCATTTTGAGCTTTGGAGATGTTACAGACTAATAATAAAGTGTTAGTCAAACATGTGTGAATGAAGCAAAACACAACTCCAGGTCTGTTTGTGAAGAGGAAACAGTGTTAGAACATGGATTAAAGATACAAGAGTCAATTCTGCATAAAATAGGCCCTTTAAAGAGTCAAAAGTAAAGTTATGTTGCGTAGGTTTTGAGTCTTATAAAGGTTCAAATGTAGTAATTTTAATAAAGATTTGTGCTGAGTTTTGTTGAACAGAAACAAGTGAATTACACATGTTCATATTTGTTTCTGTTCTTTCTCCCATCACCAGGACAAACGAGCCGTGGAGCGTTTATCTCTGGAAAAGGCCTTTCACCCCTTCATCGCTGGAGCTCACAACCGCCTGGTGCAGGAGCTGAGTCAGGAGACGGGGGCGCGCATCAGCGTCCCTCCTCCCAGCCTCCCAAAGACGAGATCGTCATCACCGGAGAGAAGGAAGCGGTGGCACTGGCGCTGAAACCGCATCCGCGCCATCTACGAAGACAAGGTGCTTAGTCTGCGATGGCGACGTTTACCTCTACATAAAATAAAATATCGTTGAGCTTTCATATATTGAACCATAAGTTGATATAGTACTGATCGTGGCAGCCCTTGATTTTGTCTTTAGTAAAAAGGTGTGAACAGCAGCACTGGTGATGGGTGAACCTGATAATATGGAAAGAAAGTTGGGATTAACGAGATGATGCTAATTTCATTTACCGTGTTCATGAGGTCACATTTTCCCCCCATTTCGTCCTGTTCTCTCGTCGTGTTGCTTTATTACTTCCTTCAGGATCATCTGTTTGTTTGTTCTTTCTATTTTAAACCTGACCTTATCTCTTCAGTTGTCTGCTTCCTGTCGTTCTTCTCGTGTTTGTGTTTGCATCCGTCCCTTAAAGGTCCAATATTACACAAAACTGACTCTTGTGAGCGTGAAGTCTTGTTAGAACGTTATTACCTCATCAAAGACTTACCTGGAGTTGTGTTTTGTTTCATTCACACATGTTTGTGTTATCCTTCATCTCCAAAGCTCAAAACAAGCTGTTCCACCTTGTGATGTCATGATGTGCTAATACAGGAAGTGCTCCACTGTGTTTTTAAACTCCACACACCTTCACCAGAATCATTTGAATCATGTCAGACGTGGAATTTCTGATCTCGACTAAACAAAAGGTAAAAGGAGCTGTTAACTTGAAAACTACCACTTGATGACATCACAAGGTGGAACAGAGCATTTTGAGCTTTGGAGATGTTACAGACTAATAATAAAGTGTGACTCAAACATGTGTGAATGAAACAAAACAAACTCCAGGTCTGTTTTTGAGGAGGAAACGGCGTTAGAACAGTGTGACATGGACCTCTTTAATGAGCTCCTCCATCACTCGCCCGACAGCTTCCTGTCTCCGTCTCCACGGATGTTGTTTAAATTATGCTGTAATCTCATTTTCCGCTCCGCAGAAGAGGAAGACCACCACGATCTCAGTGGAAGTGAAGAAGTCTCAGCACAAGTACATCATCGGGCCTAAAGGCAACACTCTGCAGGAGATCCTGGAGGCGACGGGGGTGTCGGTGGAGATGCCCCCCCTCGACTCCGCCTCTGAGACCATCATTCTGAGAGGGGAGCCCGACAAGTTAGGCCCTGCTCTGACTCAAGTTTACGCAAAGGTAGGGCTCAAATTTTACTCCTGGTCAAATCAAATCTGTTATATTTAAACATTCAGATTTAAAATACTTTTGAAATGATGTGGCAGCTCCATAAAACCAGGACCAAAGCAGAGAGCCAGAAGAAGTACTCAGTTTTGTTACTTAAGTAAAAGTACAAATATTAGAGCAAATAAATACTGCTTAAGTAAAAGTATTAAAGTATGTGTTTAAAAATGTACTTAAAGAGTTAAAAGTAAAAGTATTTTGCGCATATTTTGAGTCTTATAAAGCTTCAAATGTGGAGATTTTGATAAAGATTTAAGCAGAATTTTGTTCAACAGAAACAAATGAATCAGTCGTTTTTATTTCTCTGTTTTTATTTGTTTATTTTTGTTTTGCTCAGATTCTGAACGTGTTAAAAATAAACCATCAGCCTTTTCAGCAGGTCTCAAACTATAATAAAAATACTTTCTACTTTACGTTCTACTTCACTACATTTATAAACTGGACTGAAAAGTACAGATACTGCTCTCAAATGTACTGAAGTAAACATATAGTAGTGTAGTATAGTATCTGCACTTTACTTAAGTACAGTACTTTACTACTTCTTAATGCGTCACTACTTTTACTTTATCTGATTTAATTATTGTCTTTAACAGTCAGCAGCAGTGACCTTTTAGTGTTAAATTCGATGCTGCCTTTACTCTGCAGTTTAACGCTGATAAAACATTCTTATTTTCAAATGATCCTAATTTCTTTAATGACCCAAATAGCTGTTTCCTGAATGAACAGCTTCATAAAGATAAAAAGATTAAAAAAACATTGGCTAGAAAATTAAAGTACATTTTCCTTTAGACCTCGTCATTAATAATCGTTGGTTTGTTTGGAAGATGCCGACATTAAAAAGGTCAGATGTTTGGTGTGTGTGTTAAAGCGACTGTAGTTCAGCTGGTAAAGTGTTTATCCGCTCATCTGAAGTTTGCTGGTTCGATTCCACTTTGATGTAAAACACTTTGAGTCTTGAAGGTGTAAAAGTGCTTTAGAGAAACATGTTCATTTTGTCTCATTTATATTGTTCATATCGTGGTTGCTGAGGCGTTCTGTTTCTGTGCAGGCGAAGAGTGTCATGGTGGTGGAGGTGACCGCTCCAGCCTGGCTCCATCGTTTTATCATTGGAAAGAAAGGTCAGAACATCGGGCGGATCACGCAGCAGCTCCCACGGGTAAGAAGACAACAGACCCAACGCCATTATCCAAAACAAACTGTGAAATCATCTCTCCACGGTATTATTAGTGATGGGACTTTTAAGAGACGTAAAAGAGCCGTTATTATGAAGGAATTTGGAGGATTTGGCAGAAGGAGGAGAGCTTGTTTTCCTTTTGGATGTGTTTCAGTTACTTTGTCGTTATTCGTGTGCAGGTTCATATCGAGTTTACAGACGGAGAGGAGCGGATCAGTCTGGAAGGACCCACAGAGGAGGTGGAGCAGGCGCAGGCTCAGATACAAGAGATCATCAAGGACCTGGTCAGAACACGCTCCGTTTACTGTGACTAATGCCACATAACATCCCCTGTAATATCTGTTTTGTGTGTTTCAGTTGGTGAGGATGGACTACACTGAAGTCTTCATCGATCAGCGTTTTCACAGGCATCTTATTGGGAAGAACGGAGTGAACAGTGAGTACAGTGTTCAGTGTGATAACGGAGGTCTGCTCACCCGCCTCCCTCACAGTGGTCACATGATGTTGCTGTGACGTGTCCGGTCAGCTGATTTAAACAGGTTCAGGACTGCAGGTGGCGCTGTTGTCCTGCCTTCACTGGTAGGACAACAGCACCATCTGCAGTCCAACTTCTTCAGGACAGTCCCAGGTGTGTGAGAGTAAAAAGGGCCCTCATCCCGGTTTAAAGTCCCCTGTTTTGTTTTGGTTTTGTTGTAATTCTTCATTTTCAGACCATGACTTACAGATACAAGATTTATAAAAAAAAATCATATGCCATCCATATATATGTTTCTCTTTTTTTTTTAAATAATATATCCATGTAAACAGAACTTTATACAGGTCAGGAGAGAGTGGAAAACACAGTAAGTAAAACAGAAGTAGAACACAAACCAAACATTCCACAAATAGGAAGGGGAAAGAATTGGATCAGTTATTCCCTTTACAGACACAAAATCTGGCTGCAACGGTTTTGAAAGTCCCGGTTTTTACTCTCACACCTGGGATACTGTCGGACTGTCCTGCCTCCACTGTAGGAAGATGGCGCCAAAACCGGTTTAAACCAGCTGACCGGACACGACGCAGCAGCATCATGTGACCACTGTGAGGCGCTAGTGAGCAGAACAAACTGTCCGGGATGCAGACAGTGGCTCAGTTGGTAGAGCGTTTGTCCACTGATCTGAAGGTTGGTGATTCAAATCCTGCTCTACATAAATATCATTGGTAGAGCGGTCAGATCCACTGGTCCACAGGTTGGTGTTCTAGCCCCACAAATAAATGCTGTTGTTGTGTCCTGGGCCCAGACACTTAACCCCCCGCCCCCCCAGTGTCTGTGTGCACTGGTGTGTGAATGTGTGAATGGTTCCCTGATGTAAGCCTTTGAACCTTGAAGAAGGAAAAGTGCTGAATAAAAATGTGATCCTTTACCATTTTTATGAAAACAAACCTCACTGGACTGTGAAATGTGAAGAGCTGAACTGAAGAATCTCATGCATTTTTAAACCTGTTTATAGAGGTTTAAACTACTCTGAGAGCTCATTTAAACAGGTTCAGGACTTATGACAGAATTATATTAAACAGTTATTTCAAAAGGCTTTATTAATGTGATGAGTTTAATTCTGTTTCAGTTAATCGGATCAAAGAGCAGTACAAAGTATCTGTCAGAATCCCCCAGGACTCAGAGAGAAGTGGTCTGGTCCGGATTGAAGGAGACCCCAAAGGAGTCCAGCTCGCTCGAAGAGAACTCATCGAGATGGTCCAGAGGATGGTGAGACGGTCGAGCAGATGGAGCACACACATCACAAACATCTGCTGTAAAAAAATGTGTTTTAATCAATTTGTAGGAAAATGAAAGAACCAAAGACCTGATCGTAGAACAGAAATACCATCGGACAATTTATCGGCCAGAAGGGGGAAAAGATCAAGGAAGTTCGAGACAAATTCCCTGAGGTACATTTAATGAAATATGTTTTTATTTACACATTTATCACAACATTAATACAATCTCTCAAATGTTTAGGTCATTATTAACTTTCCTGACCCGTCCCAGAAGAGTGACATAGTCCAGCTGAGAGGGCCAAAGAACGAAGTGGAGAAATGTGCCAAGTTCCTCCAGAAAATCATCGCAGACTTGGTACGACCCACACGCCCCGACCGTTCAGGAGCCGCAGGCCCCGACCGTTCGGAAGCCAAAGGCCCCGACCGATCAGGAGCCGCGGGCCCCGACCGATCAGGAGCCGCACAATAACCGTCACCTTCTCTCGTCTCTTTGCAGATTGAAAACAGCTTCTCGCTCTCTGTTCCCATCTTCAAGCAGTTTCATAAAAACATCATTGGTAAAGGCGGTGCTAACATTAAAAAGGTAAAACCTACAGTGGCATCTAGCCCCTCTTTATGTGGTTGGTCCCTGGAGTCTTTAAAAGGATTTTCAGTTCAAACGGCAGCTCAAAGATGCAAATTGTTGTTGGCAGATTCGTGAAGAGACCAACACTAAGATCGACCTTCCCACAGAAAACAGTAACTCAGAGATGATCGTTATCACAGGGAAGAAAAGCAACTGTGAGGCTGCCCGAGGCCGGATCCTGGCCATACAGAGAGAGCTGGTGAGTTATATTTATCACTGCACCAGGCATCACTGCTGCTTCAAACTGTGTTTGACGAGCTGCTAATCCTCAGGCCAACATAAAAGAGACGGAGGTCACTATTCCAGCCAAACTGCACAACTCTCTGATCGGCTCCAAAGGCTGCCTGGTCCGCTCCATCATGGAGGACTGCGGCGGCGTTCACATCCATTTCCCTTCTGAAGGCTCCGGCTCCGATAAGGTCACCATCCGAGGACCAGCGGGCGAAGTGGAAAAGGCCAAGAAACAGCTGCTGCAGCTGGCGGAGGAGAAGGTAAACACTGAACATTTATGTAAATCCAGGCTCCAACGCTTCTGCAGACGACTGAAAGGGTTTACTCTGCCTCATCTTTTTAATTTTTATTATTTATGTTTGATTTGTTGTAATGTGATTTGAATGTCTCATTCTGTAAAACACTTTGTCCAGCACAATTGATACATAAAGTAATTCAAAGTTACCTAACAGGAGACCAACACACCCCTCTATGATGAGGAAACATTTATGTGACATTTATATTATTTAAATCCTTTTTCCTCTTGTGTCGTCTACAGCAAGTGAACAACTTTACAGCAGAGCTCCAGGCAAAGCCAGAATACCACAAGTTCCTGATCGGCCGAGGAGGTGTAAATATTCGCAAAAGTACGAGACAAAACGGGGGCACGCATCATCTTTCCATCAGCGGACGACGTGGAGCAGGAGCTGATCACCATCGTGGGCAAAGAGGAAGCTGTTCGCCAGGCGCAGAAGGAGCTGGAGTGTTTGCTCAAAAACCTGGTAAATATCGTCTCTGGCCATGTCTCGTTTGGATTAAAACAAAAGCGTTAACACCCTCCTCTGGTGTGTGTAGGACGATGTTGTTGAAGACACTATGAACGTGGACATCCGACACCACAGATACTTCGTGTGTCGGAGGGGGCAGGTGCTGAGGGAGCTGGCTGAGGAGTATGGGGGCGTGGCCGTGAGCTTTCCTCGAACTGGATCCAACAGTCAGAAAGTTACTCTTAAAGGGGCCAAAGACTGTGTGGAGGCTGCAAAGAAACGCATACAGGAGATCATCGAGGACCTGGTGAGTGGAAAAACACTTACACTTCTAGTCTAGTATTATTCTAGCTCAGGAAAGTTTATCTCTGTAGCACAACTGGTAAAATCACAATACAACAAATCAAAACAGAAATAATCACAAAAGTAACAATAAAAGAGAAGAGGCAGAATAAAACCCTAAGGAGGTAAACTGAACTGAGCCTGGATTTAAACATCGTCAAAGTCGAGACTGTGTCACATCTGCAGGAAGTGAGACAGATTTAAACTGAATAAAACTCAAACACTGATTCACCAGGTTTGGTTTAGTCCTGGTTTAGTCCTGGTTTAGTCCTGGTTTAGTCCTGGTTTAGTCCTGGTTTAGTCCTGGTTTAGTCCTGGTTTAGTCCTGGTTCAGTCCTGGTTTAGTCCCGGTGTGAAGTACTTCCTGGTTTTAGACCTGAGCACAGGTCACATGTGTGAAGTACTTCCTGGTTCTAGTCGGGACCCCCGGGTGCGTGTTCTGGGTGTGATTCTAATCAACAACTTGTTTGGCGAGCAGGAGTCCCAGGTGAGCGTGGAGGTTGCGATCCCTCAGCGTTTTCACAGAGCTGTCATGGGCCCTAAAGGCTGCCGCATCCAGCACATCACCAGGGAGCACGAGGTCCAAATAAAGTTCCCCGAGAGAGAAGAGAGCACTGCAGGTCAGACACAACACTCCCCACAGCTCCGACTCCTCCAGCGTGTGTGTTTACAGCTGTACTGTTGTTTTATTACAGGCCAAGATGCTTTACTCCAGGAGAACGGTGATGTGAGTCCTGACGCCGAGTTCATCCCTCGAAAGTGCGACATCATCACGATCTCGGGCCGGGCGGAGAAGTGTGACGTGGCTAAAGCCGCTCTGTTGGTAGGACCTTACAGTGACGAGCTGCTGCGTCTCCATGACAAACTCTAACTCTCTGTGAACTGTTTCCAGGCTCTGGTGCCCATCACAGAGGACGTGAAAGTCTCATACGAGTTACACCGTTATATCATCGGACAAAAGGGAAGTGGGATCAGGAAAATGATGGAGGAATATGAGGTTGGTTTGTTGAATGAATCTGGAGATTAAAACGACAGGACCAGGCTGGTTTTTAGGCGTCTGATTTCTCGTTTATTTTCATCTTTTTGTGCAGGTGAACATCTGGGTGCCGCAGCCCGAGAGACAGCTGGACGTGATCAAGGTGACGGGTCTGGCTGCGAATGTGGAGCGAGCCCAAGTGGGTCTGCTGGAGAGAGTCAAAGAGCTTCAGGCTGAGCAAGAGGACCGAGTAAGGACTAGTTCGTTAGCGCCTCCTTCAGACAGATATAAGGAAGTGTCCGGGAGGAATCTGACCAGAACTGAAGAAGAGGTTGTAGGAGTGAAGACGTTTGGCTGCTCGTCCAAGCCGCGGCTTGGACGAGCAGCCAAACGTCTTCACTCCTACAACGATTTGTCCAGTGACAGATTAGGATTTTAATAATATGACCTCTGTGTGACCTCTGACCTTTTCAGGCTCTGCGCAGTTTTAAGGTCACTCTCTCCGTCGATCCCAAGTTTCATCCCAAAATCATCGGCCGTAAAGGAGCCGTTATTTCTCAGATCAGAAAAGATCACGACGTCAGCATCCAGTTTCCAGACAAAGGCGACGAGCAGCAGGTTTGAAGATAATGATTCTATAAAAACATGTAACGGAGGAAGGACATGAAGTACAAGCAGAAAGTACTGTGCTCGAGTAAAGTACAGGTACCTAAAAATAAAAAATAAATCAATAAAAACACAAAATTCATTAGAAAAACTAAGAAACTGATTCATTTTGTTTCTGTTGAACAAAATATGTGTCATTTTGAATCAATATCACGACATTTACACTTGAACAACAGTAAAAAGTATTTCACACATTTTAAACGGGTACTTCAATTTATCTTAATATTTACAGGCTGATGTGTAAAGATGTACTTCAGTTTACTTTTACTCAAGTAGATTTTTTCATGTGATACTTTTACTCGAGTGACTTTTTACCTCTGCATCTGTACTTTTACTCGAGTAAATTTTTACCTCTGCAACTGTACTTTTACTTTTACTAGAGTAACTTTTTTACCTCTGCAACTGTACTTTTACTTTTACTAGAGTAACTTTTTTACCTCTGCATCTGTACTTTTACTAGAGTAACTTTTTTACCTGTGCATCTGTACTTTTACTCGAGTAACTTTTTACCTGTGCATCTGTACTTTTACTCGAGTGACTTTTTACCTCTGCATCTGTACTTTTACTCGAGTAACTTTTTACCTCTGCATCTGTACTTTTACTCGAGTAACTTTTTACCTGTGCATCTGTACTTTTACTCGAGTAACTTTTTACCTCTGCATCTGTACTTTTACTTGAGTAACTTTTTACCTGTGCATCTGTACTTTTACTCGAGTAACTTTTTACCTGTGCATCTGTACTTTTACTCGAGTAACTTTTTTACCTGTGCATCTGTACTTTTACTCGAGTGACTTTTTTACCTCTGCATCTGTACTTTTACTCGAGTAACTTTTTACCTGTGCATCTGTACTTTTACTCGAGTAACTTTTTACCTGTGCATCTGTACTTTTACTCGAGTGACTTTTTACCTCTGCATCTGTACTTTTACTCGAGTAACTTTTTACCTCTGCATCTGTACTTTTACTCGAGTAACTTTTACCTCTGCATCTGTACTATTACTTGAGTAACTTTTACCTCGGCATCTGTCCTGTTACTTTTACTCGAGTGACTTTTTACCTGTGCATCTGTACTTTTACTCGAGTAACTTTTTACCTGCGCACCTGTACTTTTACTCAGTACTTGTCCAGCCCTGACCCAAACCTCTGACCCTCTCGTTCACACAGGACGTCATCGTGATCTCAGGCTACGAGCGAAAACGTGGAGGAGGCTCGTCAGTCCATCCAGCAGCTGGTGTCGGAGCTGCAGGAGATGGTGAGTCAGGACGTGCACCTCGACCCTCGGACTCACGCTCGCATCATCGGCGCTCGCGGGAAAGCCATCCGCAAACTCATGGAGGAGTTTAAGGTGAGCGCTGTCGTTCACTGCTGCTCACGCCTCTGCTCCTCGTCCGCTCGGTCTTTACTTTATCTGTGATCTGATCCAGGTGGACATTCGGTTCCCTCAGCCTGGATCTGATGAACCGGATAAAAGTGACGGTGACGGGGCTTCCAGAGACGGTCGACAGCGCCATCGATCACCTGCTCAACCTGGAGGAGGAATATGTGAGTCTCTGTGTCTGTCAGAGAAATGATCCACTTCTGTGATTTTTATACATCCAGAATCACAAGAGAAATAACAGACGAGCAAATGAACAGTGTAGAGACGTTCTGTCCGAGTAAACACACAGTAACTGAACACATACTCAGAGTAACTGTAATCCAGTACATTTGGTGGTATTCAGGTTAGTTACTTACTAAAATCCAAAGAAATACTTGGCAGTACTCGTTGTAATTCTGGCTTTGAGCTGCACAGAATTAGTGAGAAAAATCCACCTGCCTCACCACAAGAGCTGCTTTTTACATTTTTCTCACTAATTAGACATAAATTGATGCAGAACAAACAGAGCAACAGAAATAAAGCAGTTTGTGAGAATATGTCATGTTTCACTCTCGTTAAAATGCAGCTCGGTGTGAAAGTATTTTATTCACAGTTCTCATCAGTGTAAACAGACTGTCCTCAGCTCCTCCTGTTCTCCACATAATCCTGGGGTTTTTATGTCACGTCTGTGTCTGTAAATCACATATGAACATTAATAACAGACACATCAGGTCCTTCTTTCCTCGACGTCGCTCCTGTTAGCATTAGTATTAGCATTAGCATTAGCTGTGGTGACGTCACACTCGCTCAGTCACATCTTTACAGTCTGTGTTTTGTATCGTTGTGAAAATCTTTACTCTTTCCTCTTCTCAGATGCTGAGTGTGACTGAAACCGAGACTTTGGCAGCTTATATGAAACCCCCGTCTCGATATGGTGGAGGGCCGGGGGGGGCAGGGGGAGCGGGACGACGGCGGTCCCGCTAAAGGGTTTGTGGTCCGGGACGCCCCGTGGAACGCCGCCGGGAATAAGGGTAAAACATCACACACATGTTTCTGTTGAACGAGGATGAAACTCTGTCCTAATGTGTGTCACTGTTCAGGCTCCAGACATGAGCAGTGCAGAGGATTTTCCACATTCGGGACCGGCATCGCCCCAAAGCAAACCTCGGCCTGGGGGCCCAAAAAAGTTCTGAGTTCATCTTTAAAGGTCCCATAATGCACTGCTCTCTGATCTGTTCTAATGTCATTACCTCGTTACAAACAGACATGGAGCTGTGTTTTGTTTCATTCACATGTTTAACACACAAAACCTGCAGATTTAGACTGAAAACACTTTGTTCCACCTTGTGATGTCATCATGTGGTGATACAGGAAGTGCTCCACTGTTTTTTAAACTCCCACAACCTTCGCCAGAATCATTTGGATCATTTCACCCGTTGTTTTTTTTTGCCAATCTCGACTGAACTAAAGGTAAAAGGAGCTGTTCACTTGAAAACTACCACTTCATGACATCACAAGGTGGAATAGAGCATTTTGAGTTTTGAAGATGTAGACAGACTAATGACAAAGTGTTACTCAAACATCCATCCATTGTGGGGGCAGTAGTCTAAGCAGACTTCCCTCACCCCAGACACGTCCTCCAGCTCCTCCGGTGGGACACTAAGGTGTTCCCAGGCCAGAGAGACATGGTCCCTCCAGAGTGTCCTGGGTCTGTCTCAGGGGCCTCCGCCCAGTGGGGACATGCACCAGAACAGCTCCCCAGGGAGGTGTCCAGGAGGCATCCGGAACAGATGCCGAGTCTCAGCTGATTCCGAGTCTCAGCGGCTCTACTCTGAGCTCGTCACTCTCTCTGAGAGCGTCCAGCCACCCTGCAGAGGAAAACTCATCTCGGCCGCTTGTGTGTGAATGAAACAAAACACAACTCCAGCTCTGTTTTTGAGGAGGAAACATTAGAACTTGGATTAAAGCTACAAGAGCCAGTTTTGTGTAAAAAGGACCTTTTAAAGAGAAAATGTGTATTGTAGGTGAAAAAACCTGACTGCTGCTCGCCTTCCTTCCTATGTCGACCCTCATCCACCAACCTCCAAAAACCAGCCACAAAGAATCTTCTGAAGAAACTGTTCCTTCATATATTTTTTCATTCTTTGGTACGTGTCGTTGGGTTGTTTCCGGGGCGACGAGGACGACATTGGGAGCTGTCACTTTGTTGTTTGCTGTTTTAAGCTCTTACTCTTGCACTGCATTAGCTGATCTTTTTAAACGCCGTCTGTATCTGCTGACCGTCAGTAATGTGAACGAGCGTCCTCGCGAGATGAGCTCATTTCAAATATTTATTAAGAATTTCAGATGAGATTGACCATTTCTGTGTGTTCCATTCCTCTTCACGTCGCGGTTTGTTGGTCTGAGCCGAGCGGGGGACAGATGGAGTCTATAAACTGTTTTTGTATTTTTTTTAATTTATCTTTAAATTGAAACGATTGGGGGTCTTGAAACTGTTTGTACTGAAGCTTGTTCTGTGTCTGAACTATTTATTTATTCCAAAAGGAGATATTTTATTTGAACTACTGTGATGTTTTGATAAAGCGTCTGTAGCTTGTCGTTTAATCCTGAGAGTGACTGCAGTAGCACTCAGGGTCTGAGCTCGTCATGTGTATAAAGAAACTTTTCACACTATTTTTTTTTAAAACTTGGTGACATTATGTTTTCCCTGAAAAAACCTGAAGAACTCTGAAGAATGAACGTGTGTGTGAGTGTGAGTGCTTCAGTATCTGAAAATGAAGCTAAACAAAACATTTCGTCTGCGTCTCTAGAACTGTTTAAAAAGATCTTCACTTATTAAAATGGACCTTGTGGACAGGAAAACTATTAAAACATTTATTTGCTGTCGTCTGTCAGCTGCTGTTGGGACAGGAGGTCGACAGAGAGGGGGACAAAAAGGGTCGTAAAGGCCCAGAATTTGACCTTCTTCTTATTCATTTACCTTAGAGGGGCCCGTGTGGGTTTTTTAACGCCCTGACCCATCAATTTTCTGTCGACCAGCCTTTAATTTTTTTCCAGACCGCAGGTTTAGTTTGTCTGCATCCTGACAGTTTGCCGCCGCCAG